>OY970802.1:26165317-26765317 GCA_963853775.1 Xanthia togata
GGCGGCCGCGTGTCGCCGCCGCTGTGCCGCGTCGCGAGCCCGGCGCCCGGCACGCGGGCCACACGCCACACCACTGCAATTTATTATAATGCCCATTCGTTCGACAAACCTGTCCGCTAATAAACTAAATTACCTACCTGAAATTTATAGAATTTCTTCGAGTCATTATGTAGTAAGTACTTACCAAGCGATACACAATCCTAGAGACGGAAAACTAATATAGACCCACTGATACTAATTATTATTTCATAACATTCGGATGTTTGAGTGCTTGTAATTGCTTTAATCTAACCAGGTATACACTTTCAACTATCTAGTTTCGTAATCTTAAAAAATGAATGGCAGCGCAAATGTTGACATAAGTACCTATTATTATTTTGATACAACCCGTACAAGAAACCCTTAACATGTAAAAAAATCAAGTCGTTAAGGTGTCACTTAGGTAGGTAGGTTATGTAGGTGTGCAATATTTAACTTGCGACCGAACTATTAAGTCTCACCGTGGAAACTTAGGCGAAGTGCGCTCTTATAATTTCCATACTATAAGTAGGTAGGTACTTAGTAGGATAATACAAAAATTCTTATAAATGCGAAAGTAGCTGTCTGTCTGTTTTTCACGCCTTAACGACTGAATGAATTTCAATGAAATTTGCCCCACAGATACACTATGACCTGGGTTAAAACATAGGATAGTTCTTATCCCGGTAGTACATTCCCGGGGAGAATTTCCGAACAGCACGCGAGCGAATACGCGGGCAAATAGTAGTCTAGTCTGTAATAAGAAGAAGCTACTAACTGTAACACTGTGAAAAGGAATGTGGCAGCCGTGGCAGGTTGCGTGTTGCACCGGGAGAAGCGGTGGAGGCTCAGGTTCCGACCTACATCCTATTTTGCGATCCCAAATCTTTTCACCGTCTAATGAATAATGTACCTACTCCTTTTGGAAGTCATGATCTCCTTACTTAACAGCTTAGTGCGCGCATTCGCCCGCCCTTGTCGCTTTTGAACATCAGCATTACTTATTACATTTCAGTACATTAGCATTAGAGACAAAGACAGACTAACGAAACTAAGGAAACGGGGTGACAGACTACAGTACTGGGGCAAACTCCATGTAAAGAATGTGAGCGATGTATGGTATGTATGCCGAAAACACTACTAGCAACAGACATATGGGCAGACAGACGTGGCCGACCGGCCGCGGTCGTCCGGAGCGGGCGGCGCGGCGGAGCGGCCGCGGCCGTGCGCTGGCGGCGCGCGGCGGGGCTATCGTGCGCGAGTTAATGAGTTGAAAACGCGTGCTCATTCCGGCCATGAGGAATTTTAATTAGTTAAGTGGGTTACGTGAGCGACGATGAGGAAACGCAACAGTGCGCGGATTATGTTGATAACATCGACTTCGGGAAGCGTTTCTTGCTCCGACCAACCCGACTGTTACGCGTTCTCATTAGCTATAAGTTGCTACATCAACACAATTGCTGACGGCAGGTCCGGTACGTTACGAACAGAGGGCGCTTGTGAGACTGTTGTCAATCGAATAGTGACATTATTGGACACTGAAAAAACCACATGAATACGATTTAAAATCCAAAAAGCAATAGGAAGTAATAGTTCTTAGCCGATAACCGGTTGTACGGTTACGACAGCAATGCATGCGGCGATCGATGAATTAAGAGAATAGCTTACGGGGTAGGGAAACGTTACATTGAACAAGTTACATACGTATATGTACTATGCTTTCTTGACAAAGAATTTGATCAAATTTCCGAATACGGGTACCGACACCAATGATGACAAGACATTCCTATTCCTATGACGTCCAAAGTCAACGACGACTAGTCCGACACATGTGACGTAATTATGTGCGACATATCACAGTTGCGATGGAGGTTGACGATATAACACGTTTGTTGTAGGTTACCGTAGGATCCAAAGGTGATGCGAGTGTCGTTAACCGTACAAGTGTTCTGCGCACGCGGTGCTGAGCCACGCGTGCAATTTCCTCGTCGTCTGCGCCGGTCCGGTTACCAGATGCGAAGAGACAAGCTTCCAGTGAACAGCCGGACCCGGTACATATAAACGACGTGACCGGACCGGTTCCGAAGAATTCCAGAAGCCAAACGTAGAACGTGGAGCGCGGACGACATCTTTACCTGACAGTATTAGAAATAACTATTTGACTCTAATGCTGCCCGGTAAGATGCGAACCGCCACTCCGGTCGAAGACAGTGCTGGCTGGTGTATCGGTGGAGGTCGGTGCGCGGTCGCCACGAGGCGACGAGAGGCGCGCGCGCGTGCAGACGGCGGCGCTGCTGGTCGCGGACTGGGCCGGTCGGCCGGGGCCCGCGCGGCGCTGCGCTCTGGGAGCGGCGGAGGCGGCGCCGCCTCGCCGCACGCCCCACGCCCGCGACACCTCCTGCCACGCGACAACAACCGGCACCCCGAGTCCCGACCGGCGTCGTCACCACCACGCACCACATACATCCACAAGGATGCTGTTCACAGCTGACGATAGTCTAACTAACAGATACAGCGGGTGGCGCACTGGCGCCACTACACCATAAGTTGCACTAAAGGGTTATTTCATTGAGGTATTAATTATATTAACATTATGAAATAATTGGATTAATCCACATTGGCCCACCGAGTGGTAAGTTCACCATGGTTACATCCACTGTGCTGTGTCCCACTAGTAAATTTTGGCGTGAGTTCCCTTTTTCCCACTAGTAGGGCTGGCACTGTTGATTTGAATAAAATATTTCGGTAAAAAAGATTTAGTATAATAAAAAAAGGTTAAATATAAACATTCGTACGAGATTAGGATGGCTTTAGCCTTTAGCCTTAAGCTGTTTCAGAGCCTTCTCCAATGTTCACCAGAGTGGTTGTTACATGCGGGCATTTGACATGACTTTGGTCAATGTTCATTTTAAGACCCTCTCTTCCGGAAGCTCCACTGAAGTTACTACTTTATATGCATATTTTATTGGCAGTGTATAAAGTGTCGCAAGCTTCATTATTTTGCGGGAGGTTATAGAGTGCCGCTACCGGCATTCTATCACTATCGGATCAAGTGCCGCAAGCCGCATTCTCCGGAACCACTGCACTTTATATGCCGTCGCTTTTTAATACTCGTAGTAGCATTTTTTTTTTGGATAGAATAGACTCTTTCTTGTAAATTTGAAACCCCAAAATGCGCAAAACTATAGTGCCGATAAAACAATCGCCAGTATCTTTCGAGATTTGTGGGATAGTTAGAGTATTAAGGTTGGGGAAGATCACGTAGCGGGTCTAAATTTGTTTACAAATAATAATACGGCGTAGTCGCCGGAGCCCCACATAGCGGGGCTCCTATTTCTGAATGGTAAAAAAAAACCACGAAGAGGATGGTGGGGTCTTTGTTCTCGTATCGCTCGCTCACTAGACCCGCCATCCCCTTCGAACCTAACCTGTCCCGGTCGGGGTGCCCCAACTCCCATGCTCTTTTCGCTGTTTCTTGCATCCTAAGTTCTCCTTGTAACAGGAGTAGTAAAATTGCCTTTTGTACATACTAAATCATTTAACGACGTAAATCCAGTCATTGTAGTGACTTTTAATATATCATTAATAAGACAAATACAAATCAAAAAGCATCGAATTAACCTCAACACTCAATCAAAATAACAAGTGACAGTGACAATGCAAATCCTTACGGCACTTTAACCGGTTCTAAGTAGGCGCCACTATTATGCCGCAAATTGCGGCTCTTTATCCTATAGTGAAAAAATGCTGCTAGCGGAACTATACACTTCCAGATTTATTTGTACCTACTTTTAATAGCGTTAGAACTTGTTAAAAATATATCTGATATACTTGGCAAGACAACTTCAAATAGACAAACAGGTCAATCTTATTAGTTGAGGAGTCTCTATTTCCACCTTCCGGCTCCACCATCATCAGCTCTGTGTGGCCAGAGGTAGCCAGTTACTTACAGTTGAGTTGTTGGATGTGAATTGACGAAAACCACAGACTTCAAGATAATTTAGTTTATTCGTAAAAGTATCTACTAGTAACCTACTAGACTCCATCTTGTGCTTTAGTACTTGTCAAGACAAATCCAACGGGTATCACAACATGGAGCTTATTTAGTTGGGGAGTTCATATTTTACCTTCCGGTTTCATCAACAGAACCTAGACACAACCTAGGGCTATATTACTTGCCAAAACAAAACCAACGAGACCAAAACAATGACTATATCTTGTTTCTGCTCGCAGAGCTAAAGTATCTACTGGTCAAAACAAACCCAATGAGCCCAAACACGACGGTACTATTTTGTTTAGTTGAGGAGTTCCTATAGCCAACTTCCAGCTACATGATCAGTACGATATTATTGCATTAACACCTATAAAAATCATAGATATCCCAAGTTTTAGCTGAATCGGAAATGCTTAAAAATGGATTAGGTAGGTACTTACTTTGCAACCGGAAACACAGTACGGTCGATGTGGCGAATTGAATTTTCACAGAACATTGTTTTAGTTTTGAATCTTAAATAGAAATTGTCGGATTTCGTGACTTCCTTCTTCTTGATTCCTTAATAACGACACTTTTCCGCATTCCAAAGAGGCGGTCGTAAAATTAACACGTTCAATAAAATCACGGCAATTTTTTTTCTCTATGATTATTTGGATATTACCCTCATACAAAGTGAGTTTTAACCTTTATAATACTGGTGTCTCATATTGGAGACAGATAACAATAAAATTCTATTGTGTCTGCTAATTGCGCGCGCGACAGATTAAACAGAGATCACAATGTTAAATTACCAGCCGTTAGTTAGAGTGATCACTGTGATCAGAAATAATGAACATTTTCAATCTTTTGATTGCCGTGATAGCCTAGTGGTGTGACCGGTCGGACTATCAAGTCATATGTCTCGAGTTCGAACCCTCTGATTTTTCGGATTGATATTGTAACAACAACGGTGAAGGAAAACATCGTGAGGAAACCAGCATGTTCTAGTACCAAAACTTCAAAGACATGTGACCTAAATATCAAGCCGTACCGGGCCCGCGTGGTGGATTACGGGCTACGGTCCACTCACTCTCACTAAGAGGAGGCCTTTTCCCAGCAGTGTGACAGTATATAGTTAAACAAAAAAAAAAAGGAATTTATAAAGAACCCTTGTGTTAAATTTCATGCTTCTAGACCCAGCTGTTTAGGCTGTACGTTGTCTGACTGTGAATAACATTTTATTAAATCATTCAATATCTTTATTGTGCATGGTAGGGAAATAATACAGGTCTAAAATAATTAAATTGTGATCAGCTATGTCACGCCCTTAGGGCATACAATTAGTTACACAAAAATTAAATTTACATCATTGATCATCATATATTTTTTTTATATTTTTATATTTTTTTTCTGTAAATGTTGACGTTCATAAGTGCCTTTTTTGTGCCTAAATGAAATAAATTATTTGACTTTGACTTTGACTTTATTGTTACAAATTATTAAGATTTCACATAAAATATAAAAATAAAACGGAACGAATTTAGGTATACATCACCTCTGTGGACACATCAGTGGGACACTGAACGAATCATGACTGGGGGGCTGTATTGGCAAAGTGATTTGTCTGATAGGAAGTCATAAAAATAGTAGTTGTTGTTGGGCAGTTGTTTACTAACAGACCATGGAGATTCTTTGAAATTTTTGTTATTTCCAAAAAAAAATAATGTTCCGGTTTTTTTTATTTTTTTGTATTTTTCGGAATTTTCCTATTATTCCCGGAATATTATTAAAGATGCGTGAAGCTGTACAAAGGAAACTCATGCATGACTCTTGCAATTGGTCCTACAAAAATTGCAATTTTTCGTAGAAAACATACATGACATACAGTCAAATAGAAGAAATTAAACAATTAAATTAGTATGGAGTGGTAATCTTTAACTTTTTGACATAGTTTGTGTTTAATAAATGATTGAGGCTCAGTTCTTTAACATGGCTTGGGAGTTTGTTGTAGAAACGTATACTTTGGCACTTCAATGAATTATTAGTTTCTTGGAGCCTAGTCCTGGGAACAATAAGTAAATCTTTGTTTCTAGTATTTATGCTATGAATGTCGCTGTGTTTAGAATATAGATTAATATTCTTTTTTACATAAATCAGGTTCTCAAATACATATTGAGATGCGACTGTCATTATGTTTATTTCCTTAAATTTATACCTCAGTGAATGCCTACAATTTAGGTTATAAATTGCTTGAATGGCTCGTTTCTGCAGCACAAATATCTCCTGAATGTCGGCTGCATTTCCCCAAAAAAATTGCCGCACGACATTACACTATAGAAAAAACTAAAATATACTAACTATACGAGCTGTCTCTACATCAGTCAAATGACGGATTTTATAGACCGCATAGGCTGCAGAACTTAGCCGCTTCGACAATTTGGTTATATGAGGGCCCCACTGAAGCTTCAAATCCAAAGTAATACCTAAGAACACAGTGGTGTCCACATGATAATTCAGCCCCATTTACTAATACATTGGTTTTGACCTGCTTAACCTTAGGTGTCAGAAATCATTTAGTTTTATTTCTCGTTTAAAAGTAAATTATTAACACTAAACCAATGATTAGAGAGCATTATTTATATCATCGGTAACTGTCTGTTGTCGCTTAAGCTTAAATATAAGTGATGTGTCATCTGCAAATAACACTATTTCATGACTGTTCTTGTTTAAACGATAAATAAAAAGGGCTAAGAATTTAACCCTGAGGAACTCCCATAGTGACAAAAGAACCCGGGGATCGCTTGCCGTTAACGTCCACTCTTTGGATCCTTTTATCCAAATAAGAAATAAGAAGATCCAATGCAGTGTTTCAAACACCATAGTGATGCAATTTCCAGACCAATGTATCATGAGAAACACAATTGAAAGCCTTAGATAAGTCACAAAAGACACCTGGGGCATCATGTGACTTCTCCCAGGTCTCAAAAATATGTGCAATAAGCTCAACACCAGCGTCGGAAGTCGAGCGACCCCTTGTGAAACCGAATTGCTTACTGCGGCATTATGGTCATTCCGTCTGGTCTCTTCCCATAGTCGCGTGCCAAACCATTGGGTTCTAAAACAGCTGGCACTCCGGCGGTGACAAGAGCACGACGGATGATGTCATTGATGCTGGCGTGCCGTGCTATCCGGCCTGCGCTCTTACTGCAGGATAGGCCATGGTGTCCGAGACAGTCGACACCTTCACCGCATCGGCAGCGATGCGGAGCCACACAAGGAGCGCCCAGACGCAGACAGGTAGCGAGCCGGAAGGTGGTATCACCCAGCATAGTGCCTATGTTGGGTGATGGTAGCGCCTGAAGCCAGAGGCCCGACTCCCACTCACCCACAGCCAGCAGGCGGGCACGCTCAGCAGTATTGGTGGACGTATTAATAAGATTATTCCGTACCAACCTGCAGAGCGGCTCATCCCACTGTCTCTGGGAAGATGGGTTCACGGGCCGATCTGTATTCGGGCAAGCCGCTTTCCAGGCGTTCTCCGCATCGGTCAAGCAAGGCACTTCAGAGTAAACCAGGCAGGGGGCTAAAATTTTGCCGGTCAACTTTTCAGTGCTGCGGACAGAGGACAGGAACGCGAGTAAGGTAATACTGGTAATTTTGCGGAACATTTTCTTTCAATAGGGACTCGGCAACAGTGGGTGAAGAATTTAAAGCTTTTGTGGTTGAGAATGGACTGGAATAGCAAAAAAATTTTCAAAAACTGGGCTACTTCGTATCCTTTTTAATAACTGTATTGTTAATATTAAGGCTGTATTCACTACGACGCTTTCTTTCTTTTCGAGTCTCATTGTTTATAATTTCCCAAGTGATTTGTATTTTTATTTTGATATTTTTTAATTTTTGAGCTTTAATATCAACATTTAGCTTCTCTACAAACTTGTTTAAATAATTTGGAATATTTCTTAACATATTGATAAAAACCTTTACTTTTATTATAATTTCTTTCTTCGTACAGTTCAAAAAGTTTGATTCTACTCTTAAATATCCCTTTAGTTGCCCATTCACTAAAAGTTGCAGAACCATTAACTGAGATCTGCTTTGGTATAAATGTTGAGTTAAATTCTGTACAATACATGGCAAAAAAGGAATTGTACAGTTCATTAGGATTATCACAATAAGGCAAATAGGGTAATATTATTAGGTTTGTTTTAAAACTCTCCAAGCGACCTGCATTATTTGGCTCTATAGTGATAAATCTCTTAGCTACTTTTTTATCTTGTTTGCTAAATGTAATCAGCTGTCCACAGTGGTCAGAATCCAGTTGACTTATATTTTTTTTATTTATAGGTAATGTCAATAAATATATTATCTAAACATGTACCTGAGGTGAAAAATAAAATAAATAAATGATTAAGGTTATATGACTGCAATAAATTTTTAGTTTTTAGGCTCATTGATGAGTCCTCTAATAAATTAACATTAAAATCCCCACATAATTATTTTTTTCCTAATTTACCAAGTTTTTGTAACACATCATCCATGAATTCCATGATACTCTCAAAGCAATCATAAATAGATGGAGGGCGGTACACGCTCAATACAACAAGCCGCTCCATCTCCACACAAGCTATTTCTATAGTCCGCTCAACAGAGAGGCTTCCAATATCCTTACGTTCTTTGAATTTAAGTTGTTTAGTTAACAGTAACAATGAGCCTCCATGTATTGCATTGTCTCTGCTGAATGAACTACCAACATGATCATTACTGAAATTAAACATCAGCTGATGGCTTTATAACCAATTTTCTGTAATACGTATAATATCAATGTTGTTACAGTTCATGAATAATTAAATTTCAAGGTCTTTTGGATTTTTATTGGTATTTCAATTTAAATTATGTCCACTAATTACGCAAGAGGTTTTCTCTATTGTCTCGATTTCTTTTTAAAATTAATGTCAGCTTGTGTAGCCAAGTTATTGGCTTAATCAATGAAAATATCAGATAATTGCCCAATAGAAGCAACAGTTTTATTAGCAAATTTCTTGGCTGATAAATCAATAAAGAAAAAGTATAGCGATAAAGCTATTCTCTTCTTAGACATGTTGGCAAACAGTTTGTATTTTGTCACATATAAATATTTACTATACATAAACATATTTAACTTACTTGTTAAAGTCAATTACATGAAAATGATTAGTGCTTCTCATGTCCAGGGATATCCGAAAATACACCATGTGTGTTCAGCGATTTTTTATAGTTCGAGTTATAATTTCTTTTGTATTTTTTTTGAGTTTTCTGCCGGTGGAGCTTCAAAAATTCATATCTTTTTTTTTTATTGAGTGTTTTTCTGTTTTTTTTGCGACAGCATCGTCTTGAATGTTACTTTCATACGTAAAATAATAAACTTCGTAACATTCCAGTAAGTTACTCAAAAAAGCATCGATAGCAGGAATAAAGTTTTTTGTGGTAAGACTGAAATTTTCAACTTTAATTTAATAATACAAAAATGAGATTCCATAGATTCTAGATAGATTCTAGTAGCTACCAAAAACATTTAAAAAAGTTACTACTTAACTTGCTATTATTCGCTGTAATCGGCCTTCGAAGGTGGATAGGCTAAAAATCCTTGTAATGTCATATTATTTAATATTATATTTAATTTGTGCCTAAAATTATTTTCTCTCTGTGGCAAACTGTTACCATAAGTAAATGAAAACATAACAATCTGTCTTAAGTCTAGCTCACAAAGTTTGTTATAGTAATGAAGCAGACTGTCCTGATTCACATTTCATATGTTACTAATTAAAAGTATTAAACTTGTATCCTTGAAAATTTAAACTAATAATCATTGTCACTATCTCAACATAACTTAAGCCAGGCATACAATAATTGGTAACTGACTTTCCCTTACAAATATTTGATACTAACTGGCCCATGTCTTTCCCAATTTCATTATTTATTTGGGTTTGTACACAGTTAAGAGGTTTTACATCAACTTTCGTTTTTTTAGGTGAGTCATCAGTGGTATAACTTTGTTGCAGCAATGAAATATTACATGCTGGTGTCAAACAGGCCGGTGAGGACTGACTATTGGACAAGATGTTGTTGGCCAAAGATTGTGATCGCCCACAGGAACGTGAACTAGAGCTCACTATTAACTCATTCATCGCCAGCATGTATTCCCTCATTTGCTTTTCAGAGATAATGTATTTGTTTGTCATATATTAATTTGAGATTAAGATTTTAAAGTGGCGTTTTTACATTTTTCAGAATAGTTATCTAATTTGTCTAGTATGTTGGACGTTCCTTATTTTATTTAACATTTTTATTAAATTTTCTGTCTGTGAACCAATTTTTTAGTTTTTCTAATAAAATTGTTTATTCTTATTTTGATTAGAAATGGGGAGGAAACAGAGATAGAAAGAGTTAAAATAAAGCGATTAAGTTGAAAATTAGTCCTACAGAAGAAGTTGTGTCACTTTTGACTAAGGTTATGTTTATGTTTTACAAAGTGAATCAATGTTAACCAGTGCAAGTTAAAATATGTTTACAACAGTAACAAGTTGGATAAATTGTATACAATTTATTATGTTTGACCTAAGTTTACGTGATATATTATAGTAATTCAAAGAAATTTCAATTGTACCTAATAGAGCTTTATTTTACATCAAAACATAAAAACAGTTTGGCACTAACTCATCACGAATCTGTCGGACAAAAATTCATGTACTGTATATGGTCTGTTTACTAGGAACTCATTAATTTTTTTCTTGAAAAATCTTAGGAAACTTATTATAAATTCGTGAAGACATTCCGAAGAAACTTTTAGAAAGTAGGGCTGTTTTTGAGGGCATTTTATTTGTTATTTTGTCGGCATGTCGACGGGAGTGCATGTTACCAAACTTTTCCCTATTCGTTTTTACAAATGTAGCGACCTCATAGATATGCTCGTCCCTCTACGAGTACATCTATGAGGTCGCTACATTTGTAACAGGAAAAGTTACAAAAGTAAAAGTTAAAATCTTAAGCTTTTTAAAATATGGCATACAGCTATCTGGGGCACATATGCCACAAACAGCTCTAAGACATTTCTTTTGCGCCTTAAAAGCGAGTTCCTTGTCTGAAGCATTCCCCATTAAATATAGCCCTGATGCAACGTTTTTGAACACTTAAAACACGCTTCTCGTCTGTGCTGTTGCCCCAGAATATAAGAGCTAACGTAACCACGGTAAGCTGTTAGAAAAGTAGTGTGAAAAAAGAAAACTCAAAACTCAAAGAATTTATTTCAATTAAACCATTTACAGGCACTTTCGAACGGTCAAGAAGTCGGTCAGTCAGAAATATGAAGCTAGTTGCCCAATACAAAGCGTAGTAGGTACCTATGGAGAAGAACGGGCAAGAAACTCAACGGAAATGATACAAAGCATTGGTTACATTGTAATTGTACATGTGAGAACAATGTAGAAAGACGTGCACGTTACAAGCGTCTGTAATAAAATGATAAAAACAAAAAACCATTAAAACAATTAAAATTAATTAAAATAGGCCATGGCAGCTAAGATATGACCAGTTCCTACTGACGGCGCCCGTTCACGAACATGACGCATGGATCAGTACCATTCAGTTCAACCATTTTGAGCATGACATACTCACAGCCCCCCGGGCACTTTCAAGTCAATGAAAAACATACTACCCGATAAATGGTAGCTCTTTAGTACACACTCACACCTGTGCAATTATATAATAAATTAGCTGATTCGCTATTATCCCCAGTCTGTGAAGTGCATATGAAAACTGTCCCAGCTTGCATACATGGTCATTATGTAATTTCCAATTAAGTTTGTTGTCTATATTAAACCTAGAAAATGTTGTTATATTGAAACAACATTTCTAGGGGTTATATTGAAATAACGTTTCTTCAATGTCACTATCTAGGTAAAAGTTTTAAATACCCGTACGACCGTATTTTTAAATTCATTGTCTTCGTTTTATTAATGTTAATAATTAAATTATTAAATTTTAGCCATTACATTAAATATTTATTGGTTGATGTCAAATTCAAGATCACTTGTATTCATTAACGAATAAAACAGTGCTATCATCAGCAAATAGTGTAATGTCATGATTTGTTACCGAAGGCATGTCATTAACATAAACGATGAAGAATAAAGGACCCACGATACTCCCTTGAGGAACGCCGAATTTAGCAGTTCCAGATTAAGAAGCATACATTTCTTCTGTTTTAGTAGTGGGATTTTTGTCTGTTGTAAAGGTATGATTCCATAAGTTTGTACACATTACCTCTCATACCATATGCCTACATCTTTCTTAAGAGGTTCTTGTGGTTGACACGGTCGAAAGCCTTCAACATGTCCATGTATGGCGCAACAGCCGGCAGCCTTTTGTCCAAGATAGTTATTACCTTATGTAAAAAGTTATATTGCTACATTTATGGATTTGTTTTTCCTGAAACCATATTGATTGGACGTTAGAATGTTGTGTTTCAAAGAAAGTATACTTAGTCTGGCCATAAATACTGTTACAATTAAAAATAAGAAAGATATTATGGAATAGGTATCAAGGATGCAATAGGTATCTTCTGCGACCTATCCAAAGCATTTGATTGCGTTAATCACGAAACACTGCTCTTGAAACTTCAGCATTACGGACTAGCTAAACTTGCGCTTAACTTAGTAAAATCATATTTGAATGATAGACTACAGCAAGTTCAAATAAACGGTGTAAATTCATTGGATTTAAAAGTCAAAATGGGTGTACCACAGGGCTGGCTTGATATTGGGTCCATTCCTCTTTTTAGTATAATTATATAAATGATTTACCTCATTTACTGAAAAACCGACCACAAATGGTGTTATTTTCTGATGACACATCACTGATTTTTAAGGTAAACAGACATGCACAGGAGCTTGACGACGTAAATAACGCTATGCTAAAGGTCCATAATTGGTTTACTGTAAATAATTTAGCATTAAATGAGAAGAAAACTAAATGCATAAGAATGTTAGAAGTAGTGAATGTCACGTTGTACTGAATAAGGAGACACTAGAATTCGTCGAAAAAACGGTTTTCCTGGGAATCACGCTTGACTCAAAATTACAGTGGGGTCCTCACTTAACATCACTTGCAGGGCGGCTAAGTTCAGCCGCTTACGCTACTCGAATCTCTAAGGGATCTGTTTAAGAAAATTAACATCATGACGGTACCTTGTCAGTATATATATGAAAACATTATGTATGTTCGAAAAAATCTACATCTCTTTAGTAAGATAAGTGACAGGCATAATTTTAAAACAAGAAATAGGAACAAATTAGATCTACCACGTTTCAGATTGTCTAAAGTACACACTTCTTTTATGGGGTACTGTGTAAAATGTTATAATAAAATACCACTCAATATTCTTCAACTAAATGAGAAGAAATTTAAAACTTGCATTAAACGCACACTATGTAGACAAGCATACAATAAGTTGGATGATTATATCGTAGATAAAAATGCTTGGCTAAATGCTGGTCCTGCTCCACAGCCACTTGGGATCACTAGTTAAAAATGAAAAACATGGTAGAGTTGCTTCCCCTTTTTTATTTTTTCTGACTACGAACATAATGTTAATTTTGTTTTTTTATTTAACCAAGTTTTAATTCTTGAATACTCCAATAGATAACAATGATTTTCTTTCTTTTGGTGGTAAAATTCTTTAAATACATTGCAAACTATAGTTTTGTATAACTTAGACGCATTTTTATTTTCAATTTTTGTAAATGTGAGTACCATGGAGTCGTTTACTGTGTTGTATTTTGACTTGAAAGAGCAGGGTAGTTGAGAGTATGTCATGCTCACTTAATGTCTCGCTGATGGTGGCGAGTGTGTTGGATCATTCGGTTCCCTACAAAATGGTTGAGCTGGTTGGTGCTGATCCATGCGTCATGTTCGTGAACGGGAGCCGTCAGTTGAGACTGGTCATCTCTTATCTGCCAGGGCTTATTTTTAATCGTTTTTGATTATTATATATTTTTTTTACATCGTCTTGTTTTTCTCACATATAGAATCAACAAGAGTAATGTACCCGGGATTTTGTAATTTCTATATTTAAAAGAGTGTCCTTGGAGTTTCTTGCCCGTTTTTCTCCATAGAGATCTACGTTTTGGAATGGGCAACTAGCTTCAACTTTCTGACTAACTGACTCTTTGACAATTCAAAAGTGCCTGTAAATGGTTTAATTGAAATAAATGCTTTGAGTTTGAGTTTGAATTACATTTGACTTTGGAATCTGTCATTTTTATACGATTGTTCATTGAGTTTTCTAATTTTGGCGCCAATACATTGTACAATATTTTGCGATATTAAAATCGAGTGGGGTGATAAAGAGAACCGAATCGCTGTGATTGCATTACACAAAGTTGCTATGGAGCCAAATGCAATTTTTAAAACTCTCCATACGCTTGGTATTAGTCAAATGTTTGTGTACCGGGCTATTAATAGGTACAATGAGGTCTCATTGTACCTATTAATAGCCTCTGCTCTGTTTGTGACAGAAAAAGATCTGGCCGTCCACGTAGTGTTCGTACGAAAAAGGTGGTCAAAGCAGTAAGAGAAAGAATTCGAAGAAATCCTGTCCTAAAGCAAAAGATTTTATCTCGAGAGATGAAGATAGCACCCAGAACCATGTCGCGTATTTTAAAAGATGACTTAGGACTTGCAGCCTATAAGAGACGCACTGGTCATTTTTTAACTGATAATTTAATAAATAATAGGGTGGTAAAATCGAAACAACTACTGAAGCGGTACGCAAAGGGAGGTCACAGAACATTTTTGTTTACGGATGAGAAATCTTTACAATTGAGCAACATTTTAACTAACAAAATGATCGTATTTATGCTCAAAGCTCTAAGGAAGCTTCCCAATTAGTCGACAGAGTGCAACGTGGGCATTATCCGACTTCAGTGATGGTTTGGTGGGGTTGTTAGCTATGAAGAGAGGACAGAGCCATATTTTTGTGAAAAAGGTATCAAAACATCGGCACAAGTGTATCAAGATACCATTCTTGAGAAGGTAGTTAAGCCCCTTAACAACACCATATTCAATAACCAAGTATGGTCCTACCAACAAGACTCGGCGCCGGGTCATAAAGCTCGGTCCACGCAGTCTTGGTTGGAAGTGGACGTTTCGAACTTCATCAGAACTGAAGACTGGCCGTCGTCTAGTCCCGATCTTAATCCGCTGGATTATGATTTATGGTCAGTTTTAGAGAGTACGGCTTGCTCTAAACGCCATGATAATTTGGAGTCCCTAAATCAATCCATACAATTGGCAGTGAAGAATTTTCCCATGGAAAGAGTGCGTGCTTTTATTGATAACTGGCGAGCAACGTTTAAAGGACTGTATTGCAGCTAATGGAGACTACTTCGAAAAAGCTTTTTATATTTTGAATTGTTTTATATTTATGTATTAAACTAACACACTGTAAAAGTAATAAATATTATTTGCAATAAAAAAAAAATATTCGTGACAATATTTATGGCAAGACTAAGCTGCCATAGTTTATTTTAATTTTTGTAATATAGAGACAGTTAAACAACACCTTTTCAAAAAAAATAAAAAAAATAAATGGGTATCAAGGTTGCTCATGTTAGTTTTGTCCCGTTTTTAAATACTGGCTTTATAACAGATATTTTTAGGTTGTCTGGGAAGGTGCCTTCTTTTATACATAAATTAACAATGAAGCTTAGTGTTTCAGATATAATGTGAGCTACATCTATAACAATATTTGTCATAATGCTGTCATAGCCAGCACTGGTCTTATTTTTTAGAGTAATTATTATTTTATTACATCAGGGATAGTCGGTGTCATAAGAATTGAATTAAAATTATATGTCAGTTTATGGGGTATCATTGATGTCAAGAAAAAAATCATTAAATGAGTTCGAAATATTTTGAGGATTATTTATGATTTCGTCATTTGTAATTAATTGAGTTACGCCTTCATTTGGATATTTATATTTGATCTCATTTTTACTTTCCAAGTAGCAGTTTGTTTAGTAGTAGTTTGTTCTTATTTGTGGCAGATTTAATAAAGTAGTCGATTTGAGAAGTTTTTGTCAGTCTGATTATAATTTTATCCGTCTTTGCACATGCTTTGACCCCAATATAGTTGGGAAAAGGCTAGGCAGATTGATTGATATGATTTAAAAGCATTTTTGGGGGCTTGATTTGGATTATTCCTATAGTGCCACAGTAGTTGGCATTTACGTTTACTGCATATTTTAAGCCATCTGAGATCCTTTTCGGTCTAGATTTGTTATGTATCCTGACTTTCTGTAGAAGAAAACAGATCGTACAACACAATGAAATTAATATAGAATTTGTTGTAGGCACCAATCGCATCTGTGCAACTATAAAACGTCACTATTGGTTAGTTGTTTTAAATATTTTATAAATATTGCTCTATTGTCATGAGACCAATATTTTATGGTGCAGGTCTTTTTGACCGGAACCTTTATGATTTGCGCATTATGGTCTGATAGCGCTAATTCTTAAATAGTGCCTTTGCAAGCTCTTATGTTGTCTATGCACGTTTTACTAGAACATCACGTTACTTGTTTGAATTTTGGATTCAAATCATATCTACTTAAGAATTCTGTAAATTCACTGGAAAGTTTAGTATGCTTCAAAGTAACTTTCTATGTTGAAGTCTCAGCATATTAAGATTTTTTTACCGTTCGAACGTTAGTTATTTAATATTTAATTTAAATTTGTGAAGATACGAATCCAATTTCGTGGAATATTTCACATAACATTTTCCTCATATTTTCGTTTCATAGAATAATTAATACGTAGAATACTTACTTTGAAGATTTTTAAATCATAGATTTTGTTTCACAGGCATGGTTTCTGTCACGGCGCTGCGGGGCTCCGGCGATCCCACGCAAGCTTATCGTCGCAGATGGTATTCACGCTCACCACGGTCTGCTCCTCAGCTCGCGGGCCACCTCACCCCTCCGCGCCTACGCGGAATTAAATTACATTCTAGGGGTAGGGCAGACAAGACTTCGTGGAGTCGATTTTGCAGCGATTCGTTTCTGTCACAATATTCGTTTAAAAAATAATTCTACTGTTTGATAAGTTTGTTAAACAAAAAAATGCATTGAACTGTGTTTCTGTGAAATATGTTTCATTCAAGTAAATAGTCTTTGAAACAATAATATTCGAAATAAAAATACAAGGACCAAATAATATTATATGAAACGTTTTCTGGGAAGAGAAATTCTATGAAATTTCTGTCTTGAACTTGAACATTTTTAGGAATTGTATGCTTTTACAATGTTCGTAAAACATGTGAACACCATGTATCTGTCACATAATTAATTTATCTGTCATTGCTTCATTTTATACATTTTAAACGGTGGAGTTTCTTGCCCATTCTTCTCCAAACGAAAACTATATTTTGGAAGGGGCGACTAGAACAATTCAAACTCAAACTCAAACTCAAATCATTTATTCCAAATAAACCAATTACAGGTACTTTTGAATTGTCAAGAGGTCGGTCAGTCAGAAAGATGAAGCTAGTTGCCCATTCCAAAGCGTAGTAGGTTCCTATGGAGAAGAACGGGCAAGAAACTCCATGGACACTCTCTTAAATTAGATTATTGTTACAAAACATTGGTTACATCATTCATGTTGAAATTATACATGTGAGAACAATGTAGTAAATCGTGCAGGTTAAAAGCGACCATGATAAAAATATAAAAACAAAAATAATTAAAATAAGCCATGGCAGCTAAGAGATGACCAGTCCCCACTGACGGCGCCCGTTCACGAACATGACGCATGGATCAGCATCATTTAGCTCAACCATTTTGAAGGGAACTTAATGATCCAACACACACGCCACCACCAGCGAAACATTTGAGTGAGCATGACATACTCTCAGCCGCCAGGGCACATTCAAGTCAATGAAAGACGTACTCAGTAAATGGTAGATTTAAAGTAGGTAAACAGTGCTCACATATGTGCAATGCAATTATATAATACTAAGAGATTGAATTTATACAATGTAAATATAGTTTTTCAATCTTCAGCAGCTCCAACAATATTTTCCAATGCTAATGAATTAGTTTATGCGCCCTTGTGGAGCTGGACCAGCGTTGAGCCAAGCATTTTTGTCAGCGATGTAATCCCCCAACTTATAATATGCTTGGCAGCATAGTGTGCGTTTTAATTCAATTCTATTTATGTTGTTCAAAAGTGCCTAATATAAATTATTGGACTGATAATTTATTTCAATTAGGTATCGCGTTTATAAGGCATAAGTGCGATGCCTATTTGAAATAAAATTATTTGATTTGACTTTGACTTTTGACTTTGATACATTTTTACCAACGTACAATTCCACCGAACGTTAATGTACCAGTACAATGGACAAGTGATCAATCAATTAAAGGTCGCGAAATTTTTGGGCATTTTTATAGACGATCAATCATTTGATCGATTTATATATTTTAACTTGGAAACCGCAAGCAGAAGAGGTGTGTAAAAAATTTTAAGTGTAGTGTAGTGTAGTGTATACAAGATAGATAAATTTTAATTTTTTTTCAAAAGATAAGATATGATTTTTTCATAGATTTTTTTTAAAAGAGTAACGGTGGAGTTTCTTGCCCATTCTTCTCCAAACGAAAACTACCTTTTGGAATGGGCGACTAGAATCAGTTATTATTATTTTTTGTAAAGTTTGACGTTCAAAAGTGCCTTTTTGTGCCTAATTGAAATAAATTATTTGACTTTGACTTTATTAAAATTATGTCTATCACTTATTTTATTAAAAAGATGTAGATTTTATCTCACATTCATAATATTTGCATAAATATATATATATCTTTATTTCAGACATACGTCCATACATTTTTAACAACAAAAAAACAAAATCAGAAAACCAAAAAAAACGTTAGTAAGGTTGTTAGTGGAGCACATAAAAATACAAATAAAACAGGGTGTTAGTAATTTGTTAGTAAAAAATAAATGAATTGGCAAGGTACCGTCATAATAATAATCTTTTTAAATAGTTCCCTGAGAGATTCGCGACGACGTAGATTATAAATGGCTCTGACAGCTCTTTTTTGTAAAATAAAGATGTATTCAATGTCAGCAGCCCGACCCCACAGTAAAATGCCATATGACATAATACTGTGGAAGTAGCTAAAATAGACCAAACGCGCGGTTTCTACATCTGTTAACTGTCTTATCTTTCTAACAGCAGCGGCCGAGTTTAGCCGCCCCGCGAGAGATGTTATATGGGGTCTCCATTGTAATTTCTCGTCTAGCGTGATTCCAAGGAAAACTGTTTGATTAATAAATTCCAGTTTTTCTCCATTAAATATGATGTCATATTCGCTACTTCTAACATTTGGTCATTTAAATCTAATGCATTTGGTGTTTTTATTATTTAGTACTAAATTATTTACCGTAAACCAATCTTGGACCTGAACAATAGAGCTATTCACGTCGTTAAGATTTGGTGACCGTCGGTTTATTTTAAAGATTAATGATGTGTCATCTGCAAATAACACCATCTTTGGTTGATTTAGAAATAATTGGGGTAAATAATTAATATAAACTAAAAAGAGGAATGGACCCAATATCGAACCTTGAGGAACACCCATTACCATTTCAGACCCTAATGAGTTTGTGCCGTTGACTTGAACTACTTTAACCTTTCTATCCTTCAGGTATGATCTTAACAAATCATGAGCTGTATTCCTAATCCCATAGTGGTCCAGTTTCAGCAGAAGTGTCTCATGGTCTACGCAATCGAACGCCTTCGAGACGTCGCAGAAGATTTCAATGGCATCTTGTGCTTCTTCCAAAGCGTTAAAAATGTTCTTTATTAGGGTGACACCGGCGTCAGTGGTACAGCGCCCTTTGGTGAAACCGTACTGATGGTCATGAAAGATGCAAATTTTATTAAAGTGACGTAACATTTGATTAAGTATCAACTTTTCAAACACCTTACTGAAAACTGGCAGAATTGACACAGGCCTATAATTGTTGGGTTCCTTACTATCACCGGATTTGAACAAAGGAACTACTTTACTGTGTTTCATGAGATCCGGAAAGACGCCTTGGTCTACACTAGTGTTAAATATGAAAGCTAAATAAGGCGCAATGGTTTCGACGACTGATCTACATACTTTTATAGACATTCCCCACAGATCTTCTGTTGATTTAATTTTAAGATCTTTAAAAGCTTTTATAACAGCCTGGGGGTCTGTATGCTGAAACCTAAACTCCAAAGGGCATGCCTTTACATTCTTTCTAAGAAAGGCAGCAGAAAGCGCGGGTGAGGAATTTAAAGCTTCAGTGGTTTTATGGGGAATATAAGCAAAAGAAGTTTTCAAACTCCTGAGCTATTTCTACATCTGAGTTGATGGGACCATTTATTTATTTATTTTTTTATATTTATTCAAACTCAAAAACTCAAACTCAAAGCATTTATTTCAATTAAACCCTTTACAGGCACTTTTGAATTGTCAAAGAGTCAGTTAGTCAGAAAGTTGAAGCTAGTTGCCCATTCCAAAACGTAGATCTCTATGGAGAAGAACGGGCAAGAAACTCCAAGGACACTCTTTTAAATATAGAAATTACAAAATCCTGGGTACATTACTCTTGTTGATTCTATATGTGAGAACAATGTAAAAAAAATATATATAAATCAAAAACGATTAAAAATAAGCCCTGGCAGATAAGACATGACCAGTCTCAACTGACGGCGCCCGTTCACGAACATGACGCGTGGATCAGCACCATCCAGCTCAACCATTTTGTAGGGATTCGAATGATCCAACACACTCGCCACCATCAGCGAAACATTTAAGTGAGCATGACATACTCTCAACTACCCTGCTCTTTCAAGTCAAAATCAACATAATAACATAGTAAAACGACTCCATGGTACTCACATTTACAAAAATTTAAAATAAAAATGCGTCTAAGTTATACAAAACTATAGTTTGCAAGAATTTTACCACCAAGAGAAAGAAAATCAATATTATCTATTGGAGTATTAAATAATTAAAACTTAGTTTAATAAAAAAAACAAAATAAACAATAAGTTCGTAGTCAGAAAAAATAAAAAATGGGAAGCAACTCTACCAATTTTTTCATTTTTAACTAGTGAGCCCAAGTGGCTGTGGAGCAGGACCAGCATTTAGCCAAGCATTTTTATCTATGATATAATCATCCAACTTATAGTATGCTTGTCTACATAGTGTGCGTTTAATGCAAGTTTTAAATTTCTTCTCATTTAGTTGAAGAATATCGAGTGGTATTTTAATATAACATTTTACACAGTACCCCATAAAAGAAGTGTGTACTTTAGACAATCTGAAACGTAGTTGATCTAATTTGTTCCTATTTCTTGTGTTAAAATTATGCCTGTCACTTATCTTACTATAGAGATGTAGATTTTTTCGAACATACATAATGTTTTCATATATATACTGACAAGGTACCGTCATGATATTAATTTTCTTAAACAGTTCCCTAAGAGATTCGCGTCTGCGGAGGTTGTAGATGGCTCTAACAGCCCTCTTTTGCAGAATAAATATAGAGTCAATATCTGCGGCCCGTCCCCACAGCAAAATACCGTAAGACATGATGCTATGAAAGTAACTAAAATAGACCAGTCTCGCGGTATCCACGTCTGTTAGTTGGCGGATTTTCCAAACAGCGTAAGCGGCTGAACTTAGCCGCCCTGCAAGTGATGTTAAGTGAGGACCCCACTGTAGTTTTGAGTCAAGCGTGATTCCCAGGAAAACCGTTTTTTCGACGAATTCTAGTGTCTCCTTATTCAGTACAACGTGACATTCATTACTTCTAACATTCGGCAACGCGAATCTTATGCATTTAGTTTTCTTCTCATTTAATACTAAATTATTTACAGTAAACCAATTATGGACCTTTAGCATAGCGTTATTTACGTCGTCAAGCTCCTGTGCGTGTCTGTTTACCTTAAAAATAAGTGATGTGTCATCAGCAAATAACACCATTTGTGGTCGGTTTTTCAGTAAATGAGGTAAATCATTTATGTATACTAAAAAGAGGAATGGGCCCAATATCGAGCCCTGTGGTACACCCATTTTGACTTTTAAACCCAATGAATTTACACCGTTTATTTGAACTTGCTGCAGTCTATCATTGAAATATGATTTTACTAAGTTAAGCGCAAGTTTTGCCAGTCCGTAATGCTGAAGTTTCAAGAGCAGTGTTTCGTGATTAACGCAATCAAATGCTTTGGATAGGTCGCAGAAGATACCTATTGCATCCTGTGCCTCTTCCCACGCGTTAAATATGTGTTTTAATAAAGTGACACCGGCGTCAGTTGTGCAACGTCCCTTGGTAAAACCATACTGTTGATCGTGTAAGATGTTATTACGATTAAAATGATTGAGCATTTGATTTAACATTACTTTTTCAAACACCTTGCTGAAAACCGGCAAAACCGATACGGGTCTATAATTATTAGTATCCTTGCTGTCCCCGGATTTGAAAAGTGGAATAACTTTACTGTACTTCATTAAATCCGGGAAGACCCCGTGATCTACACACAAATTAAATATTAAAGCTAAATAGGGTGCAATTGTCTCAATAATAGATTGACAAACTTTAGTAGACATGCCCCACAGATCTTCGGTAATTTTGATCTTAAGTTGCTTAAAAGCCTTAACAACGACCACAGGGTTTATATGATTAAATTTAAATTCTAAAGAACAGGCTGAAACATTCGCTCTTAATAAATAAATAGTATGCCTTTGTTCAAAGGCATACTATTCTATCAACGACTACTTAAATGATAAGAATAGTTGGTCGCTGTGATTGGCTCAAGACAATGTTTATGTTCTTTCTCCAGAATTAGCCACCTACTGACAGGTTATATAAGCTTAGGTAAATTGTTCATTTTATTTGACTTTATATGTCAATTTATTTTAATTTTATTATTTTTTTGTTGACATTAACTACTCATTAGAATGATTTTCATGAGTTGTATTGCAATATGTGGTTAGCTAGCGACCTCGACAAACTGATCATATTTTATTTTTTTCCTGAAAAACTGGCAGCAAGTTCGTCATGCTCCCTTAGATGTCACTGCTTGCGGTAGCGTCGGGGGTCGGGTTGCCTCCTTCCCTCAAATATGGCGAGGGGGGTAATGGCTGATCTTTGCGTTAAGCTCGTGAACGGGTGCTGCTTGTGGTGACTGGTCGTCTTGCTGATCATGGTTTTGTTATTGTTATTAGTAATTAACTGTTTATTTATTTTACCTCGATGGTCCTAGTTTATCAATTATTACTCTAGTTACAGCTATATGTAAGCGGGCACGCCCTTTATGCCTGGAGGCTTTATTTTCTTTTATTTTCTTTTTTAGATATTCTTCACGTTTAGTTATTTTTATTTCTGCTTGAGTATAGATCTCGATGTTTTTGGTTGGTTAGTATATTGGCGTGTGCTAGCTGTCATATGGCTGATAATTTATAATTTAATGTTTTGTGTTGTGTTATGTAAATTATTTTGCATAAGTACTTATTGTATAGAATCATTTTATTTTTCCTAATTGAACAGACAGCTGTGCTGCTGGGGAGTTTGTTGCGCCACTTCTTCTTCCCAGCGAAAGCACTAGGAAGTGGTGAAGGGTGGGCGTTTTGTGGGACTGTCTTATGTAACTTTGACGTTCGAAAAGTGCTGATTCTCAGCCTAATTTGAATAAATGACTTTTGAATTTTGATTTTTTTTGAATTTTGAATAAATCAATAGCAAGTAAGGGGGAGGAATTTAAAGTTTCTGTAGTTTTAATAGGAATATTGATAAAGAAAGTTGCAAATTCCTGAGCAACTTCGATCTTATCGCTAATGAGACCGCGGGATGTGTCCAATGTGTAATCAGTATTATAACTTTTGTTCTTGTTCGTTTCATTGTTAATAATTTTCCAAACTGTCTTTATTTTATTTTCTGCTGATTTAACCTTGTTGCTAATGAAAGACGCTTTAGCTGCTTTGCAGATAGTTTTAAAAGTTTTAGAGTAAGTAGCAACATACTTATTAAAAGTTTCCGTGTTAATATACGGCTTAAGGCCATATAGTTCAAATAATCTATCCCTACTTTTCCTGATGCCTTTAGTTCCCCAGTCACTGAATAAAAACTTAGGGCAAATAGTTTTAGTTTTTTTCTTAAAAGAGTTATTGAACTCTGTTTGCACTAGTGAAAAAAATTGTTCATACAAAAAAAAAAAAACTTTATTTACTACACTTACTTTATTTACTTTAAAAAGTATATATTTATTTATATATACTTTATTGTACACCACAAAAACATAACAAAAAAAAAAAAACTACAAAATATACAATGGGCGGCCTTATCGCTTTCCGCGATCTCTTCCAGGCAACCTTGGAATGGACAGTGATTTGCCTGGACATAAAATGGGGCTGTGCAAATAAAACGTATACAATATACTAGAATAGATACACAGATATATACATATCCTAAATAATAGATACATAAATACATACATACTTATTAAATATATAAACAACGAAAATAAATGAAGACTATAGATAATTACAGTTACGAGAACAAGATCACAACGACAAGTAATGTTCCTTCACGAGTCTCTTAAATATTGGTAGCGATTGCGCGCGTTTAATTTGAACTGGCCATGCATTTCACAAACGAGCGACGACCATGACAAACGACCATGTGCAGTTTCTAAATTAAATTCAGTATTACGCTGTTTTTTCCTACCGGTTTCATTATTTATTAATTGCCAGGTGGTTTTTATTTTATCATCAGCTGATTTTATTTTATTGCTAATGTGAAGAGCTTTAGCCATTTTGCACACACTTTTAAAAGTTTTAGAATATTTTGCAACATACTGATGAAAGCTTGTATTATTCATATGTTGCTTTAGGCCATAACGTTCAAAAAGATTTTCCCTGCTTTTACGAATACCTGGAGTCGCCCAATCACTAAATAAGAATTTTGTGTAAATAGTTTTAGTCTTTAGTGGAAAAGTGTCAATGAATTGTTTGTTTAATAGTGAAAAGAACTCTGCATAGAACTCATTTGGGTCACATAAATTATCAAATCTCTGAATACATAATTTACTTGCCAAAACATTATTTAATTTCTCTAGATTTCTACATGTAATTGGCCTAAACCTTATTTGAATTTTTTGTAAAGGCATGTAGGAGCAAAATGTTATTGTTTGTCCACTGTGATCAGATGGCAACTTGTTTACAATTTGTTTATGTAGTAGTTAGTAATCATAATTACAGAAAATATTATCTATACAAGTGGCAGAAGAAGCCGTCACTCGGGTTGGTTCAATAAAAACATTTGACAAGTCAAATGACCTGAAAAGACTTAATAGTCTGACAGTATTAACGTTATTTTCTAATATATTAACACATTAGTCTTTGGTAAGTTTATTACCAGGTTATTTCTATCAAGCCATTCAATAGTATTTCTAAAGTTAATGTTGATATCCTGTTATTAATTATTAATATTTGTACATTTTATCAATGCTGTGCTGTCATCGGCAAATAGAACCATTGGATTTGGTATCTGACGGGGCAGATCATTTATATACAGAAAAAATAGCGGGGACCCAATACACTACCTTGCGGTATACCGAATTTAACAATCTTACCATCTGATTGATATTTCTGTTCACATTTTGATTTCAGACGAATTCTGGATAACTTTGTATATTGTGTGCGGTTACTGAGTTATGATTTTAAGAGATTCTGCACGTTTCCCCTTAGACCGTAGCTATTGTTGTTTGTTCAATAAAATATCGTGATTAACACAGTCAAATACTTTAGTCATGTCTGTAAAAATGGCACAGATAGGTGTTTTATTATCTACATTTATCATTATTTCGTGTAAAAAATCATATAAGGCTGTATTTATGTTTTTATTTTCCCTAAAAGAAGCAAAAATGATCTCTAATCTGAGAATTTTTTAGAGGCAGATTTTTGTTTTTAGAGACAATTATAAAAATGGTATTAACCTTTACGTCCCTGCGCGCCGATTCTGTCATTCTGACCTTGTTTAGGAAAAACGCTCTGCTGTTGTTTCTTTTAGCTCTAGGCTCATAATGTTGTAATGTTCGTATTTTTTTACTTACGTTTTGGCTATTTTAATTAGATATTACATGTTCTCTCCAATTATCTGCATGGCCATTGTCTGCAGTTTAAGCAATCCTAGGCCTCTATATTTAGAGCTATTTAGATTTTCTAGTGCTCTCCGAATGTTTGTTTACTTTTTGTAATGTCAGATAATGACAAGCCTAGGTTTTATTTTTAATTTATTGCTAGAGCTGCCGGTAGGTTAGGTTGTATACGTATTAGACCTTGTTATAAATTATTATTCTTTTATGTTCTAGAATCACATTAAAACTTTGAAATGACAACCGATCCGAAAAGGAAGGGAGCCGGGGCCAGCAGACTAGTTTTACTCTTGGGCTCGCCTTGGCAGGAGGTCCTGTTGATAGCGCTCGGTGGGAGGACTGTGCCCTCTGATAGCGGGGGCTGTGCTGGAAGAAAACTCAAACTCGAAACTCAAGTCTACGCGTCTTTGTACACCGGACATCGTTCGTGGGATAACGTCGTGCAAACCTGTGACGCCGACCGCTGATAGCTCTCAGCCCTCTGCCGGTCCTCTCTACCACGGCCTGCCCCTCCGAGGTCGGCGACGCGGAGGCCTGACTCGAGGCCCTTTTCTGCATAATCTACGAGCCTCTTTTCTGCATAATCTACGAGCTTCTTTTCTGCACAATCTACGAGCCTCTTTTCTTCACAACCTGCGAGCCTCTTTTCTTCAACAACTTGGACCTTCAATTTTCTACCCCGGTTTCCCTGGCCTTATTTATTTAAAATTAAATTATTTTACCTTTTCTTTTTTTACTTTTTCTTTTAAGCCGGGACTCCTCCAGTTCTGGTGACAGTTTCCTTGTTGACCTTACATTTTCCCCCTCCCGGGAAAATGTAACGTTACAATCTGGCACCCAATATTTTTACTAACCCCTCCCTCCTTAAACTTTTTCAGATTCTTCTCAAAATTCTAAAACAAACTTGCTCAAGTGATTTTTATTTGGTAAGCTTTTATTTTCATCACCTCATCCATCTCAACCTTTACAAGACTTCTTTATACTGAAACAAACACATACACACACACACACACTACTTTTACCTACTGGTAATTGTCATCCATTCTTCGCTTGCAAGTGTTCTTAAAACCATTCGTGGTCACTTACAAGTTGGGGTTTGGCTTACTCTACGACGTACTATAGGAGAATATCCTATAGTCGTTACCACCTAGGTACATTATAACTCTCTACTAATACCTCACTATACTGCATCCCACAAAGTCAAAGTCAAAGTCAAATAATTTATTTCATTTAGGCACAAAAAAGGCACTTATGAACGTCAACATTTACAGAAAAAAAAAATATAATAATTGATTCTAGTCGCCCATTCCAAAAGGTCGTTTTCGTATGGAGAAGAATGGGCAAGAAACTCCACCGTTACTCTTTTAAATATTTTCACAATATTCTGTATACATTAATTATATAATTATATGTGAAGACGATGCACCTAGATTACTATACCACGATAGGTAAAAAGAATGAAAAATGAAGGAATGACATAAATTAATTATGTGATAGATGCATGGTGCTCACATATTTACAAACATTGTAAAATTATACGATATTCTTAACATTTTAACACGTACTACTAATAATAAGTCAGTGTGTGAGTTCAAGTAATCACAGAATATAAAATTAATGTTTAAAAAAATAATATTATACAATTAAATTGGCAACCAGTTTGATTTTGTCTAGATTCTAAATTGTCCTATGGAGCAGGACCAGCATGTTTCCAAGCATTTTTATCTTGGATATAATCCTCTAATTTGTAATATGCTTGTTTACAAAGTGTACTTTTTATATGAGTTTTAAATTTTCTTTCATTTAATTCTAATATATCACAAGGTATTCTGTTGTAACATTTAACACAGTACCCCATAAAAGATGTATTTACTTTAGATAGTCTGAAAAATGGTTGATCTATTTTATCTTTATTTCTAGTATTAAAATGATGTCTATCACTTATTTTATTAAAAAGATGTAGATTTTTTCTCACATACATAATATTTTCATAAATGAATTGTCAAGGTACCGTCATAATATTAATCTTTTTAAATAGTTCCCTGAGAGATTCGCGACGACTTAGATTATAAATGGCTCTGACAGCTCTCTTTTGTAAAATAAAAATGGATTCAATGTCAGCAGCCCGACCCCATAGTAAAATGCCATACGACATAATACTGTGGAAGTAACTAAAATAGACCAAACGCGCGGTATCTACATCTGTTAACTGTCTTATCTTTCTAACAGCATAAGCGGCCGAGCTTAGCCGCCCCGCGAGAGATGTTATATGGGGTCCCCATTGTAATTTCTCGTCTAGCGTGATTCCTAGGAAAACTGTTTGATTAATAAATTCCAGTTTTTCTCCATTCAATATGATGTCACATTCGCTGCTTCTAACATTTGGTAATTTAAATCTAATGCATTTTGTTTTTTTATTATTTAGTACCAAATTATTTACCGTAAACCAATCTTGGACCTGAACAATACAGCTATTCACGTCGTCGAGATTTTGTGACCGTCGGTTTATTTTAAATATCAATGATGTGTCATCTGCAAATAACACCATCTTTGGTTGATTTTGAAATAATTGGGTTAAATCATTTATATAAGCTAAAAAGAGGAATGGACCCAATATCGAACCTTGAGGAACGCCCATTACCATTTCAGACCCTAATGAGTTTGTGCCGTTGACTTGAACTTTAGCCTTTCTATCTTTCAGGTATGATCTTAGTAAATCAAGAGCTGTATTCCTAATCCCATAGTGCTCCAGTTTCAGCAGAAGTGTCTCATGGTCTACGCAATCGAAAGCCTTCGAGAGGTCGCAAAAAATTCCAATGGCATCTTGTGCTTCTTCCCAGGCGTTAAAAATGTTCTTTATTAGGGCGACACCGGCGTCAGTGGTACAACGCCCTTTGGTGAAACCGTACTGTTGATCATGAAAGATGGAATTTTTATTAAAGTGCCGTAACATTTGGTTGAGAATCAACTTTTCAAACACCTTACTGAGAACTGGCAGAATTGACACAGGCCTATAATTGTTGGGTTCCTTACTATCACCGGATTTGAACAAAGGAACTACTTTACTATGTTTCATGAGATCCGGAAAGACGCCTTGGTCTACACTAGTGTTAAATATGAAAGCTAAATAAGGCGCAATGGTTTCGATGACAGATCTACAGACTTTTACAGACATTCCCCACAGATCCTCTGTTGATTTAATTTTAAGATCTTTAAAAGCTTTTATAACAGCCTGGGGGTTTGTATGCTGAAACCTAAACTCCAAAGGGCATGCCTTTACATTATTTCTAAGTAAGGCAGCAGAAAGCGCGGGTGAGGAATTTAAAGCTTCAGTGGTTTTGTGGGGAATATTAACAAAAAAGTTTTCAAATTCCTGAGCTATTTCTACATCTGAGTTGATGGGACCATGAGCAGTCTCTAAATTAAATTCAGTATTACGTTGTTTTTTCCTACCGGTTTCATTATTTATTATTTGCCAGGTAGTTTTTATTTTATCATCAGCTGATTTTATTTTATTGCTAATGTGAAGAGCTTTAGCTATTTTGCACACACTTTTAAAAGTTTTAGAATATTTTGCAACATACTGATGAAAGCTTGTATTATTCATGTGTTGCTTTAGGCCATAAAGTTCAAAAAGTTTTTCCCTACTTTTGCGAATACCTGGAGTCGCCCAATCACTAAATAAGAACTTTGTGTAAATTGTTTTGGTCTTTAGTGGAAAAGTGTCAGTAAATTGTTTGTTTAATAGTGAAAAGAACTCGGCGTAGAACTCATTTGGGTCACATATATTATTAAAACTCTGAATACATAATTTACTTGCTAAAGCATTATTTAATTTATCTAGATTTTTACATGTAATTGGCCTAAACCTTATTTGAATTTTTTGTAAAGGTAGGTAGGAGCAAAATGTAACTGTTTGTCCACTGTGATCAGATGGCAACTTATTTATAATTTGTTTATGTAAGTAATCACAGTTACAGAAAATATTATCTATACAAGTGGCAGAAGAAGCTGTCACTCGGGTTGGTTCAATAAAAACATTTGACAAGTCAAATGACCTGAAAAGACTTAATAGTCTGATAGTATTAGAGTTATTTTCTAATAGATTAATATTAAAATCACCACATATGATTATTGACTTACTACTAGCATTTAGTTTCTTTAGCACATCTTCCATTACAGAATCAAACATTGAAAGATTCTGGTAACTTGGAGGTCTGTATACACATACTATAACATGCTTATCAAGCTCAACACAGGACAATTCAATGGTGTGTTCAACAGACAGTCCGATTATGTCTTTTCGTTCTTTCGACCACACACTTGCACACCACTGCGGTTACCCTCTGGTAATCGTAACCAGTCTTCGCTAGTGAGTGTTCTTAAAACCATTCGTGGTCACTTACTAGTTGGGGGCTGGCACACTTCACGACGGCTGCAGGACAATATCCTGTGGTCGTTTATACAAAACTTAACATAAATCAACACTTTAAACATTAATTCATTTAGTTTGATTTGTCACCACTGGTTTTCATTTTGGAGGATCAGAACGGCTTAAGAGGAAAATGGCACGTTAAAGATTTTAAAGTGTAGTTTTCTATCTCCTGTGTTTTTGAATTGTTTTATCTTAATGTCTTATAATATTTTACGCTTATAAGTTTTATTTTTTAAATCTTAACATCTCAACTTAACGCTTTTTCTTGATGTCACTAAAAATAATTTTTACTTATATTGTAAAAACCATTTAACATTAAGTTCATTGTAAATACTTCACAAGTTTTACTTTCTCCAAAAACTTTTGGCATTTTTAGTCCACGTTTTTTTTATTTTTATAGAGCGGTACACAACTCTTTAAATAAGCCATTGTGTCGAGCGGTAGCATAACTCGTAAAATAAAGCCTTAGTGTCGAGCGGTACTTAACTCGTTAAATAAGCCTTGGTGTGTCCATATCTTTATCTTTTTATTACTTGAATTTAGCTACTTGAAAAGGCAATTATGCTTTGAACCTTGACTGCTTTTCTTAAGCTGGAAAGTTTTATTTTTAATACTTGAACTACTTGAAACTTGAAGGCTTTTCTTAAGCAATTATGCTTTCAAACCTTGACTGCTTTTCTTAAGCTGGGAAAGCTTTGTAAATATTTATTTTAGTTTTAGCGGGTTTTAAAAAAGGTGCGGATTACGACACCTAAGTAAAATAAATAAGCCTTCGTAACTCTAAAAAAAAATTCCTTGTGGAGTATGAGTCATAGAATGTGAACCATATCCCCTAAGTATGTTGGTGATGTATGATTGAGGGAGTATGAAATGTGGGTTGTTGAAAGGTGTATGAAAGAGCAAGGTTTTTTTTTACAACATCGAAATTTTCTCAGTTGTTAATTTTCTGGGGTTATCGGGTAACGTAATTTTTATCTTTTGTAAAACTTTCTGTACCACTATAAATAGTCATATAGGTTAATTTTAGCTGGTCAATGCCTTATCTTACTTAATAACAAAATTTTTTCATTGTAATCAAAAATTTTCCGGAGTTGTCGGGGAAATGTAATGTTCGTATTTTTTTACTTACGTTTTGGCTATTTTAATTAGATATTACATGTTCTCTCCAATTATCTGCATGGCCATTGTCTGCAGTTTAAGCAATCCTAGGCCTCTATATTTAGAGCTATTTAGATTTTCTAGTGCTCTCCGAATGTTTGTTTACTTTTTGTAATGTCAGATAATGACAAGCCTAGGTTTTATTTTTAATTTATTGCTAGAGCTGCCGGTAGGTTAGGTTGTATACGTATTAGACCTTGTTATAAATTATTAGACTTAGATGGTGTGTTCCCCGCCTTATTACAGTGGGGGGGAGCTACTGTTGCAACAAGATTGGTGCCCTTAATGAGAGCGTGCCTGGCCTTTAGATATGTTCCCAAAGGATGGAGGGAAGTGAAAGTCACATTCATCCCAAAGCCAGGTAAGGGTGACTATACAGACGCCAAATCCCACCGACCAATAAGCCTGACCTCCTTCTTACTAAAGACTCTGGAAAGGCTTTGTGATAGGGAACTGAGGGACGGTGCTCTGATAACAATACCGCTACATAGTAATCAGCACGCATACAGCTCAGGTAAGTCGACTGAATCTGCTCTTCATCTGGTGGTCAGCCAGATAGAGGAAGCGATTCATCAAAAAGGCACCTGCCTGGGCACTTTTATAGACATCGAAGGTGCCTTCGACAAAACCAACTTCTCCAGTATCAACAGTGCCCTCTCCAGACATGGAGTGGAACAGGTACTAACGGATTGGATTACGAATATGCTAAGCAAGCGAGTGGTTCGCCTTGAGGACGAGCAGCAGCTGGCCATGATAGCCAGAGGCTGCCCCCAGGGAGGGGTGCTGTCCCCTCTTCTATGGAATTTGGTGATTAATGACCTCATCACCAAACTCAACGACGCTCGGTATTACACAATAGGATATGCAGACGACCTCGCAATCCTGGTCTCGGGGAAGGTGACGGGAACGATCTGCAACCTTACTCAGCAAGCACTACGTATTGTAGAAAATTGGTGCAGGGAATTCGATCTATCGGTGAACCCCACTAAAACCGAACTAGTCATGTTTACCCACAAACGAGCTATGGGCCCTTTCCGCCTGCCCAAACTGTTCGAAACAGAGCTTCAGTTAGCCAGCGAAGTCAAGTACCTCGGGGTCATATTAGACAGTAAGCTGAACTGGAGCAGTCATTTAGACAATAAGCTAAACAGAGCCTGCATCACCTTCTGGCAGTGCAGGAGAATGATAGGTAAGAAGTGGGGCCTATCCCCCAAAATAATACTATGGCTGTACACAGCTGTGATACGCCCCATGATAGCCTACGCGGCCGTGGTCTGGTGGCCCCGCACCCAGCTGGTTACAGCCTCCAACAAACTACAACGCATGCAAAGACTGGCCTGCATGGCGACCACAGGCTGCATGAGGACTACTCCGACTGCTACAATGGAAGCCTTGCTGGGACTACCACCGCTGCACCTGTTTATACAGCAAGAAGCGTCGATGGCGGCAGTACGCCTAAATGCAGCAAATCTCTGGGGTAAGAGAGATACACAACACACCGCGCTGCTTGAGGGACTCTACAAGGAGTTCCCCATTGCGAAAGCCATAAATGGCCGGGTACCGAAACAATTTATCTTTGATAAAAAATACAGAATCCAACTTCACGAGGATCGCCGATGTGAGGGCTTGCGCCCAACAGAGCTGCGCATCTTCACGGATGGATCCAAAACAGGTAGTGGTACAGGTGCTGGAGTCTTCTCGGAGGACCTCAACATCCACATAGCTACATCATTGGGAGTCCTTAACACAGTGTTCCAGGCCGAATGCATGGGTATTTCTCTTGCCGCTTCGGCTATTCTGGCTAGGGAAGTTAAGGACCACTCGATACGCATACTCTCAGACAGCATGGCTGTTCTGCAAGCGCTGAACAGTCACATTGTGGACTCTGGACTTATATACGAGTGCCACCAGCGCCTTAACCAGGTGGGTGACCTCAACAAAATAACCATTCAATGGATCAAAGGACACAGCGGTTCGCTGGGGAACGATGCTGCAGATGAACTTGCCAGAAGAGGATCGAGCCTGGCACCAGTGGGGCCCGAACCCATCGTGCCACTCCCCTTCGGTTACCTACGCACTCTGGTAAGGAAACGAACTAGAGATCAGCATCAGAAACTATGGTCGGACCAAGGCGAGTGCAGGCAGGCTAAGGAGGCACTACCCTCAATCGATGACCGCCTCACAAAAAAGGTTCTTCGACTAACTAAACAACAGCTGCGTGTGATTACAGCAGCTATAACTGGCCATGGGCCATTTAATAAACACCTCTTTGTCATAGGAGTCACAGACAGTCCGCTCTGCAGAGCCTGCATGGAGGACGACGAGACAGCAGCTCATGTGCTGTTAAACTGCCCGGTGGTCGCCACTTACAGGGCAAAATACTTCGGTAACCCAGGTACCCTACGCGAGATTGCCAATAATACCAAGGCGTTGCTGGCATTCTTTGAGGAGCTGGGGTGGATTGAATGACCGATTTTTCCCAACCGTACGCAAAATACGCGCTTTGACGTGGAGTTGCGGAAACCAGCCCGTATTACCTATTACCTACCTATTACCTATCTTAATGTCTTATAATATTTTACGCTTATAAGTTTTATTTTTTAAATCTTAACATCTCAACTTAACGCTTTTTCTTGATGTCACTAAAAATAATTTTTACTTATATTGTAAAAACCATTTAACATTAAGTTCATTGTAAATACTTCACAAGTTTTACTTTCTCCAAAAACTTTTGGCATTTTTAGTCCACGTTTTTTTTATTTTTATAGAGCGGTACACAACTCTTTAAATAAGCCATTGTGTCGAGCGGTAGCATAACTCGTAAAATAAAGCCTTAGTGTCGAGCGGTACTTAACTCGTTAAATAAGCCTTGGTGTGTCCATATCTTTATCTTTTTATTACTTGAATTTAGCTACTTGAAAAGGCAATTATGCTTTGAACCTTGACTGCTTTTCTTAAGCTGGAAAGTTTTATTTTTAATACTTGAACTACTTGAAACTTGAAGGCTTTTCTTAAGCAATTATGCTTTCAAACCTTGACTGCTTTTCTTAAGCTGGGAAAGCTTTGTAAATATTTATTTTAGTTTTAGCGGGTTTTAAAAAAGGTGCGGATTACGACACCTAAGTAAAATAAATAAGCCTTCGTAACTCTAAAAAAAAATTCCTTGTGGAGTATGAGTCATAGAATGTGAACCATATCCCCTAAGTATGTTGGTGATGTATGATTGAGGGAGTATGAAATGTGGGTTGTTGAAAGGTGTATGAAAGAGCAAGGTTTTTTTTTACAACATCGAAATTTTCTCAGTTGTTAATTTTCTGGGGTTATCGGGTAACGTAATTTTTATCTTTTGTAAAACTTTCTGTACCACTATAAATAGTCATATAGGTTAATTTTAGCTGGTCAATGCCTTATCTTACTTATTAAACAAAATTTTTTCATTGTAATCAAAAATTTTCCGGAGTTGTCGGGGAAATGTAATGTTCGTATTTTTTTACTTACGTTTTGGCTATTTTAATTAGATATTACATGTTCTCTCCAATTATCTGCATGGCCATTGTCTGCAGTTTAAGCAATCCTAGGCCTCTATATTTAGAGCTATTTAGATTTTCTAGTGCTCTCCGAATGTTTGTTTACTTTTTGTAATGTCAGATAATGACAAGCCTAGGTTTTATTTTTAATTTATTGCTAGAGCTGCCGGTAGGTTAGGTTGTATACGTATTAGACCTTGTTATAAATTATTATTCTTTTATGTTCTAGAATCACATTAAAACTTTGAAATGACAACCGATCCGAAAAGGAAGGGAGCCGGGGCCAGCAGACCAGTTTTACTCTTGGGCTCGCCTTGGCAGGAGGTCCTGTTGATAGCGCTCGGTGAGAGGACTGTGCCCTCTGATAGCGGGGGCTGTGCTGGAAGAAAACTCAAACTCGAAACTCAAGTCTACGCGTCTTTGTACACCGGACATCGTTCGTGGGATAACGTCGTGCAAACCTGTGACGCCGACCGCTGATAGCTCTCAGCCCTCTGCCGGTCCTCTCTACCACGGCCTGCCCCTCCGAGGTCGGCGACGCGGAGGCCTGACTCGAGGCCCTTTTCTGCATAATCTACGAGCCTCTTTTCTGCATAATCTACGAGCTTCTTTTCTGCACAATCTACGAGCCTCTTTTCTTCACAACCTGCGAGCCTCTTTTCTTCAACAACTTGGACCTTCAATTTTCTACCCCGGTTTCCCTGGCCTTATTTATTTAAAATTAAATTATTTTACCTTTTCTTTTTTTACTTTTTCTTTTAAGCCGGGACTCCTCCAGTTCTGGTGACAGTTTCCTTGTTGACCTTACATTTTCCCCCTCCCGGGAAAATGTAACGTTACAATGTAAACTGTTTTGGTTTCGTGAATAAACAGACCATATTATTATGCTGTAAGCCGAGCTCGTGTTTTGAGAATTGTATTTATAAGAAATTAATAACAACAAATTACTGGCTAACCATGCGCGTACTCCGTTCTGTGTCAAACGACAGTTTTCACTTTTATTTTTTATTTTACCTAGTGTATATTTTTGCTTTTAGTAGCCGAGCTCGTGTTCTAAGAATTTTTAATTTGTTATAAATACATTATAACAAATTAATAAAAACAGATAACTGGCTGAAATGTGAACCACGCGCGCACTCCGCTCTGTGTCAAACGTCAGTTTCCACATTTTTTTTTTTTAATTTTCCTAATTTTTTTATTTTTGTTATTTGACAAGAATATTTATTAGACCATAGACTGAAAATGCCACAGAGGATATTCGACTTTAATTATAAGTACAAATAGAGATGGAAGCCGCATAAAGTCACTATCCAACATTGTTGGACAGCAGGGCTTGACGGAACTCCCCAGTGGTGTCAGCGTCGTCTGTTACGATGACAACAAGTTGGTCCTGGCGCAGGGGAGGTCGCACCAGGCGGCGGCTGAACTAGCGACACACGGGGTTGCGACAATCGTGGCCAGAATCCGGCAGTTGGGACTCGAGGTGGCACTGCAAAATTCCGCAACAAGTGGAACGCGCCACCGTCGGGTTCCCAAATAACGGTGGGTTCACATCGGCGTCGAGTCGACGATGAAGTACCTGGGACTCGTCCTCGACAGTCAGTGGAACTTCGTGGAGCATTTCCGACGTTTGGCTACCGGACTAGAGCGGGCCGGGGCTGCCTTGAAGCGGCTCCTGCCTAATCTAGGGGGTCCAAACGCCTCCTGCCGGTGGCTATACGCGGGGATCGTGCGGTCCATGGCCCTTTACGGGGCACCGGTGTGGGCGCGTTCATTGAGGTGGCGGCCAGCCCGCCGGTTGAACGCATCCCAGAGGGTCATGGCCACCCAGCTGGTCCGGGGATACCGCACGGTCTCCGGTGAGGCGGCGAGCCTCCTTGCCGGATTGCCGCCATGAGATCTGGAGGTAAAAGTCCTCGCGCATATTTGGGAGTGGCGCGAGGAGGCGAAACGCCGGGGCTTTACTCCGATGCCGCGAGAAATCGTGGCACAGCGTTGTCGCAACTCAGTGCTGGGCACGCCACTATTGCGGCGATACGTCCCCTCTTTGAGGAGTGGCTAGAGAGGCGTCACGGCGTTTTCACCTTCCGCCAGACGCAGGTCCTCACCGGACACGGCTGTTTCGGGAGGTTCCTGTTCGGTATCAGGTGGGAGGAAACGCCCGGGTGTCATCACTGCGTGGATCGCCCGGAGGACACGGTGGAGCATACGGTGGAAGTCTGCCCGGCTTGGGCAGAGCACCGCCGTGTCCTCGTGGAGGCGATCGGTGGCGAGGATCCCTCGCGACCGGCCCTGGTGCAGGCCATGGTACGAAGCGAGAGGGCATGGGAGGCCGTCACCTCCTTCTGCGAAGCAGTAATGCTCGCGAAGGAGGAGGCGGAACGTGTGCGGGAGAGGCAAAATTCGCGCCCTCACGCCCCTAGCCGCCGCAGGAGGAGACGCCCTGGGCGTCGGGAATCGATCACGTATTCCCGGCCACCGTAGGCGCGGGCTTGTGGACGGTGAGCAATGGGTAGCTCGCCGTCCGGTAAGGACCTAGCCCGGGTCGACGGCGCGTTGTGTTCCACGCGCGCCTCAACGAGATGTCAGCGAGTGAAGGGGTCCGATGAGACCATTGCCTGCCGGGGTGGTTGCGGGAAAGTCCGAAAGGGATACCGTGGCCCCCTGGCATTGCACAGGCAACAGAAGGAACACGGATGGGTTTTAGTCAGTAAGACTCTGACACGCCCTCTCCCGCTCCACCCAGAGCGGGAGAAGTCATTTGATAATTGCCACCAATAAAAAAAAAAGGGCGTGACGGAACGGGCGCAATGTCAAACATTGTTTGACACCCGGACGAGCAATATTCGTATTAATATCTTATAAAATTCGTTTTCTTCATATTTTCATTGATACTAGTGTAAAAATCGGTTGCCTGAAGTTTAGAACAAGATGGCAACCTTACATGATGATGACATGGCAGCATGGAATTAGTATGTACTTTACATGGAATTAGTATGAACTATCCTATACTATAGATCTATCGGAATCTCATGGCAAATGGAGAAATAAAAATTTGTTGCGTGCAATACTGGGGAAATTGGATTTAACGATCTTGATACTGTTTAATTTTTATTTAAGTCTTTAGTATTAATGAACATGAAGTATACCTTAGTCTTGCCATAAGTATTGTCACGGAGTTTTTTTTTTTTTTTGCAAATAATATTTATTACCTTTACCGTGTGTTAGTTTAATACATAAATATAAGACAATTCAAAATATAAAAAGCTTGTTCGAAGTGGTCTCCATTGGCTGCAATACAGTCCTTTAAATGTTGAGGAGGTTATCAATAGAAGCACGCACTCTTTCCATGGGAAAATTCTTCACTGCCAATCGTATGGATTGTTTTAGGGACTCCAAATTATCATGGCGTTTAGAGCAAGCCGTACTCTCTAAAACTGACCATAAATCATAATCCAGCGGATAAAGATCGGGACTAGACGACGGCCAGTCTTCAGCTCTGATGAAGTCCGAAACGTTCACTTCCAACCAAGACTGCGTGGACCGAGCTTTATGACCCGGCGCCGAGTCTTGTTGGAAAGACCATACTTGGTTATTGTATATGGTGTTGTTAAGGGGCTTAACTACCTTCTCAAGAATGGTATCTTGATACACTTGTGCCGATGTTTTGATACCTTTTTCACAAAAATATGGCTCTGTCACTCCTTCATAGCTAACACCCCACCAAACCATCACTGAAGTCGGATAATGCCCACGATGCACTCTGTCGACTAATTGGGAAGCTTCCTTAGAGCTTTGAGCATAAATACAGTCATTTTGTTCGTTAAAATGTTGCTCAATTGTAAAGATTTTCTGCGACCTCTTTCTTTGAAAGAAAAATAAAAAGAAAGAAAATACGTTTATTTGCGGTAAAATATGACGCAAGCAAAGAAAAAAAAAACAAATAAACACGAAAATAACAATTTGGAGGAAAATATGCGTCACATCCACGCAAAACGACCATCGCTCAGCAGAATGCTGGGACCCTATGCGAGACAAAGCCCCAGCGCTGGTTTTCAGCCACAACCGGCGTTGACGTGATGACGTCAACCGGTGCAGCACATAGAGAAATAACAAAATAAGACAAAAAATAATAATAATAAATGCAATTTACACAATAGTTCTAAATAACTATAATAAAATATAATATTTAAAGTGGCAACATTTCATAGCATCGGCGACTCACGCGCCGCAAACTTAATACAATCTGTGCGCGCAACTGTCTTAAAACTATTTGTTTGACGTTTTGGCTTATTGGTTACAAGTACTGATTACGTAATAAAATTATAACATGGCGCACTAAAGAATGTTAAGAATGTTATGACGCAGTGAATAGTAATAACAAAGGATGTATTGGTTGATTGTGTAGCCATGGTTTTCTTTGCGTACCGCTTCAGTATTTGTTTCGATTTTACCATCCTATTCTTTTTTGAATTATCAATTAAAAAATCCAATTTCCATAAGTATAAGTCTGTAAAAAATAATAACATTTATATGTTACTTAAACGATAGCTTAGTCATTTATCATTATCATCATCAGTCTATATACGTCCCACTGCAGGGCACAGGCCTCCTCTTACGAGTGAGAGTGAGAGGGATTATTAATAATAATAATAACGGTTGACATCTGTCGGGTATGCCACCGTCCAGGAGAATCAATCCGACACATTATCTCCGGGTGTTCTCGTCTGGCTAACGAAGAGTACTTGCATAGACACAACCTTGTAGCCAGGATTATCCATCAGCAACTTGCTCTGAAATACAGCCTTGTGGAATCGGAAGTACCGTACTACAGGTATGTGCCCGACCCAGTTCTCGAAAATGGAAATATCACATTGTACTGGGATCGATCCATCATCACTGACAGGACTATTGTTGCCAATAAGCCTGATATAGTGGTGGTGGATCGAGGAGAGCGGCGCACAATGATCATTGACATAACGGTCCCGCATGACGGGAACCTCGTGAAAGCCGAAAAAGATAAACAAATCAAGTATCTTGACTTGGCTCGCGAGGTTGTCGACATGTGGGATGTGGACTCAGCGATCATTGTGCCGATAGTCGTATCAGCCAATGGCTTAATTGCCAAGAGCCTCGACCAACACCTAAGGAGGCTCTCGTTGGGCAGCTGGATTAAGGGCTTGATTCAGAAAGCGGTACTCTTGGACACGGCTCGCATAGTTAGGAGGTTCCTCTCTCTGGAGCCCTGACCGCCGGTAGCTTGGACCCTGTTCCCGATACCGGTGGGCTACTATGTTTTATATTTTTAAATGTTTCTCAGCTTTCACGAGGTTCTCGTCATGCGGAATGGTAACATCAACTATCAGTACTATATATTACATCATGTACGTCAGGAAAAATCTTAATCTTTTCAGTAAAAGAGGTGAAAGACACAATTATAGTACTAGAAATAGGGACCAATTAGTTCAACCGGGTTTCAGACTGGCTAAAGTAGACTCATCTTTCATGGGGTACTGTTTAAAATGTTACAATAAAATACCTCCCCATATACTACAACTAAATGAAACGAAATTTAAATCTTGTATAAAACGCACACTATACTGCCAAGCATATTATAAGCTTGGGGATTATATCGCTGACAAAAATGCTTGGCTTAACGCTGGTCCAGCTCCACAAGGGCGCATAAACTAATTGATTAGCATTCGAAAATATTGTTGGAACTGCTGAAGATTGCAAAAACTATCTTTGAATTGTATAACTTCAATCTCTTTTTTATTGTATAATTGCATAGCACATGTGTGAGCACTGTGACCATGTACCTTCTAGAAAGCTACCATTTACTGGGTACGTCTTTTATTGACTTGATATGCCCTGGCAGCTACGAGTAAGAGTATGTTATGCTCACTCAAATGTCTCGCTGGTGGTGGCGTGTGTGTTGGATCGTTGAGTTCCCTTCAAAATGGTTGAGCTAAACGGTGCTGATCCATGCGTCATGTTCGTGAACGGGCGCCATCAGTAGGGACTGGTCATCTCTTATCTGCCACGGCTTATTTTAATTTTTGAATTGTTTTTATTTATTTTTTATTACGGACGCTTTTTACGTACACGTCATTCTACATTGTTCTCACATGTATAATTTCAATGTATCATTTCAATATAATTTTTTTTAAAGAGTGTCCGTGGAGTTTCTTGCCCGTTCTTCTCCATAGGAACCTACGTTTTGGAATGGGCAACTAGCTTCATATTTCTGACTGACTGACTCCTTGACAATTCAAAAGTGCCTGTAAATGGTTTAATTGAAATAAATGCTTTGAGTTTGAGTTTGAGTTTATCATTGCGCGGCACGCTAATCGGTCTATCACCACTATATCAGGCTTATTGGCAACAATAGTCCGTAATGATAGACCGATCCCAGTACAACGTGACATGGTCATTTTCGAGAACTGGGTCGGGCACATACTTGTAGTACGGTACCTCAGAATCCACAAGTTTATATTTCAAAGCAAGTTGCTGGTGAATAATCCTGGCCACTTGGTTATGCCTGTGCAAGTACTCGCCGTTAGCCAGACGAGAACAACCAGAGATAATATGTCTGATGGACTCACCCGGACGGTGACATGCCCGACACACGTCAACCGTCCCGTCCTTCATAATATGTCTCCAGTAGTTATTCGTCAAGATAACTTCGTCCATAATTGCACAGACGAAACCTTCAGTTTCCCAGAAAAGGTCACCAAAACGTAGCCAGGATACGGACGCTAGGAAATCTACACCAGGCTCGTGAAGAGCCCGGTAGAAGCGCCCGTGAAGCTCCTTGCTTTGCCATACTTCCTTGCGGTCATCTGTTGTAAGTACCACAGGTTTGCGCCAGTTCTCTTTAGCCATGGAGAGCGGGGTGAGCCCCTTGTCCACTGCGACCACATCACGGTGCATACCCATTTCGGCTTTTAAAAAATATTCCCTGAGGCTGCACACCTCGCTGTTATGGAGGGTCTTCGCATTTAAAAAGCCTCGCCCCCCGCAGTTCCGCGGGATGTACAGTCTCATCACCGATGAACGTGGGTGATGCATCCGGTTTGCGGTCAGGAGTGTACGGACCCTCCTGTCCAAGGCATCGAGTTCGGTCTGAGTCCATTTGAGTATGCCGAAAGAGTACATCAAAACCGGCATGACCCAACCGTTGAAAGCGTGCATCTTGTTTCCACCCGAAAGAAGACTAATTAATACCTTCTTCAGGCGACCAAAGAAGCGCTCCTTCAACCATTGCTTCATGTCAGCAACGTTGATGCCTAACGCTTCCGACATACCCAAATACTTATAGCTTTCGGCTGAGGTGTATGGAGTCCGTGAGTTGAGTTCCCTCGGACTCCATAATCTCCCCTCGCTTTACATACATGACTGCACATTTGTCCACACCAAATTCCATCCTGATGGCGCTACTGAATGTTTCAGTTACCTTCAGTAGCTCCATCAGTCGCAATTTGTTGGGGGCAAAGAGTTTCAAGTCATCCATGTAGAGGAGGTGAGATATGACCTGACCATCTCTCCTCAATCGATAGCCCAGTCCTGAATCCTCCAGCAGTTTGCTTAGAGGATTCAAAGCTAAGCAGAACCAAAGTGGACTCAGACTATCGCCCTGAAATATTCCCCGTTTAATCCATACAGGTTCATCATTCCCCTGGATCTGTTGACATCCTGGATAGCGAAGGACCGTCCTCCATTGCCCCATACACGACTTCAAGAAGGAGCGCAGAGTTGCATCTATCTTGTACAACTCCAGCACCCTCATGAGCCATGTACGAGTATGTGGCACCGAGTCGTAGGCCTTCTTATAGTCTATCCAGCATGTCGATAGATACTTGCGGGATCGACGAACCTGTTAGCTTATGGCCATGTCGATGAGGAGTAACTCCTTAGTACCGCGGGATCCATTTCCTACATCCATTTTGAGAGGCAGACATAATTGAGTTATTGTCAATGTGTGTGTTAATTTCGGTTCTCAGAATGGATGTAAGAAGTTTATAGACCGTTGACAAACATGTGATCGGTCTATAATTCTTGGGTTCCGCGGGACTACCTGACTTATGGAGCAGGTGGGTAACGCCTGTCGTAAGAAACTGCGCTAGCCACCCAAACTTTAGGGATGACTGGAATTGAGATGCCAGGTGAGTGTGTGAACTAATCAGCCATTTCAACCAAAAGTTGTGCAGTCCGTCCGGTCCCGGTGATTTCCAATTCGGTAAAGGACGGACTGCTCTGGCTACGTCTGATGGCGTGATCAGTATGGCTTCCATTTCTGGAATAGTTTCACACACTTGCTTGACATCCTGCATCCTGCCTCAGCATGACAGACGGGCACCGACCAGATGCTGCGCCAGAATGCACTCGTGGCGGTATCATCCGGGCGGCACACGTCCGCCACATTTTGTTCAGGTCGCTCCCAAGCTCTGTATACCCACCTCTCATCGCTCTGGAACATGCGATTCTGCGTATATCGATCAACCCGCCGCGTATACCGCCGAATACGGCTCGCCCATGCACAAACTTTCTGCTTCAGGAAGTCGATGCGCTCTGTGACACGAGACATGTATTCTCGAGGGCTGATTCCAGTCCCCGAGAATGCCCGCTTTACAAAGCGCATCACTCGTGGTCGTGTATTGCCCTCTCTGAAGCAGTCTACTATTGGCCCCTAAGTCCCAAGCTTCTCGGTGGCCGGCCTCTCCCCTGCCGACGTACAGGTGTTGGCGACGTCGGCGGGGAAAAATACTCGTCACTCGAGCTCGACGCAACTACCGTGGCTGGTGTCGTCCCAGCGCTCACAGTGGGGCTGGGTACCGGCGGCGGCGAGGCGGAGCTGAGCGACGAGTCCGGAGGTGGTAGGCGTGCTCGTCTCGTAGCTGATCTCGTCAACATAGGTTCTCAAATCTTTCATACCTAATTTTCAATATTCCGGGAGTCCGAATTTGACAGCGTCATTTTTGATTTTTGTATATTTCTTTGGTTTTTTCATTATGGGTATATTTATTGTTTCTAAATTTATTTATTGTTAATTATATGGAGATCGGAGTTTTCTGAGCTTTTTGTATATATACGATTTATGGATATAATTAATTAAGCGAATTTAAGATAAGAAAAAAAATTGACGTTGTTGACGTATCAGTGTTGCCTTATTATTATTTATTATTTTGTCCTTTATTTTACATTATATATAAATTATATTTTTAAATATTAGAATAAAAGAAAATATATATAAAAAATAGTAGCCCACCGGTATCGGGAGCAGGGTCCAAGCTACCGGCGGTCAGGGCTCCAGAGAGAGGAACCTCCTAACAATGCGAGCCGTGTCCAGGAGTACCGCTTTCTGGATCAAGCCCTTAATCCAGCTGCCCAACGAGAGCCTCCTTAGGTGTTGGTCGAGGCTCTTAGCAATTAAGTCATTGGCTGATATGACTATCGGCACAATGATCGCTGAGTCCACATCCCACATGTCGACAACCTCGCGAGCCAAGACAAGATACTTAATTTGTTTATCTTTCTCGGCTTTCACGAGGTTCCCGTCATGCGGGACCGTTATGTCAATGATCATTGCGCGCCGCTCTCCTCGATCCACCACCACTATATCAGGCCTATTAGCAACAATATGGTCCTGTCAGTGATGATGGATCGATCCCAGTACAATGTGATATTTCCATTTTCAAGAACTGGGTCGGGCACATACCTGTAGTACGGTACTTCCGATTCCACAATGCTGTATTTCATAGCAAGTTGTTGATGGATAATCCTGGCTACAAGGTTGTGTCTATGCAAGTACTTTTCGTTAGCTAGACGAGAACACCCGGAGATAATGTGTCGGATTGATTCTCCCGGACGGTGGCATGCCCGACAGATGTCAACCGTGCTTTCCTTCACAATGAATCTCCGGTAATTGTTCGTCATCATAACTTCGTCCATAATTGCATAGACAAAACCTTCGGTTTCCCCAAAGAGGTCACCAAAACGCAGCCAGGCTACGGACGCTAAAATCTACATCGGGTCCATGTAGGGCGCGGAAATAGCGTCCGTGAAGCTCCTTACTCTGCCATACCTCCTTGCGATCGTCAGTGTCAAGTACTACAAGCCTGCTCCCAGTTCTCTTTAGCCCGAGCAGAGCTGTTGACCAGCTTTCTAATTACGCAACATATTTTCGATAACTATAAAGACAAATCTGTTTCATTTTGACATTTCAACAACATTCATTGCGTCATTTGCGTTGCTCTGCAGTTTTTTTTTCGAACTTACGGAGCAATGGATTAGCAATCTGTTTCAAAACGATTCAGATTCGGATTGATTTTGCATTACGTAATTAGGGTACAGGTACTTTTTATAAAATATAATTTAAAAAAATAAAAGCTTCTAGGTAATAATATTTTACAGGGTTAGAGACAATCCTTGATGAATTATGGTAGCTTTGAGAGCTTTCGTACCTTATGTAGGTTCCTTATTTAGTATCTTGGAGTTGATCTGATGATGGAGCCAAGAGGTGGATAGTGGCACTCTTCAGTGGCTACTAGTAAACCTCTCGAGTTTGGGCTCATATGGTTCATTTTCACAAGTTCAATAGATTGGGCTTGCCAACGAGATTCTTTAACCCCGAGAATGTATGTAGGTTAAGACACGAAAGCTCTCAAAGCTACCATAATTCACCAAGGATTGTCTCTAACCCTGTAAAATATTACCTAGAAGTTTTTATTTTTTTAAATTATATTTTATAAAAAGTACCTGGTCAACAGCTCTGCTCGGGTGAAAATAGAGAATGCTCATTAAACAGTATAGGATAAAATACAATGGACGACGTATATTTAGTAACCTAACCCGCTTAACTGTTCTTAAAGAGTCATAAAGATCCCTGTAAGAAATCAACACGTGTTTCACCTGGCTTTCCAGGAAGGAGGCCTGCTTTTCAGGAAATGCAAATCAACAGAGGATACTGTGCTTGAGCTATTAAATCACATCACTAAGAATCTAGACTCCAGGACTAAAACGATAGGTATATTCTCAGATTTAGCCAAGGCTTTTGACACGGTCTCTACTCCCATTCTGTTACATGGATTGGAGGCTCTTGGAATACGAGATGCCACTCTAAGTATCTTCTGTGAGCGAGTTAAGGTTTAAACTACACTAGTGACGATGAGTATTTATCTTTCGGAGTCCCGCAGGGCAGTGTGCTGGGTCCTACACTTTTTCTTGTATACGTAAACAGGCTATGACAACTTACTATACCAGACTGCAAGATCCTTGTCTATGCTGATGACACTGCACTTATTATAAGTGGAGATACCTGGGCTTCTGCTCACTGCTTGGCAGAAAATGCTCTTGGTATAGTGATGGACTGGCTTTCCTGTAATCTGCTAACATTAAATGTTTCCAAAACCCACTATGTTGCTTTCTCAGCGAACACTTCTACACAGCCCAGCATTCCGGATATAAAGGTTCATAGATGTTCCCATCCAGCACTTAATACCTGTAATGGCCCTCCCATTCAAAGAACGTTGAAAACTATTTACTATGCTTTAGCTCAGTCATTACTAACCTACTGCATCTCAGTTTGGGGTGGCACTTTTAAGACCTTTATGCTGAGAGGGCACAGAGGGCCATTTTGAAGGTGATGCTTCACAAACCGTATCGCTACTCTACACCCCTTATACAAGGACATGTTTGTACTTACTTGCAGGCAACTCTGTGCACTCAATAGAATCCTACGTAAGCATTCCTCCCTTAATTATAATTCAAAATTGGTTATAAATAAACGACGTAAAGACTTGGTTTGAAGAACATAATTATATTTATTATTCTTTTAACTAACTATAAAAATAATAAATAGAAAAATCATTGATGTTAGGTACAATTTAGGTAGGTTGTTGCTGGCAACACCAGTGCCTGTCGATGACGCCATGTCATGTCGCCATTACATGACGTGTGTCGTTGTGCGAAGTGATTGTGCGTTTTTGGTGTGCTCTCTGTTATATTCTTCTGACCCGGCTTTAATTGGACTGATCTTACTGACTACGTAGTCAGTAAGATCAGTCCAATAAAAAGCCGAAATTTATAACCAGGTTAACGTTTACCTGGCTATAAATTGGACTCCGATTGCTTAAGGATTAGTAAACAAGAACAAAATTACAGTCTTACCATGTCGAAACGGGGGAAAACGCTAAACAGTCAATTTCGCGAACTAGTGGTGAAACTGTACAATTATTTTGAACGTGAATCAGTTAACGATGGGCCTCTTTTACCATTGAAACAACCGAGAGAACGCGTTGCCGAATCATTGGGAATAGGAAAGAGGACAGTTACTCAAATTCTGAAAGTAAATACGTACCATCAGGCTCAGAATAATATGTAATTCAGATATTACTTTACGTACACCGAAAAAAAGAAAGAAGGACAAGAAAATTGTTGGCGTTGATAATTTTGATGCTGCTGCAATTCGCAACCACATTTATGGATATTACTCGAAAAAAGAATATCCTACACGGGAAAAGCTAATGAGTTCGTTAAAAGACGCAGGCTTATTTTTTGGCGATAAATGGTCTCTATCAAAGGTTTTGGAACCGATTGGCTTTAGATTAAAAAAATCTCACAAGCGGAAAATCTTGCTAGAACGCTACGTTATTATTTTGAAGAGAGTAACATTCTTAACCCTACGATGGTAACATGATTTAAATGAACACGCAAGGTAACTGGGGTGTCATGTCACCCCATAATAATAAATTGAATAAAAAACTTTTGTTTAATGAAAAATAAAACTTTTTATTCTTGATACAAACTAAAGGAACATTCTTCTTGAGATCAATGAGTAACTAAATTAAATAAGATTTTAAAAAATAATGTTTTTGGATATTTATATACAATTGCGACAAATTTCCACACGATGTTCAGGGCACACGGGTTTTTTGCATTAATAACAAAAAATCTTCCCTTTTTTGTCGTTCTTTCGAGGACCCAACGCACATCGAGCTTGCTTTTTCAATTTGGCGGGGGGTTCACTTGCTGGAACTTGTTCGGGGACATTTAGAATGGCCCTTATATTTCCCGTTAGTTGTTGAGGTAAGTTTGATTCCAGACGTCGTTTCATGTGCGGCTCGGCTAACTGCAATGCTAGTTTTTTTAGAAAATTACTTCTAAATTTATTAGCTGGCATGTTCGGATGCTTAGCTTCTAGATAGAGAATCATAGAGTTGATCCCTGCTTGATCTAACATACATAAAAATACCTACGTAAATAGTAACAGGGGTGACGCAACACCCCACACATACCTGCAGAACGCAATCGACGTGTTGCAGCTCCCACCGCGCAACGGGTACTGATGGCTCACGGTCAAATAAAAGAATACACAAAATGCTGGAGCGAGACAGCAAATATTTTTCGATAAATCGGCGCGTGATTGCTCGCGTGGGGTGTTGGGGCACCCCTGTTACCATCGTAAGGTTAAGTCAAGTAAATGAAATGACAGATTGGGACAGTGTCGTGTTTATTGACGAAACATGGTTGAATACGAACCATGCGGTTTCGCGGACATGGATCGATGATACAGCGGCCTCCACCTCAAAAGTTCCATTGGGAAAAGGAGCCCGACTTATTATATGTCACGCGAGATCAGCTTCTCAAGGTTTTATTCCAGACTGCCTCCTCGCATTCCTCTCTAAAACTACAAGTGATTACGATGAGGAAATGAACTTTGAGGTTTTTAAAGAATGGTGTATGAAGCTGCTAGTCAGCTTAGAAAATCCATCGAAAATTATAAGGGACAATGCACCGTATCATTCTGTACAAGTTGATAAACCACCAACTCAAGCAAATAAAAAGCAAGAAATTGTCTCGTGGCTGGTAAGAAATGGTGTGGATGCAAGTCCAACTTTATTAAAAGTTGAGTTGTTAAATCTGGTAAAAGCAATTAAGCCGTCCAATCTCCGCTATGTAATCGATGAACTAGCCCTAGAGCATGGACACGAAGTTATTCGATTACCTCCCTACCAATGCCAGTATAACGCCATCGAGCTTATTTGGGCACAAATAAAGGGTCATGCAGCGCGGAACAATACTGAACCACCCTTCAGTACTGCTAAAATGATGACTCTGCTACAAACTGCGTGTGCAGAAAAGTCACTACAGAAGACTGGAGAAAAGTCGTAGAGAAAACAAAAAAAATAATTTTACAAGATTTTGAACGAGATGTGAGAATAGACAATATTATTTAAAATGAATTAATCTCTGAGTGCTGACAGCAGTGATGAAGATGACAATACTAATAACAGTTCAACTGAATAAATGCAATTTTTTTGTTAAATTATGTACTTGTCTTATTTTGCTCCTTAAATTTACCAAAGAAAAAATAATAATGGGACAGGGATTCGCCAGATGATTTTTAAAATTCACATAATAATTATGTTTCAAGTCCGTATCGATTCATTCACTTTAATCGTTTTTTTTTAGCAGGTCACCTCAACTATGAAGATAAAACTGACAGACGTCAAATGTTACATATTAAAATGGCCTGACTTTAGGTGCATCGTCTTCACAAAATTCAAAAGTCATTTATTCAAACTAGGCTGAGAATCAGCACTTTTTGAACGTCAAAATTACATACGACAGTCCCCCAAAACGCCCACCCTTCACCACTTTCTAGTGCTTTTTCTGGGAAGAAGAAGTGGCGCAACAAACTCCCCAGCAGCACAGCTGTCTGTTTAGTTAGAAAAAAAATGATTCTATACAATAGTATGCAAGATAATTTACATTACGCAAAACATAATTTGAATTATAAATTAATAGCCTTATGACAGCTAGTACACGCCAATATATCAACCAAAAACATCGAGAACTATACTCAATCAGAAATAAAAATAACTAAACGTACACAATGTCTCAAAAAGAAAATAAAGCCTACAGGCATAAAGGGCGTGCCCGCTTACATATAGCTGTAACTAGAAGTTATAATTGATAAACTAGGACCATCGAGGTAAAATAAATTGTCATATTGCAATACAACTCATAAAAAACATTGTAATGAGTAGATTATGTCAACAGTAAATTAAAATAAATTGACTTAAAAAGTAAAATTATAAACAATTATAAAAACAATTATATAAACTCATAATCTGTCAGTAGGTAAACTAATTCTGGAGAAAGAACATTTAAACATTGTCTTGAGTTAATCACAGCGACCAACTATTCATAACATTTAAGTAGTCGTTGATAGAATACGAGTAGTATGCCTTTGAACAAAGGTTGGACTTTAGTTTTAAACGCATTAGAATAGCCTTAGAATTTGCTTTTTAATGCGTTTAAAACTAAAGTAAAGTCCAAACTTTGTCCAAAGGCTTTGTTCAAGGGTCTGCGAAATCTTGTCTATTCCTGTCTACTTTAAAAATAAGAGAAGTATCATCTGCAAACAGTACAACTTCACAGATATCCTTTAAATATAATAAGTCATTAATATACACTAAGAACAAGAATGGACGCAGTATTGAGCCTTGAGGTACACCTAACTCATTGCCTGCCGGGGTTGCGGGAAAGTCCGAAAGGGATACCGTGGCCCCCTGACATTACACGGGCAATAGAAGGAATACCGGTGGGTTTCAGTAAGAGTCGGACACGCCCTCCCGCTCCGCCCAGAGCGGGAGAAGTCATTTGATGATTTCTCAACGAAAAAAAAAAAATGTACACCTAACTGAACTGGTAGCCTAGAAGATTTGACACCATCAACATCTACACATTGCGACCTATTATTTAAATACGAATTTTAAACGTTGAGAGCTTCGTTTAGCACACCGTTATGACGCAGTTTACGCAAAAGCGTGTCATGGTGCACGCAATCAAAGGCTTTGGAGAGATCACAGAAAACTCCAATAGCATTTTGAGAGTTCTCCCATGCGTTAAATATGTGTTTCAGCAGAGCAACACCCGCATCTGTAGTCGAACGACCCTTTGAAAAGCCATATTGATCATTATGAAGGAGGGTATTTAAATTAAAATGTCTTAGCAACTGCTTGAGTAACCAACTTTACAAATATTTTGCTGAATGCTGGTAAAATAAAAATAAGCCTGAAATTGCCCACGTCGTTTTTATTACCTGATTTAAATAATGGTATAACTTTACTACTCTTCATGAGGTCAGGAAAAATTCCTAAATCAACACATTTTTTAAAAGTAACAGCTAGATAGGGGGTTACGACTACGATGTCTATTATTATTACTTAAAAGTTTAATGGAGATTCTCCAGTAATCACCAGTGTATTTAGACTTGAGTGTGTTAAAAACTCACCTCCGCAGCTTCGGCTCCAGCCTCAGCCGCTACGGCTCGCACGGGTGCCTATCCTTTGTTACGTAAGGGCGAAGGGGTTGCACTTCCCGCAGCGCCGGAGACGATGCAGAAGCAACTTTATTGTTTTGAGGTTAGGTTACAATATAATTTGTTTTTCTCAAGAACGATGCGTTACCTTAAAAAAATAGTTAATATGAAACTATGTTTCTAAGTAGGGACATGATCCCATTGCTATAGAAATTTTGGGACTTTTGATCAAAATACCACGACCAGTGGTTTTGGCAGTCCTCTCGTGATGTTAACCAGACACTGCCTAAGGAATTCTGAAGAGACAGAAACAGGCGGAAATCTGAAGGTGCAAGGTCAGGACTATACGGCGGATGCATTAACACCTCCCAGCCAAACTCTCATAATTTTTGCTGAGTGGCTAAAGATGTGTGAGATCTAGCGTAATCGTGATGAAAACCACACCCCTTCTGTTGATTAATTCCGGCCGCTTTCTCTCAACTTCTTGCTTTAATCTCATTAATTGCTTGTCTCAGAATTGATGGTCCTGCTGGTGGGAATAATACCCTTCCAATCCCACCACACACACAGCATCACCTTGTTGCGAGTTAACCTGGGTTTCGCCACAGTCTCTGAAGCCTGACCGGCCTTTGACCACGACCTTTTTCACACGTTCTTATCGTACGTGATCCACTTTTCATCACCAGTTATCAGCTTCTTCAAAAATGGTTCGGTTTCATTACGTCGTAATAAAGAATCACAAATGAGTACAAGGTTCATTAGGTTTCTTTCAGTGAGCGCTCGTGAGGTACCCAAATATCGAGCTTTTTTGTGTACCCAGTTTTATTCAAATGCGACAAAACTGTTTTGTGGTCAATTCCCAGTTCTTCAGCTACGTCGTAACTACTGATATGGCCGATCTTGCTCCACTTTTTCAAAAATGGCATCTATTTTATCCGTAATAGGGTGACCAGAGCGACGTGCATCTTTGACATCAAAATTTCCGGATTGAAAACGCTTATACCAAATTTGTGCTACTCTCACAGACACTGCACTAGGTCCATAAACATCGCAAATTTTTTTCGCGGCTTGCGTTGCGATTTTACTTTTTTTGTAGTAAAATTTAAAAATGTATCGAATTTCTTCATTAGATTCACTCATCTTGACGGTACGAAAAACAAATGAAAATCACACATTTTCCTAATTTGAATTTGAAATTATGTTCTTTAAAATTTAAACATTCAATGATACCAAAACCAGCCAGATACAAATAGTATAGCCAAAGAGATTTTATTACAAGTTCATAATACTATAATGCGAAAAGACTTTTTCCCCAACCATATTAAACGTTACTTATAGATTTTGAATATTACAGCAACTGAATATTATATTAATTGAATATTATTTCAAATGTGCATTCTATACTGTTCAATACACCATATGAAATTAGGTAAAATGAAATTATATCAATAATTCATTATATTATTTGATCATTATATTAAAAAAAAAAAAAAAAAATGAAATTAGGTCTTATGATCATTAGAACTTTTGTTATTATATCAAACGTTACACACCCATATATCGAGCCTAGCGGGAAGGCTCAGTTCGGCCGCCTACGCCGTCAGGAAAGTAAGACAATACACTGCCATGACGTTGATACAGCTCGGTTAGTCTATTTAAGTTATTTTCATAGCGTTATGTCCTACGGTATTCTGCTGTGGGGCAAAGCTGCTGATATTAAAAAAAAAATTGTCCTCCCAAAACGAGCTGCTCGAGCAATTTACCAGCTAGGTGCCCGAGTTTTTCCGCCTGACGCAGGTCCTCACCGGACATGGCTGTTTCGGGAGGTACCTGTTTCGGATAAGGCGGGAGGAAACGCCCGGGTGTCATCACTGCGTGGATCGCCCGGAGGACACGGTGGAGCATACGGTGGAGGTATGCCCGGCTTGGGCAGAGCACCGCCGTGTCCTCGTGGAGGCGATCGGTGGCGGGGATCTCTCGCGTCCGGCCCTGGTCCAGGCCATGGTACGGAGCGAGAGGGCATGGGAGGCCGTCACCTCCTTCTGCGAAGCAGTAATGCTCGCGAAGGAGGAGGCGGAGCGCGTGAGGGAGAGGCAAATTTCGCGCCCTCACGCCCCTAGCCGCCGCAGGAGGAGACGCCCCGGGCGTCGGGAATCGATCGCGGATTCCCGGCCACCGTAGGCGCGGGCTTGCGGACGGTGAGCAATGGGTAGCTCGCCGTCCGGTAAGGACCAAGCCCGGGTCGACGGCGCGTTGTGTTCCACGCGCGCCTCAAAGAGTGTCAGCGAGTGAAGGGGTCCGATGAGACCATTGCCTGCCGGGGTTGCGGGAAAGTCCGAAAGGGATACCGTGGCCCCCTGGCATTGCACAGGCAAGAGAAGGAACACGGGTGGGTTTTAGTCAGTAAGAGTCTGACACGCCCTCCCGCTCCACCCAGAGCGGGAGACGTCATTTGATGACTTCCCACACAAAAAAAAAAAAAAAAAAAAAAGGTGCCCGAGTTTCTGTGAGAGATTTTTTTAAATATATCGGTATCCTCACAGTTGCATCACAATTCATCTTCGCCAATATCTTATATATTAGACAAAATATACACTTACACACTAAAAACAGTGATATTCACAATGTTATCACTAGAAATAAGGATAAACTACGTGCTGGCGTCGGGTGCCGTGTCTCACCGGCTTCATAAGGTTCATAACTCGGGCTTGGTATAACCTTTTATAACAAGCTACCCTCTTCTTTGCTAAATTTGTCTTTTAATGCGTTTAATACTAAAGTAAGCCCAACTTTTGTTCAAATTCATACTATTCTATCAACGACTACTTAAATGATAAGAATAGTTGGTCGCTGTGATTAACTCAAGATAATGTTTAAATGTTCTTTCTCCAGAATTAGTTTACTTACTGACAGGTTATATGAGTTTATATAATTGTTTATAATTTTACTTTATAAGTCAATTTATTTTAATTTTATTTTAATTTATTGTTGACATAATCTATTCATTACAACAAAAAAAATATGAGTTGTTTTGCAATAATTATGTGCTCGATGGTCCTAGTTTATCAATTATTACTTCTAGTTACAGCTATATGTAAGCGGGCACGCCCTTTATGCCTGGAGGCTTTTTTTCTTTTTCAGATATTGTTTACTTTAGTTATTTTTATTCCTGCTTGAGTAAAGTTCTCGATGTTTTTGGTTGGTATATTAGCGTGTGCTAGCTGTCATATGGCTATTAATTCATAATTTAAATTATGTTTTGCGTAATGTAAATTATCTTGCATACTTATTAAATAGAATCATTTTTTTTCTAACTGAACAGACAGCTGTGCTGCTGGGGAGTTTCTTGCGCCACTTCTTCTTCCCAGCAAAAGCACTAGGAAGTGGTGAATTGTGAGCGTTTGGACTGTCTTATGTAATTTTAACGTTCAAAAAGTGCTGATTCTCAGCCTAGTTTGAATAAATGACTTTTGAATTTTGAATGATCTAATTAACTTTGTATATTCTAAAACAAATTGATACAGAACTTGTTTTTTTTTGCTGATGATACGAATGCTATTATAGCCACAGAACATATAGAAACTCTAAGAATTAAGGTAAATAACGCTCTGGCTCTCTTTCATTCTTGGTTGACCACTAACAATTTTAACTTAATACAAATAACGTTTATTTGGACTCAATAAAATATAGTCTAATACAGTTATATTCCTAAAAAATAGGATACAAATAATGTAAGTGAATAGACTAAAACTATATTATGAACTCCTGAATTTCAAACGAGGTAAACATTTAGGGGCATGAGGAACAGGGTGTAAAGTTCACTCATCCACCATAGAAAAGGGAGGATCCTCCAACCAGACGGGTGTTGTGTCTGGCGGGCCGACTGCCCGACTGTTGATGTCGGATAGTGTCGTGATATATGTATGTCGTTCGCGCGGTAAACTCTAATTGCGCGATGCAGGATTTATGTGACGTCATGTCTTTGATGCGTAGTTCGTATGTGGTGGTGTAACCGCTACATCACTCCCCTCCGGACACCGGAGGATAATGAGCTGAGTCTTGTATCTTGCGATGCTTCACAGTACCAGTGGAGGTTCCATTGAGTCGAAACCGGATGCCGCATAGTTCGCGGTGAGTCGTAACTGTCTGCGGTGATTCCACAGTGAGTAGGGGTGGCGCTGCGTCACGATCCAGTGAGTCGGATGTGGTATAGCGCCGGGTTGTGGCTGACTGCTAGCGCCGACGGCTCTGCTTGTGAGACCGGCCGAAGGTACAGGTGCTGTGCCAAGGTTGCTGATGAGGCTGAGGGTGATGACCAGGAATGCGCGTTTGCTGCATGCTGGTGGTCCGGATACCTTATACGGATGTTGTGTCTGGCGGGCCGTTTGCCCGACTGTTGATGTCGGATAGTGTCGTGATATATGTCGTTCGCGCGGTAAACTCTAATTGCACGATGTAGGATTTAATAACTGAACTACGCATCAAAGACATGACGTCACACGTCATGTCTTTGATGCGTAGTTCGTATGTGGCGGTGTAGCCGCTACAATCACCTGTATATTGGAAATCAGTGCTCTTCCGTGGTAGATTAGGTCGAAGAACTTACAAATCACACATATAACTATTCCAAAATTGCTATGTGTAGGAGGCCTTTAAGTCTAAAACTTGACGGGTGAGTTATGTCTGTAAGTGAATGTATGTGGTGTGTGTAGTGCTAGTGAGGATGTAGGATGTGAATGTGGTGTGTGTGGTGTAAAATGTTAATTATATGTTAAAATATCCAGTGTTTTTTTCCGTATTGATATAATCAAGGCTCAAAAACCATTTGGTGGTCACTATTTTACATTTGTGTTTAGTTCAAGGATGTATTTTTACTATATGATTTATTTTGTTGTACAAATAGCCGCCTAAGAATTTGAAAGATCTCTGTGCAAAACGGATGTGGCAAGCTTTATATACACATACTGTATGTTTTCTTCGTTTCTGTTGAAAAGCTGTAGGGTCATACTTTAGTAAACCATGCATCTTGAGGATAGTGTAAAGTATGAAAAGCTGTCTTACTGTTAATACGAAAATGACACTGAAATTTATTAGAAAATCAAAAACTGAACAAACTAGCAAGTTATTCGTTTTTTTATACCTATCGTTTCAGAATAGTGTCCATTTACATCAATACATCACTGCATCCCATGGAACCAGTGAGAAAAGCACTTTGCCCACTCGTCCTTAGGGGTCTCTCCGACGGCATTTTGAAACGCAGCCACTGCTTCCTTGGCGTCCATAAAACGTTTTCCTCGAAGTTTTTCTTTTATTTTCAGAAATAAATAAAAATCGCAAGGTGGGGCTATATGGCGGGTGACCCAGTAATTCCACGTCTGACTTCGCCAAGTTGTTGATTGTTGGCTTGGCGGTGTGCGACGAGGCGTTTTCGTAATGAAGGAGGATCCTATTGCGAGGTAATTTCTCCCGAACTTTTTCCAAGACAAGTGGTAAACAATTGTTAGTACATTCAGCTGCAGAGAAATGTCACCTCCTAGCAATGTATCAATACATTGCTAGGGGGTGACATTTCTCTGCAGCTGTCCGTATCTATACCACCCTGTAGCAATTGTTGCATAATGACCTGTCCTTCCAAAGAACGAGGTCACCATCTTTTTTCCCACGCTTCGACCTCTCTTCACTTTAGTTGGCAACTCGTCGGAAGGAAACACCCAGGCAGCAGACTGTCTCTTAGTTTCAGGATCATAACAATAAATTCAGCTTTCGTCACCCGTAAGTATGTCGAACACAGTATTTGAGTCACCTCCGTTAAATCTTTGAACCATTTCATGACACCAATCCACACGCCGGAGTTTTTGGGCCTCTGTCAAATTAGGAGGTATCCACCGGACACAAACCTTGCTGACCGCTAAACGTTAATGGAGGATTTTGTGCACTTGACTCATACCTAATGAGCTATTGAGCTATGATGAGATGCCTAAGCTTGTCCGAATCTGCTGATAAGTCACAAATGAGTAGAATACATCTATACTAATATTATAAATAGGAAAGATTTGATTGTTTGTTTCTATAGAATAGGCTCCAAAACTACTGGACCGATTTGAACAATTCTTTTACCATTAGAAAGCTTAGTTTTCAGGAAATAACATAGGCTACTTTTTATCCCGGGTAAAATAACGGGTCCCGCAGGAAAGACCACTGGAGCGAAGCCGCGGGCAAAGTGCTAGTACACGTAATCATAAATATAAACATATAAGTGGCCAGTTCTAAAAACTTTCAGTGTCGCCCTCGTACTTCACAGGTTTTGTAAAGTTTGGTAGTGGGATGAAAGAATGGGAGGAACGCACTAACTTTAAGGAGAGCGCTCTTTGAACGCGCTCAAGTTTCAAAATTAATTAATAATTATAACGTGTTTTACACCTGACTCACATGTGAGTCAATGGTGCTTGACGATATGGACGCGTGTTTTAGGTGAATTACACGGCTCATTTTATGGCCTGACAGATATAATCGTCAACTAATCAACTAAATCATTCAAAATATACAACATTGAAATAAAAAATAAAAAAATGACGTAAACCGCGCTTCAGTGTCAAACCGCGGGGCTTGGCAGTTAAAACGTTACAAAATGGGCGGGGCTTGATCGGACACGTTTAAATGAAGAAAAAAAACAAATTAAATAACTACAGTTCGTAGTGGTAATCAAATCGGCTTTTATTAAGTAAAAAATATACAATTGATGCTGCAGCAGGTTCACACCTGATATAAATCTTATTTTTAAGGTGGCTTATTTTCGCTTAAAGTGGTTTAAAAATCAACTTGAAATGGAATGTACTTGGTTGCTTGTCAGTGTGACTCTAGTGATGTTACTCAGTCATTAACGACTAGGGGTGATTGTCCCGATTATGTTATTCGAAAACTTGATTGCAGTTGTAACTAAGGTACGTGAAGGAAGTTCCCACCAGCTTCATACATTTGAAACGCATACCTACTTATATTAGTCACACAAAAATAAAAAGACTTATCAAGATCAGGACCCAAAATATAGCAACCGTACGTTAAATATTGTTACACCAGAGACGTTTGGTAAAAATTGTTTTTTTTTGACTTTGAGCGTGTTCTCCTACTCACATTCCACGGACAATCTGATAATCAATGACGATGCGACGACAATACTAATGACAAAAGATTACACGTTATCAACTGACAACACTATACAATGACGGCGCTGCATTAACCCGAAGTTAACCAAAACCTCATTTGTATTGTGTCAATTAAAAGGCTGGACTCTGTGTCAATATTTTAATGGTTTATAACACAGAATAACCGCCGCTGCCGATTATTACCTACTTACATAATTTACATAATTATGTGACATCATATTGAATGGAGAAAAACGGAAATTATTAATCAAACAAATTTTCGTAGGAATTAGGAAGTTAACAGATGTAGAAACCGCGCGTTTGGTCTATTTTAGCTACTTCCACAGTATTATGTCGTATGGCATTTTTCTGTGGGGTCGGGCTGCTGACATTGAATCCATCTTTATTTTACAAAAGAGAGCTGTCAGAGCCATTTATAAACTACGTCGTCGCGAATCTCTCAGGGATCTATTTAAAAAGATTAATATTTCATAATTTTACCAATACTATAATATTACGGTACCTTGCCAATTCATTCATGAAAATATTATGAATGTGAGAAAAAATCTACATCTTTTTAATAAAATAAGTGATAGACATAATTTTAATACTAGAAATAAAGATAAAATATAGATCAACCATTTTTCAGACTATCTAAAGTAAATACATATTGTATGGCGTACTGTGATAAATGTTACAACAGAATATCTTGTGATATATTAGTTAAATGAAAGAAAATTTAAAACTCATATAAAAAAGCACACTTTGTAAACAAGCATATTACAAATTAGAGTATTATATCCAAGATAAAAATGCTTGTAAATATGCTGGTCCTGCTTCATAGGACAATTCAGAATCTAGACCAAAATCGAACTGGTTGCCAATTTAACTGTATAGTTTTATTTTTTATAGCATTGATTTTATATTCTGTGATTACTTGACTGACTTATTACGAGTATTAGTATTACTTGTTAAAATGGTTACCAGTCAGTTCACGAAACATTAATTCAAAAAAAATTACTTGACGAGCAACGATTGGCAAAAACATTATTTGTCATTTCATCCAAATGGATCTCACATAGCATTCAATTTTGAAGCAAAAACAAACATAAATTGCTATGGCATTACAGATTAAAACCAAATATGACGAATAAAAACATTTTTAAGAATTACACAAAAAGGTTTAAAAAAGTGATGAGATTGACTCGACATGTTCAAAACAATTACTCAATTAAAACTGCAACAAATAAAGCTAAAATGACATGGAACATAATAAATAAATCGAAACCGCTTTTACCTAAAGAATCCATTGGCTATATAGCCATGGATGTATAAATATCGATGACAAAATAGTAAATGACCCTTTAGAAATAGCCAACGCGTTTAACAATTTTTTTGTAGATAAAATTCAACCAATTCAAGGTTCGGAAGCAAAGCAACAACGAATACTATAAAACGGAAAGACTCAATCTTTGTTGCACCTACCTGTAGACATACTAAATATAATTAAATCTTTAAATTCAACAAATAGTACAGGCTATGATGGTATCTCTACAAAGGTTGTTTAGAATGTTTCTGAAACCATTTGTACCCACTTAAGCTACCTAATAAATCTGTGCATCGACTCAGGTTTATATCCGGATGCCCTCAAAGTTTCAAGAGTGAAACCGTTATTTAAAAAAAATACAGTAACGAACACATAGTTAACTATAGACCAATTGCCTTAATTCCTATAATGTCCAAATTTTTTAAAAATTACGGGAAAACTTGTCAACCAGTATGGCCATTTATGACTTTTTATATACCGTAATGATGAACATGGTCCTGTCCATGTTCATCCCGGTGTTTGCTATATACTGCGACATGACGCAGGCTTTTGACTACGTTGACCATGGCATCTTGCTACAGAAATTAGAAGCTTACGGCATAAGGGAAAACTTACTAAATCTTATTCAGTCATACTTTACTAATAGAAAACAATACACAGAAATTGAGAGAATTAATGTTAAGACAAAGAAAGAGGAAATATATGTATCAAGCGTACGCACACTTACATACGGTGTTCCTCAAGGCAGCGTTCTTGGATCATTATTATTCATAATATACATCAATGACCTGCCTAGTACTATTGAACACCCCATGACCCTCTTTGCCGACGACAGCACTATGACATATAAAAATAAAGATATATATGAAAGTGACATAAATTAATCTTTGACATCAATAATATCATGGTTAAATACGAACAACCTAAAAATAAATCTAGATAAGACCACCATTATGCATTTTAGGCAATGGACCCAAGCTTTATTTGACCTTAACGCAATATACAAGGACACTGTACTTAATAAAGTCGAAACCAAAAAAAAACTAGGAATTATGATTGACGCTAAATTAAACTGGAAGGCACACATCGAATACCTAAGTAAACGGCTGAGCTCTTCTGCGTACGCCTTTGTATAAACTGGCCCCAGAGCTAAACACAGACGCTTTACTATATGTACAGTGTTCAGTACATTTTGAAGAAGCAAGCTCTGTCTATCTCATTACTCTGTCACAAAATCGATTATGCGTACATTAATTGAGAAATGGTATATACAAAGGCGAACTGTATTCAAAATTGAGTTTTCATCTAGCAAATCTTTGAGTGATAGAAAGAGATGAAAAAGGGTTTAATCCCGTTGCTTTTTGTAAACACTAGAACTAAATTGAATACAAGGTGTCACCGAATATTCACGTGTTTATTACCGTTAAATTACTTGAAATTCTCACTACGAAGACTCAGCGTACTGCTGGCTGAATGAGCGCTCGCGCTGGCGCTAGGCGGGGGTTGGGGCGAGACGGGTGCCGGTGTCTTTGGATCGATTTGATTTTCCCATCACTAAATCGTGCTTGTGACGTCATAGTAGGTACTCAAAAAATGGCACGCTTGGTTTTCATACAGATCGTGATACGTGCGTTATCTATGTCTATCTATATCTGTGATCAAGATGCTTCCAACGATATCTTATTTGTCAAATTATAATGAGCAGTTATGAAGTTATGTGCGAACAGATGAACGTACATACATACCGGTCAAAATCATAACTCTCCTTTTTGCTTTGCCGTAGTCGGTTAAATAGTGAGGAAACCAGCATGTCCTAGAACCAAAAATTCGAAAACAAATGATCATACGAATGATATCCACCAACCCGCACTGGACCTACGTGGTGGATTACGGCCCATCTCACAGATAGGAAACGTGCGTCCCAGCAGTGGGAATATTATAGGCTGATTATGCTACGCCTAGTGCGCTGATGTTATGCTATAGGCGCGTTAGGGCTTACACGCTAAATATTATAGGCTGATTATGTTACGCCTAGTGCGCTTATGTTATGCTATAGGCGCGCTAGGGCTTACACGCTAAATATTATAGGCTGATTATGCTACGCCTAGTGCGCTTATGTTTTGCTATAGGCGCGTTAGGGCTTACACGCTAAATATTTTAGGCTGATTATGTTACGCCTAGTGCGCTTAGTTTATGCTATAGGCGCATTAGGGCTTACACGCTAAATATTATAGGCTGATTATGTTACGCCTAGTGCGCTTATGTTATGCTATAGGCGCGCTAGGGCCTACACGCTAAATATTATAGGCTGATTATGCTACGCCTAGTGCGCTGATGTTATGCTATAGGCGCGCTAGGGCTTACACGCTATATATTATAGGCTGATTATGCTACGCCTAGTGCGCTTATGTTATGCTATAGGCGCGTTAGGGCTTACACGCTAAATTACAAATTCCTGCTACGGTACGTAATTTTTTGTTGAAAGTACAGTTAAATAAAGTACGGTTAAGTACAACTTATAACATCAGGTATAGGGATGGCGCTAGTGCCGCGAGTAACATCAGCTCCGTATATTAAAAATGTTATAAAATAATTAAGTCATTATTAAGAGGACAATGTTAAAAGTGAAAATATTCGCCAATAGCGAAGTGGAAATGTTCTCAAACAATTCTGTGAGCAAACAATACAATTTTATGTAAATTAACATTAACGTAGTGTATGTGTCAAGAAGAATAACAATCTCAAATAAAACAGTGTAATATCGTTACGGCCGATCAATAAACTAGTAATCTGTGTTATATTGTGAAGCGCAACATAAAAACAAACTAGTGTTACACCAAAATCCTAAAAATAACAACATCGGTGAAAAAGTTTCAAATCAAGAAAAATAACCGTCAACTTATTTTTGATAAATTAATTGGAAGAAGCTAGTCACATATTTCACAATATTTCCCAACGTACGGCTGGCGTAAGAGTTAAGAACGTTGGATTTTTTGAGCTGCAAAGTACACTTAGTGGCCGCGGGTTCAAACCCCAGATCTTACACCACACTTTTTCTATTTATTATGATGGAATTATTAGAGAATATCACGATCCGAAAGCGAAAGACATCCCAAACTATAATTACTCAAACCCGATCACTGTCGGATATCACAATTAATGACGAGACTTGTTGTTTCAACAATAACACACTAAATGGCACCAGTAATAGTCTACCGATCATATCCGACGATGAGAATTATTCACAAATACTCGACTTTAAAAACGAAATTGCGAAACTTAAGTTGGAGTCATCTGGAGCCCACAAAGAAATTGACAAGTTATCACTTGAAAATACAGAACTAAAGAAGTTTCTAGAGGACATTAACACGAAATGGTAAAAAAGCTTCTAAAAAAATAACGAGTGAAATGAGATCCACCCCTAATACGAATAAAATAAATATCACACCAATAAAAAGTATACCACGGACTTCGTGCAAAAACATGCGAGATAATCCTTGTCCCTCTCCTAGAATAATACCTAAGATTGATTCAACTACTACCACTTTACTAATATCTCTTAAGACAGCACAGAAAAAGGCGTTCGCTCATGAAAAGAAAAAAATATGTATTGTAGAAGATAGGAAGATATGAAGAGGGGGAAGACCTATATAAGGCGGTGCGGCACTAGCACCGGCCCTTTTTTCACTTGGATCGTCGTGGGAACAACATCGTTAGAACGTCTCTCTGTCGGTTACATTTCTAATTATTGTGTCTGTGTATTTTTTTTCGTTTAGTTAATTTGTTATTCGATTCTTGTTATTAAATTCTCGTTAGTCTGATTTGCTTATTTCAATCATTTCCTGTAGGTATTTCTAAAATTCTTTTAAAAAAAGTCACTTCTGGTCTAATTTCCAAGATCAGAAGTGGGATTCTTCCCATTTCTATTGCCCACTTTTCGCTTGGTTTTAATCACAAATACCCCCATTTTTATTTTTTGTGTCAATTTATTTTTTCCGTTGTGGTCTGTCGCTGCATTTTTTTTACTTGTGTGTGGTTACTTGTGTTGAGTGTTATTACTGGTATACATTTGATCGTGTGTTAGTCTGTTGGTCTGTTGTTTTCAGTGTCTTGGGTTAGGACGTTAGGATGGCAGACCGCAAACGCGATCGTAGTCGCAGTCTCTGCAGCAGCCGCGATAATACTCGTAGCTCGCGTCGCGACTATAGTCCTCTTCACGACCGTCGCGACTCGCGTCGCAAAAGTCGGGCGCGGCAAAATAGTGGGTACCGCGAGCGATCCCCTAATGAAAACGACACGTTACGGCTCGAGATACAAGCGATGATGTCTCGCCTTAAAGCGCTTGAAGACAAAACGAGGGCTTCACCCTTGCCAGTGCGTTCGTGTGATCGTGATAAAACTTTAGTGTCTGATAGTGTACGTAGCCGACGGGCATCGCGGCGCCAGCGAACACCGTCGCTAGAACATAATAAGGTACGATCGCCAGGTCGAATAAAATCGCGTAGCTTGCGTCATTCGTCACCACCGGAGCGTCGCCGCCGTCTCGTTTCACCTTCGCCTGGAGAGACTGCGTCTCGACATATTACGTCACCGGCTCGCGGATATAACTACCGTCGTTATTCACGTTCTCGTTCTAGAACTCCGCCGTTACGATTATCTGAGCAGGCGTCGGTACAGGTGTCGGACCATCTGATTAGGAACGTGAATGATCATTCGAATTCAACACAAGCTACGGTAACCGATCGTATCGTGGATGCTATTCGGTCAATTAATACTGCGGGCCGATCTCAGAATTTTTATATTTCAAATTTTGATCCTACCCTACATAATATTGATGATTGGTGTGCGGAGGTCGATCGCGCTAAAGTTTTAAACAATTGGAGTGATTTCGAATGCTTGTCGCGTATTGGTAATTGTTTGAAAGGTGACGCTCGATCATGGCTTAACGAATGGGTAACTAATGACCGATCGTGGAGCAACTTCAAAAAGGAATTTAAACCGTTGTGCCCTAGAGTACCGGACGTCGCGAATATTTTATATGACGTAATGACCAAAAATTCCGATAACTATTCTACGTATGCGGATTACGTGCGTCGGTCGTTGCTCCGTTTACGAGTAGTGCGGGGACTTAGTGACGAGCTAATTTCGGCGATAATAGTACGCGGTATCACCGATCCCAACATAAAAGCGTCAGCGACGAACGCCAAGCTGTTACCTAATCACTTGGTCGAATACTTTTCAATCTACGTTAAGCCAAACAACACTAGTACGTCGAAAAGTTCCGCGTTTCGTTCTCTAAGAGATAAACAAACTACAGATCTTTCTCGGAAGCGTAATCTAAATGATGTTAAATGTTTTTCTTGCGGCGAATCAGGACATAGACAGGCAATGTGTTCTAGGAAACCGAGAACTGATCAACCGCCAAGCGTTTCGTCTAATAATCCTACGACTAACCCTACGTCTGGTTTTGTACCGACTAGATCCGAAACTTGTAGTTTTTGTAAGAAACCGGGTCATAAGGCCGAAAATTGTTTCGCTAAGCAAAGATCGGAAGCTGCAAACAAAAGTGGTGTTAACTTCTGCAACGAGTTTGTAAACACCAAAAATAGTGATGTTGTTGTAGCAATTATACAAGACGTAGCGGTCGATGTTTTGATTGATAGTGGGTCCACTATATCTTTAATTTCGTCTTCGCTGCTTAAGCATTTCAATTGTTCACGTAAGCCAGCGCTTCGTGTTTTGAAGGGGTTAGGTACCCAAGAGGTAGAGAGTACAAGTTACGTGACGTTACCTATTGAACTTGACGGTTTAACCCTCGAGGTAGATTTGTTTGTTGTGTCCGCCGAATATATGAACACGCCGGTCATAGTAGGAACGGATGTTCTTAATAGGGACGGTGTTAGGTACGTTCGCACTAAAGATTGTCAGTCACTTACAAGAAGCGTTGATAACTTGCATAGGGTAATGAACATACAATCTGAGACTTCAATTCCAATCAATACACCCCTAGTTGACGGTCACTTGGATAAGTTGCTAGAAATAATGAATAATTTCTCTCAGTATTTTATTTCCGGTACTGCAACATCAACTGTAAATACAGGTTGTATGTCCATTAAACTTAATACCAACACTCCTATTTACTATCGGCCGTACCAACTTTCTCACGCTGAGACTCTTCGTGTCCGTGATATTATTAAGGACTTGTTGGATAAAGGAATTATAGAAGAGTCGGAGTCTGATTACGCAAGCCCGATTCTTTTAGTTAAAAAGAAAGACGGCACAGATAGGATGTGTGTGGACTTTCGTAAATTAAACGAGATAACTATTAAAGATCGTTTTCCGTTACCACGTATAGATGACTATATAGATCGTTTAGGGCATAATAAATATTTCAGTTCCCTTGACATGGCAACTGGATTTCATCAAATTCAGTTAGACCAGGACTCAGTTCCGCTTACGGGTTTTGTCACGCCAGAGGGGCATTATCAATATTTGAAGATGCCTTACGGCTTGGCGAATGCTCCAGTAGTTTATCAACGTATAATCACAAAAACACTTCGCAAACTAATTGAATCTGGTGATATCCTCGTCTACATAGATGACATTCTAATCATGAGCCGAAGTATTGATCAAGGCCTTGTTCTACTACAAAGGGTTCTTGACACTTTGACTAAAGCTGGGTTTTCCATCAATTTGAAAAAGTGCTCGTTCTTGGCCACAGATATCGAATATTTGGGTAGATCAATTTCCGAAGGTCAGGTTAAGCCGAGTCATGAAAAAGTGAGGGCTTTGATTGACTCAGCCGAACCGCAAAATGTAAAGCAGGTTAGACAATTCATGGGCTTAGCTAGCTATTTCAGGCGGTATATCGCTGGGTTTGCCCAGAAAACTGCGTGTATTGCGGCACTCACTAAAAAGGGAGCACATTTTAATTGGGGAGTTGAACAACGGGCGGCTCGTAAGTACATTGTGGAATGTCTAACGAGCGAGCCAGTACTTGCAATTTATGACCCTTCATTACCCATAGAAGTTCACACAGACGCAAGTTCTATTGGGTATGGAGCAATCTTGATGCAAGTGCATGAAGGTAATCGTAAGCGAGTGGTGTCCTACTTCAGTAGGCTTACTCAGGGAGCTGAGAGCAGATACCACTCATATGAGCTTGAAACTCTTGCGGTGATAAAAGCTCTTCAGTATTTCAGGCATTATCTTGTGGGTGTACGATTCACTGTGGTCACCGACTGTAACGCATTGAAGCTTACACAACGTAAGAAAGATTTGTTGCCAAGAGTGGCTCGGTGGTGGGTATACCTCCAAGATTTTGACTTCAGCCTAGACTACAGGAAAGGAAGCCTTCTGTCCCATGCCGATTATCTTAGTCGGAATCCAGTCAATGTGTGCACTGTTCAGAAACCTCTGAATTGGGCGCGGATTGCTCAGGCTTCCGATGAGGAGACCCGGTCTCTTATTCAAAAATTGGCGGATGGCCAATTAGACTCCAGCCGTTATATTTTCAAAAACGACATTCTTTATGTAAAGTTCTCACCTACTGGTGAAAATCCCAAATTCCTTTGCTATATCCCAAAAGGTCACAGACTTAGCCTGTTACGAATTTTCCATGATGAACATGATCATCCCGGTGTCGATAAGACCGTTGATCTTATCACGAAACACTTCTGGTTTCCAGGGCTGAGGGCGTTTGTACAAAAGTATGTAACACACTGTTTAGTGTGTCTTTCCCATAAGAAAGTCCCCCGAGCCCCTCTACAGCCCATCCACTCTTGGGAAAAACCAGATTTACCTTTCGAAACTATCCATTTAGATTCCTTAGGTCCTCTTCCCGAAGCCGATGGTTATCGCCATGTTCTTATAGTTATAGATGCGTTTTCTAAATTCTGTTTGTTATATCCTATGTACCGACAAGACGCTGACGAACTAAATCGCCATTTCACCAATATGATCTCCCTCTTCGGAACTCCTAAACTAATAGTAGCCGATAGAGGTCGCATGTTTCAGAGTACCGAATTCTTAGATTGGGTCAAAGATATGGGTTGCGACACTCACCTTATAACCCCTGAAATGCATCACTCTAACGGGCAGGTAGAACGATATTGTCGCACTGTGCTGAACATGGTTCGTATTGAGTGCAACCATCGACAAGAAAAGTGGCCGAGTGTTATGTGGAAACTGCAGTTGATTCTCAATATCACAAAACACAGAACAACTCAGTATTCAGCCTTGAACCTATTGATAGGTATTGATGCTGCGACGCCACTTATTCGTAGCTTGGTTCGCGATGTGGCCTTGGAAGGTTCCAACCCTAATCGGGAAGCTCTTCGCGAAATGAGTCGTCAAAGAGCATCTGAACGTCTCCGTTTAAATCAAGCACATCAGGACGCCTATGTTAATCAAGGGCGAAAGCGACCTCGTGTTTTTGAACTGAACTCTTTTGTTTTTGTGAGAAAACAGGCCCAATCTACTGGGAAGCTGGATTCGTGCATGCGAGGGCCTTATCGCGTGGCGAAGGTACTCCCACACGGTCGCTATGAGTTGCACCTCTTGGCTGGCTCGTATGGCAAGTCTACACAAGCAGCTGCGGAATACATGATCCCGTGGCAAGGGGAATGGACTCCCGACGTGTGTTCTGCTTTCTTTAGCGGTGAGTGTTACGTTTTTGTGTAATGAGTTAGCGTAATGAGTTTTGATTATTTTTATGTAAGTGATACAATTCACTGAATATGACTTATTTGATGTCATTGTTTGTAAATTAAGAGGTTTCTATTAACTTAATGAGTGATTTTTTGTTGGGATTGGTAATACTGAACGATGTTGAAGGGAAGTCTAGTCTTGCAATTTGAAATAGGCCTGTCTTGGAGCGCATCGGACATGCTATCTCAATTTGACGGATACACTTCAAGTGAGGTATGGTTTCATATTATTGGATGGGCCTCTGCCTTGGAGCACATCGGACATGCTACCTAGTATATGGAACATACCTTGGGAACAGCTCACGAAGGGATACTGTCTTGGAGTAGCCTTATCGGACCTACGGTCTTGGAGTAGCCGTATCGGACCCGTGTGGTCTTGGAGTAGCTTTATCGGACCTATGGTCTTGGAGTGGTGTTCTCAGACATGTTATCCTGGAGCTGTGGTACACGTAGAGTTTGACTATGAGTTGGTGCCTGACTATCATGTTTAGTGGGAATACATGCTTGCTGATAAGCATTTCTATGATATGTCTGGGAATGGTTTGAAACATGCTTGTATGTGAACCGATTCACACACGCAAAGTTATGCCTCACGTAGGTCTCTAACGAGTCGTGAGGTGGCGATCTTCCGACAAGTCTCGCCCCGGGTGGTTTAGATATTTGTATGTTTCACACCTAATGTGCGTAGGCTTTGCTAGGCTAGCCCAAAGTTATTATGATGTTAAAATGTGTGGTGTTGAAAAGAGCTATCTTATCAACAGCTTACAATGGATGGTTTGTTATTTTACAAAATTGATTCTCGTGTGGTCTGTTTGTTTCTTTTGCAGAAAACGAGGAGTCGGAACAGTCCATTGACGAGGCTGAGCCAGTTGATGAGGAACCAGAACCTTGCACCTCTGGCACGCAGAAGCAGCTGGAGATGCCGATCAGCACTGCACCTGCAAGCAGTGAAGAATCGGGACCTTCCATGCCAACGTTGGAGACAAATCTTCGAAGCTAGAAGTTAAAGGAGTCCGAGGACGGTCTCCAGTCAGGAAAGACCGTGTAGAAGATAGGAAGATATGAAGAGGGGGAAGACCTATATAAGGCGGTGCGGCACTAGCACCGGCCCTTTTTTCACTTGGATCGTCGTGGGAACAACATCGTTAGAACGTCTCTCTGTCGGTTACATTTCTAATTATTGTGTCTGTGTATTTTTTTTCGTTTAGTTAATTTGTTATTCGATTCTTGTTATTAAATTCTCGTTAGTCTGATTTGCTTATTTCAATCATTTCCTGTAGGTATTTCTAAAATTCTTTTAAAAAAAGTCACTTCTGGTCTAATTTCCAAGAGTATTTTAAGCAGCAACCCAAACAATAGAATACTATCAAAAGCAGAAGACGTTTTCCCTAACTTTAAAATATGCCATTATCTTACTTCAAACTGCGGCTTCGAGAAACTGGTTGAAGATATACAGCCCAAACTCAGAAATTATACGTTAGAAGATTATTGTATTTTGCATATAGGAGAAGAATATTTCCGTAAGACACATAATTACTGTAACCTAATTGTCAAAATAAGAGAGGTCCTGAAAAATATAAAACTTACAAATATGATACTATGCCTACCGACATACAAATGCAGCGGCTACTCAGTAATGTGCAACTGGAGACTTGAAACTTTCAATAACATGCTTTACATGGACAACTTAAGTCATAATTATGCTTGGATAATGGACTCAAACCTAAAATTAATTATCTTATAACAATAACATGTTTTCGGAGCGTACTGGGAAAATAAACAACAAAGGAATGTTAAATATGTATCAAAACTTGAAAATTTTAATAGATGAACTCTCTTTAGACGATACCGATGCAACTGTTATTATATCAGAAAACCCACCTGTTGGTGAAACAATTGAGTCAACGAACCAAGATTTTTTTCGTCTATAATAGAATAAACATCTTACATCAAAACATTGCTGGTCTGTTGAATAAGGCTGATCTTCTCACCGTCCATCTGCAAGAACTATCCAAGAAACAAGGAGACATAGACGTTGTATGCGTTACTGAACACTTCGTTATGCAGGGTCATGAAAAACTACTGGAAATTACAAATTATAAGGTGGCTGCATGTTATGCAAGACGAGATAAAAAGCGCGGAGGAGCTTGCGTTCTAGTCAAAAGAGGTCTCGAATATAAAGAACTAACGGAAATATCAAGCCAGTCAATAACAAACATATTTGAATGTTTTGGAACTGAACTAGTGCAGCAACGAGTAAATATTATCTGTATTTATTGGCCTCCAAAAATGAATAACCTGAATATATTTTATGAAAACTTGGATAACATCCTAAAAACTGTAAGTACAAAATCAAATAAGAAAATTGTTATATGTGGGGATTTCAACATTGATATTCTGAAAAGAAACAACGTTACTAGGGACTTTTAGTATTTTTTGTCCGGGCACAATCTCGATCTAAAAGTGCGACACCCGACTAGATTTTCCAGCAACAGCTGCCTAGATAACTTTGCTTGTAGCTCTCAGTTAAAATGTAGATGTGAAATACTGGACTTTGCTTTGTCTGATCATACCGCTCAGTTTTTGGAAGTAAAGGTAAATAAAACCTGCAGAATAAGTTATTGGCGCACTAAGAAACGTAATCTTCCAAAAGAAAATTTAGTTAGATTTAGGAATCACCTCGAATGCCTTACCTTTTCAGAAATATATAAAACAGAAAATGCGAACGAAGCGTATGATTACTTTATAGAACACTTTCGTATGTTGTATGATCTCTGTTTTCCAAATAAGATTGTTACAATCAAAACAAATAAAACAGTAAAATGGGTATCACGTGGAATACGAGTTTGCAGTAAAAGACAGCGGCAATTATTGTGGACATGCAGGCGCGAACCTACTAACGAATATAAAAATAAATTTAAAAGTTACTCCTAGAAATATAAGAAAATAATAAAATTAACCCAAAAGGCGCAAAATAATTATTTTATAAATACGTCAACAAACAAATCGCGCAATCGCAGGAGATCGTGGCTAAGTAATAACTGCCGCACGGGTCGATCCATCAGGTTAAGCTATGCTTGCCGGGGTTGGTCTGTGGATGGGTGACCATCTTTACATACCGAGACTCCTCCGTGCCTCGGAAAGCACGTTAAGCCGTTGGTCCCGGCTGTCATTCGTGGATCTTTGACAGTCGTTACGGGTCGTCAGAAGCCCGAAAATCTGACAACCAGTCTTACCAAGGGGTATCGTATTACCCAATTACTGGGTTGTGGAGGTCAGATAGGCAGTCACTCCATGTAAAATACTGGTATTACGCTGCATCCGGTTAGACTGGAAGCCGACCCCAATATAGTTGGGAAAAGGCTAGGCAGATGATGATGGTGTTGCAACGCTCGACTATTATCAGATTTTTGTACTGGCTTCTGATTGGTCTCTTACTAACTTGTGATACTGTAGTAAAAAGAAACATGTTACGTTTAACAAAAATTGCCTTTTCTAAAATATACATTGCCGGAAATGTTAACAGCTTTAGGGACTTAAACACTGGAACACAGCTATCAGTCATTTTCATATTCAACATCGACCTCAAACAACGTTTCTGGGCCTTGAATACCTATTCCCGTAGGCAAGAATTTCCCCAGAAAATTATACCGTATCTCAGAATGGATGCCACGAGACCATGGTATGCAATCAAAGTTGTGGTGATGTTAACTTTCTTAGCCAAATTGAATAGGACATAAGCAGATATGCTTAATTTTTTACATACCTCTTCTACTTGAGGCTTCCACGTCATTTGACTGTCAATTACTATGCCTAGAAATTTTGTTTTTTGTACTTGGTCTATTTTAGTTCTATTAAATTCAATTTTTAAATTTGGTGTTGATGTCCGCTGATAAAAATGTATTATATTTAATCTATTGTCGTCAAGCCAATTCACAATGTCTCTGAGTGTATTATTTATATCCTGTTCATATTTATTTGCATCAGAACAACTGATTAATGCGGTGCTGTCATCAGCAAACAAAACAGCAGACCAGTATTTTATATGGAGCGACTGCCTATCTGACCTCCACAACCCAGTAATTGGGTGATACGATACCCCTTGGTAAGACTGGTTGTCAGACTTTCGGGCTTCTGACGACCCGTAACGACTGTCAAAGATCCACGAATGACAGCCGGGACCAACAGCTTAACGTGCTTTCCGAGGCACGTAGGAGTCTCGGTACGTAAAGATGGTCCCCCATCCACAGACCAACCCCGGCAAGCGTAGCTTAACCTGACGGATCGACCCGTGCGGCAGTTATTACTTAGCCACGAGCTTCTCCCGAGCGTTGCAACACCGCATTACATAAAAAAAATGTTATTAGTATGGGACCGGCCATATACAAAGTTGATACTACAGAGGGGCTTTCCTTTAAACTGCCTATACTAGGTACCATTTTCAAGCTCTGTACCAAAAATCAATTAAATAGGAGCAGAAGTTTAGCCGCAAATGATTTTTTAAGTTTTTGCCCCGTTTGAACACGATGTATCTTTCGTAACAGCTGATTATGTCTATACGCATAGGTCATCCACCTTAAAACGATAAATCTGAGTTTAGCCTACGATGCGTTGTTGCCGCTCTGACGCAAGTCACAAGTACAACCAAATATTTTGCGCTAAAAAAATAACCAAAGAAAACAAGAGAGAGAGAATCATAGCAAAACATCCCGCGCGTAAAAGAAATAGAAATAGGTCAGTCTGTTGCTAACGCATCCTAGATCCTTGTGCGATCGGTAAGTAAGTGGGGGCAGAGGGGCCTCAGTCAGTGCGCCGCACAGAGTACTTTTTAGTGCGCCACCCGACGCTATCCTCTCGAAACGTAGTTACGTAACACGGAAGCTCTTGCGCCGCTTACGCGCGCAGACAATTGATTTTGTTTTGTTATTGTGATAGGACACTAAATAAGTTTAAGACAATATTTATTTTTATATTGTGACAGGACACTCGTAACAACGGATTATTATTATTTAGTGTTAGTGTTTTTTGTGATTGACTGTTTTTTATTGTGATAGGACACGTAATTAAACTTTGGTCGTGTGTGTGTAATTAAAATACAATTGTAAAACTAAAAAATAGGATTATTTTAGCATTTTACAAATTAAAGTGCTTAGCAACGAACAGTGAGTTAATTATCATACGGTATAATTTTTGCATTCATGTGAATGGAGTTTTTGTGGTTATTGTTGTTGGTTGTGTGTGTCAAAACCGTACCTATCATAAAAGCCGAGCGGAGGCCTAAGCCGCCTCGCGCCACCGCCCCGGTCGGCCGCCTTGACACGTGATAACACACGCCGCGGTCCGGCGCGCGCGCGACGTTGCCGCTTTGTTACCTAGGTATCTAAGGTCAGTTAAATTTATTTACACAGGATGGTTGCGTTTTATTCTGATTTCAAAGCTATTTAGTTTGTATGAAAAATAAAACTCATTTTTGATGCTTTTTTTTATACCGTATCGAATTAATACTAAATACGTATAGTATACGTTGTGTAATTTAATGCCCCTCTGTCATATCAACTCTGTATAACAAAGTACCTGACATAATAAAAAATGACACAATACGCAATTTTAAAAAGAAGCTAACAGCATTATTGATTGAAAAATGTTACTGCTCGATTAACGATTTCTTAAATGACAATGACTTAAAAACCTAATGTAAATTTCTAATTTAGATAGTTATAATATTTTTATGCAATTTCACAACATACCAACTTATCTAATTGTACCTGATTTGAAATGTAATTTTGTATTATGACACTATTTGTTTATTTTAAGTTTTGACCACCTACTCGTTTACCTAATTAATTAATGTTTGCATGCCTAATCTAAGGTAGATTGTACAAGGATCATAATTGTTTGTTTAATACGCTTTTTTTTTTTTTTTTTGGGTGGGAAATCATCAAATGACGTCTCCCGCTCTGGGTGGAGCGGGAGGGCGTGTCAGACTCTTACTGACTAAAACCCACCCGTGTTCCTTCTGTTGCCTGTGCAATGCCTGGGGGCCACGGTATCCCTTTCGGACTTTCCCGCAACCCCGGCAGGCAATGGTCTCATCGGACCCCTTCATTCGCTGACATCTCTTTGAGGCGCGCGTGGAACACAACGCGCCGTCGACACGGGCTTGGTCCTTACCGGACGTTGAGCTACCCATTGCTCACCGTCCGCAAGCCCGCGCCTACGGTGGCCGGGAATCAGCAATTGATTCCCGACGCCCAGGGCGTCTCCTCCTGCGGCGGCTAGGGGCGTGAGGGCGCGAAATTTGCCTTTCCCTCACGCGCTCCGCCTCCTCCTTCGCGAGCATTACTGCTTCGCAGAAGGAGGTGACGGCCTCCCATGCCCTCTCGCTCCGTACCATGGCCTGGACCAGGGCCGGACGCGAGAGATCCCCGCCACCGATCGCCTCCACGAGGACACGGCGGTGCTCTGCCCAAGCCGGGCATACCTCCACCGTATGCTCCACCGTGTCCTCCGGGCGATCCACGCAGTGATGACACCCGGGCGTTTCCTCCCGCCTTATCCGAAACAGGTACCTCCCGAAACAGCCGTGTCCGGTGAGAACCTGCGTCAGGCGGAAGGTGAGGACGCCGTGGCGCCTCTCCAGCCACTCCTCAAAGAGGGGACTTATCGCCGCAATAGTAGCGTGCCCAGCACTGGGTTGCGACAATCGCACTCTCCATGACGCCATGAGATCCCGTCGGAGCTCTGTCCGCTGTGCCGCGATTTCTCGCGGCATCGGAGTCAAGCCCCGGCGTTTCGCCTCCTCGCGCCACTCCCAAATATGCGCGAGGACTTTTGCCTCCAGATCCCATGGCGGCAATCCGGCAAGGAGGCTGGCCGCCTCTCCGGAGACCGTGCGGTATCCCCGGACCAGCCGGGTGGCCATGACCCTCTGGGACGCGTTCAACCGGCGGGCAGGCCGCCGCCTCAAGGAACGCGCCCACACCGGTGCCCCGTACAGGGCCATGGACCGCACGATCCCCGCGTATAGCCTCCGGCAGGAGGCGTTTGGACGTTTGGAGTTTCGCTTCAAGGCAGCCCCGGCACGGTCCAGCCTGGGAGCCAAACGTCGGAAATGCTCCACGAAGTTCCACCGACTGTCGAGGACGAGTCCCAGGTACTTCATCGTCGACTCGACGCCGATGTGAACCCCTCCTACCGTTATTTGGGAACCCGACGGTGGCGCGTTCCGAGGACCATGAAAACACATGGCCTCGGACTTGTGCAAGGCCACCTCGAGTCCCAACTGCCGGATTCTGGCCACGATTGTCGCAACCCCGTGTGTCGCTAGTTCGACCGCCGCCTGGTGCGACCTCCCCTGCGCCAGGACCAACGTATCGTCAGCGTAACAAACGACGCTGACGCCATTGGGGAGGTCGTCGCGCAGCACCTTGTTTAATACCCTATGTCATGTACCTACAATCTATGCAAATAAATAAACTTACTTACTTACTATACCAAAATGTAAAATAAAAACGTTTTAGCTTTTTCCTTTCGAGCTGTAGAATCCTAAGAACGCTATAAATCTAATTATATTCACTTGTAGTATAAATTAGTACGAGCATGTTATCACTACCTACTTATCGCTGTACGAAGCCTCAATGACTCCTAGCGTCATGTTATTCACGGACTCGCGATAACCCTGCTTTATGTAAGTACGACCTTTGATTTACAACGTCCTACATTTGACTTAGGTACCGTAGGTACTTATTTACATCACATACATATTCGGTCATCTTGTGAAAATAAAATATTATTAATCAGACAAGCACAGGGGATTTATAGGCTTGGTGACCTTGACCTGCAGTGAAAGTACTTGCACCTTTATACGTAGCCAAAAGTTGTTGCCACGAAGTGAGCAACTTCGATAGTTGAAACGAATGTTAAAAGGAAAATGAAATTTTATCTGCGGACCGCCTTGCGCATCAAAAAAAAATGTATGATAGTAAGTATAAATTGGATGTAAAAGAGGGGTGATGTCGTACTTTCAAAATAAATAATAATTATCCATTTATGTTGTGGAGTTGTTGTTATACTTTGATGTTCTGTTCAGTTCAGTTCAGTTTTGAGGTTAGTTTTGAAACTAACCTTCCACCAAAAAAAGGTATTCTATTTTATAACAATATGATTTGAATTTACATAATCATGAAACACAAAATACTTAGTTCTAACAAACCAATGAATGATCCCAAATAGATAATATTACATAAATATCAAACTCAAAGCATTTATTTCAATTAAACCATTTACAGGCACTTTTGAATTGTCAAGGGGTCGGTCAGTCAAAAATATGAAGCTAGTTGCACATTCCAAAACGTAGTAGATAACCATGGAGAAGAACGGGCAAGAAACTCCACGGACACTCTTTTAAATCAAAAATGTTATACAAAATATTGGTTACATCATTCATTTTGAAAATTATGCATGTGAGAACAATGTAGAAAGACGTGCACGTTCGTAAAAGCGAACGTAATAAAAAAAAGAATCATTCAATAAATTAAAATAAGCCATGGCAGCTAAGATATGACCAGTCCCAACTGACGGCGACCGTTCACGAACATGGCGCATGGATCAACACTATTCAGCTCGACCATTTTGAAGGGAGCTAAATGATCCAACACACGCGCCACCATCAGCGAGACATCTGAGTGAGCATGACATACTCACAGCCGCCAGGGCACATTCAAGTCAATGAAATACTACATATTACCCGGTAAATGGTAGCTCTTTAGTACATAGTACTCACACCTGTGCTATGCAATTATATAATACAAAGGAAATTGAGTTTATACAATACAAAGATGGTCTTACGATCTTCAGCAGCTCCAACAGTATTTTCAAAATGTTAATCAATTAGTTGTGGTAATTAATGTATAAGTCGCAGGTATATTGTTAAAGTCGCGATATTACAATTTCACTAGTGATATTATAATTAAACGGTAGGTCAATCGACTTAATTTCTTACAGTTTAACGGCCTGCTTTTAGTGACATTGTAATGTCCCGGGAACTCTTAGTGATATTGTAAGGCAATGATATTTTGTCAATTTCACTGGTCGTTAGATTATGAGGCCGTCTTTGATTGGTCCGTTTCCAATGTAAATTTTGCAATCATAGAGTTATAAATTAATAGACACGTTTAAAAAAAAACACAAACTTTATTGTACGAAGTTAAGATGTTTTCGATATTTTTATGGTAGGTGCGCTTATCCCGTCGTCGGCGCGCTTGCCCCGCCTGACCTTACTTATTTTTGCAATCTGCAGCTTTGTGGCATTTGGAGTTACATAAGACATTATTTTTTTTACATGCGCATCTGTTTATTTATTTAAACTTTTCACACTTATAAAAAGTACAAATGCAACATCTGGTAGTATCTGTTGGTTGTACATTGAGCTTTACATGTCCACCGGATTGTGAAGAACTAGATAATATACTTCTTAATGGTAAGATTTTATCAGGGATATCATCATTTAACTTTGTTCCTGGGGAGGACTGTATAGTATTTCTTGGCAGCCAGTCTTTAATAACGCCAGCTGAAGTACCCACACGATAAAGTCCATTTCATTTGTCTATGACTTTTGCTACAATATTTTTGCTGTCTATATATACAGTAGCATTAATGTCGATTTCTTTAAATTTTTTGGACGAATTCTCTGTCATTTTTTCTACTGCCTTTTTCAAATTATCATAAGATTTTGTATTCTTTGCTCAATAATTGATTATCTTTCATCCAGGCTCTCATCATGTTTTTGACGTCTTGGTAGCCCTGGCTTCGTAGATGGCGTGACCTCCCATTAAGAATTTTGCTGTTAGGCCATAAGTTCATTATTTCTTTAATCACATTTGCGGTGAACTTACCCCCATTATCGCTTTGTAAAATATGCGGACAACCAATTTAAAAGAAATAAAATAAAAATATTTTCAAGAGCTCCAAAGCTATCTGTGATGCACGTTTGGATTTTAAAGGGGGTCTACCTATTTATAAGAAAACTTTTTATGTCATAATATTATTTTGCATAACAGTGGATAGCAAAAACTTCATTTCGCAGAAAATCTTTTGGCATACACTCATTTATAATAATATGGAACTCATAATTTTGTAAGTCAGAATCATCTTTAGGCATAAATTTCATATTCCTAATAATTAAAAAGCAGAACCATCATATCGCATAAAGTTCACACAAACATGCAAACATGCAAGCAAGCATACACCATGCATGCAAGCGAGCATGCAACATGCAGCAGGCATGGTTTCTGTCACGGCTCCGGCGCTGCGGGGCTCTAGCGGTCCCACGCGAGCGAGAAATGAATCGCTGTAAATCCGACTCCACGCAGTCTTGTCTGGTCTACCCCTAGAGTGTAATTTAAAATCGCGTAGGCGCAGAGGGGCGAGGCGGCCCGCGATTTGAGGTTGTAACACTCGCCGCCGCGGCTGAGACTGGCCGGCGTTGTGAGCGTTAAACCCATCTGCGACGATAAACTCGCGTGGGACTGCCGCAGCCCCGCAGCGCTGGAGCCGTGACAGAAACCATGCCTGTTACCTGTTGCATGCTTGCTTGCATGTTGCATGCTTACTTGCATGCTGCGTGCTGCGTGCTTACTTGCATGCTGCATGCTGCGTGCTTGCTTACATGCTGCGTGCTGCGTGCTTGCTTACAAAAACCATATGTTCACAATCAACTGCTTTATTGAGTACATGTATAATATATTTATTTATTTATAATAAAAAATTATAATGCAAAATCAGATCAGTTTTGATTATACATAAACGTATACAATAATTATAAATAACATTATGTAATTTGAATTTAGGACTTATAATTTTTATTGAAAACGGTTTTATGTCTTTTGTATATTATTGATTGTAATATTTATGACAAACGGATTTAGGACATATTATATTTAGGGATTTCAACTTTATGGCATGTGATATTAAGTTCGGGTAAGTTATCATTCGGACAAATGATGATTAGGACAAAAAAAGCTATGGCACTTTAAATTATGGATAAAAAAGTTAGGTGTCACAATAGAGAACCGACTGAAGGTCTATGAGATCCATTTGCCCCCTCCTGTTAAAATCATTTGTCACTAAAGGTCGGACCACAATACCTGATTTCGGGAAACTTCTCTTTGTCATGCTAGTTTTGCATAAATTCACGAATAGTTTTATTGCAAACTACGGCACTATTTTCTTCTCTTTCAGAGCAATATTTTTCACTGGGAATAACTTCTATCACAGGAGAAAAAACAGTTTTGCGGTTCATAATTAATATTTTTCCTTTCCCACGTCCAAAACATCTTATTTCGATGAACAGTGGTATTGCTGGTTAGTTTTAGGCTTTTGTGTTTTTCTTGATTTGTCTATTGAAGATAATACCTGCGAAATCCTGCTCATACTCCATTCCAGTTTTTTTTGTTTTATCTGACTGCTCACTGTAATATTTTCTTAGCTCTATGTAAAAATCTTCTCCTGCCACAATCACACTGTTTTTCACTTGGTATTAATGAATCTGAAGTTTGGTCACTTCCAAATGTTCACCGTCACACATTTTGAAACTATTTAATTACAGAAATTAACAAAACACTATTTAAACAATAATTTCAGACAGAAAATTGCACACACGCTCCAGTGTTTACTATTATTGTTTTGCAAATGGCGAATGAAAAAGAATTGACCAATCAGAACGCTTGACGTCTCCCACTGCCAACTTCATTCATGATATCATGAATAGTGAATTAATAAATCTAGATATAAACCTAGATTTATTAATTCACTATAGTGTCCCCGTGACATTACAATGTCACTAAAAGCAGGCCGTTAAATTGTAAGAAATGAAGTCGATTTACAGAATTTCACTAGTGATATTGTAATATCACGGCTTTGACAATATACCTGTGACTTATACATATGGAAGAAGAAAATAAAAATGCTTGAATATAAGAATGAAATAGTTTTATTGGCCCATAGTATCATCACATTCATGGTCGCGCGGGCCGTTAGCTTGAGTAGATGTCTTCTAAAAACGGAGGCCCAACAGACCTAAATCGAGCCAAACTAAGATACCAGAAAATGGTCACAGCGTGAGAACAGCATCCCACTGTCCGATTACCCACCAACCATTGCCATAACAGGCAGCAATATCAGCTATTAAGTTACATGTAGCCCTATAAAGAATCGACTAGAATTTATAGTGGAATCGAGACTTACTTCCTAGGTCTCAATTTGGTTTTAGAAAGGGACTCGGTGCCATGGACAGTGTTAGGATTTTGGTTTCAGATATACGCTCATCGTTTTCCAAAGATGAATCTGTAGTCGCTGCCTTTTTAGACATTTCCTCTGCTTATGAATATGTCTTTCTTCCCATTCTCAGGCAAAAATTGCAACAGCTGAGAACACCGGAGAGAATGGTACAGTGCATCTGCAATTTGCTCATGTCTCGAACTTTGGTTTTGAGAGTCCCTGGTGAGGAATTTGACGTCAAGAGGTCATGGAAGGGCTCAAGGGCTGAAAGGCCTACCACAAGGCTCTGTTCTTAGGCCCTTACTTACAACTTATATACAGCTGACATTGGTTCATGCCTTAATAACGATTGTCAAATTCTTCAGTACGCTGACGACTTGGCTTTATATGTCGCCAATAAATCAGTTAGTGACGATGCATCATCTCTCTGCGTATCCCTGGACTCTCTAAGCCATTGGCTAAATTCACACGGTCTGAGTTTGTCTGCCCCCAAAAGTGCTATAGTTATATTTTCCCGCAGGAGGCTGATCCCTCAAATTTCAGTGAGCACCCAAGGGCTTTGTATACCGAAGCAGTAATGCTCACGAAGGAGGAGGAACGCGTGAAGGAGAGGCAAAATTCGCGCCCTCACGCCCCTAGCCGCCGCAGGAGGAGACGCCCTGGGCGTCGGGAATCGATAGCCAATTCCCAGCCACCGTAGGCGCGGGCTTATGGACGGTGAGCAATGGGAAGCTCGCCGTCCGGTAAGGACCAGGCCCGGGTCGACGGTGCGTTGTGTTCCACGCGCGCCTCAAAGAGATGTCAGCACAACTGAAGGGGTCCGACGGGACCATTGCCTGCCGGGGTTGCGGGAAAGTCCGAAAGGGATACCGTGGCCCCCTGGCATTGCACAGGCAACAGAAGGAACACGGGTGGGTTTTAGTCAGTAAGAGTCTGACACGCCCTCCCGCTCCACCCAGAGCGGGAGAAGTCATATGATGATATCCCAACCAAAAAAAAAAAAATTAATACCGGTTTCTTCAAAAGGAAAATTTTTAGGCGTTTTTTTGGACTCCAAATTGAGTGGTTTGCATCACCTAAATTATTTAGTGAATAGACGCGAGAGAACTATTCCCATATTCCTGTGTAATAAACTTAGAACATTACTTGGTAAATTCTACCATCTAAGCGTTAAAGTACCAAGTAATACCCTCAAGTGCCTTTATCTACAATTAGTTAACCCAATATTAAGTTACGCCCTCGACTGCACTCCCTCTCCTCCCCGACTCACATTTAAAAGTAATTTAGAAAAATTAGAAGCACAATGAATTTGATTTTTAAAATTAATAGTAAGTAAGAAAACTAAAAATAAATGTAAAGATGATTATAATAAGTTATTTAAAATTAGTAAAATTCTTCCAATCAGCTTAAAACATAAATATACCTACTTCTAGTTAACAGTCATGGCAGTTGGGAGCGTCATTCGCTAGTTACCCATAACCACGCAACTAGGATGGTATGGAATTATTTTGGCGATCAAACGCTTTATAAAAGAGTGCCATCATCCACCTTCTCAACCAATTGCGTACTGATATAAGAAGAGAGGAGAAAAAAGGTTTTGCCAAATTACCTAAGCAGTTCTTTTTCAGGAGTTTGTAAGCGATGTTTTAAAAAAAACTAATTTTATGCGGTGATTTCAATATTGACCTTTTAAAAAACACGGCATGATTAGAGCAATAAGCATCTTTTAATGGGTTATAACCTTAAATTTGAAATAAAAGTTCCAACAAGATTAAGCAGCGGAACCTGCATAGACAACATAACTCACAATGTACGAGGGTCGAAAGGAGAAGTTTTAGAGCTAGCGGTATCCGATCATACGGCTCAACTTTTAAGATGTCCAGTTAAACAGACATGCGTGATCAATTACTGGTTCTCAACTAAACGAGATTACTCGAAAGAAAATATTCAGAAATTCATAGATCACATCAAGTGCATCACTTTTGCTGACGTATATGAGGAAAATGATCCCAATAAGGCATTCAAGTTGTTCTATGATTTGTTTAGGTTGCTATACGATTTGTGCTTTCCAAATATAAAAATTCGGATATCGACTAAAGTAAAAGTAAAATGGATTAGTCGTGGCATTAGGATATGCAGTAAAAGAAAAAAGGGAATTGCTGTGGAAGTACTGGTTATTGCCGATTAAGCAAAATAAATTAAATCTTAAAAAGCTATCAAATCGGCTAAAGAGAGTTATAAACCTCACACAGCGAACCCACCACAGTCGTTTTATACATTCAGCTCAGAATATGTGTAAAGCCACATGGAAAGTTATCAACAAAAACAAGAATAAACATAATTTGCCAAATGGAACTATAATGAAAATTAAGTCAAATGATACAATTTTAACAAATCGTCTTGAAATAGCACAAGCTTTTAACAATTATTTTGTGGAACAAGTGAATCCAGTTAATAAGTTATACATTAATAAAAATACACCAATACAAAGTACATCTATGTTTATGTTGCCTACAATACCCCCTGAAATTCATCGTATTATTATGTCACTTAAAAATACGTCTAGCACTCGGTACGATGTTATTAGTACGAAAATTGTTAAACAGATATCCGCAATAGGTACAGTCACGAGCTTTAATTTGGGACCCACCTAAGGTTGAATATCGTGTAGCAAACTTTCGCCATTTAGAGCTATTATGTTAACGCTGTCACTGCACAAACAATAAACGTCATAATGTTTACCATCGACAACTTTACGTTTCTAGGGGCTAACGTCAACTGGAGCGAGGGCAAACAATCATTACCGATTTCCGAGTAATAATTACTTTTTGGTCCTGTGGTCCCATAAGAAAAAAGAAACAAATAAAAAAGAACAAAATTACATTGTCAATATATGATAGCTAGTCAACTAACCCGCTTATTCTTCAAACCTATATTAGTTAAAAAGTTTTGTCTCTTTCTCAAACATAAATATCAAAGTGACGGACCAAAACAACATATTTAAAATAAAATAGGTTTAAAGGCCGTTTATGATTATGGGGGCTTAGAAGATTTCAGCTAAAATATTGATTAATAAAATGTTTAGAAAAACAAAGTTATTTATTCTTTATATTTATTAAGACATTTATGACACAAACCTCAATCTTAACACAATTATATAGAAAGCATGGTTAGCGGTGCACAAAATAAACACTTATCACCGAAGGCTACGACTAAATTAATTTAAATCTCTCCAGTAATTTTTTTATCATAAATATTCAAAACCGCGTATATCCACCTTCATTGTTAATCACAGCCTGGAGCCGGTTACGCATGGATCCAATCAATTTGTCACATATGTCAGTACCCCTTAAACTTTCCCAGACTGTGAGGCAGTGATCCATAAGTGCTTCTCTAGTTCTTTCGTTTCTATTTGACCATTTATGAACAATTAAGCCCCATAAATTTTCTATAGGATTTAAATCGGCACACTTTGCAGGCCACGGAATACGATTTAAATTTGCTCTATTATTGTCGAACCAAGTTCTAACGATTCTTGCCGTATGAATTGTTGCGTTATCTTGAACAAAGTTTATTGGAGCAACATCTTCTTGTGGATAATATAGTTGCAATGTTGGAAGGACACTCTCGTCTAATAAATCGACATAATCTTGAGCAGTGGCCCTGGGTGGTAAATTTATTAGTTCTCCAATGCCGGCTGAACTAATCCAGCCAGACATGTTAACTGTAATGCGACCAGACGCGTTGTTAGATATGACGTGGTCTTCCGTGTATCGCGTCCTGTCAATTCGCCACAAATGTAGTCTGCCCGTTTGGGAAGATTGAAAAGTCTTTTCATCGATGAAAGCCGTCGTCGTCCAATCAAAATTTAGATACTGACGTGCGAAAATAAGTCGAGCAGCTTTATGGGCATCCGTCAACGCAATTTTTTTTGCAGGCCGCCTGTGATGCAGTCCCATAGCTTTAAGATGCCTTCTAACTGTTGAAGGGTGGACTTCAAACGCTTCCGCAAAATGCCTCGTTGGCGTAAATCCATTCATCAGGTATTGCCTTTGCATCAAGCGGCTCTGCTCTTGTGTTATAACTTGCGGGTGATGGTTGTTTCGTCGTAAGTCAATAATATTTTCCTCGTTCCCGTGGCGTCGAACCCAGCGGCGAACTGTGTTTCTTGTCACATTTATTCGTCGCGATATCTCGTGAATGCCTACTCCTTGTTCGTGCAAATCAATAATTTGGAGCCTTATTTGGTCACGATTAGCCGCAAGCATTTTATTAATTGGTAAATTATATTTTGTGAAAATATCACATTAAACTATTTTCTTAAATGACACTGACACGACACATGTTCGTAATTAGAAAATCGTAATGATAGCTTTTTGCAACGAGGTTATCATTTCATCGGTCGATTAGATAAGACATTTTATGTCTTAACTTGACATTCAACATTTCAACCTTAAAGCAAAGTTTCAAAGTTTCGACCTTATTGCATTATGATTGTTCTAACAACATTTAACGGAAATGGGTCCCAAATTAAAGCTCGTGACTGTACTTGCTCCTGTGTTGAGTCATCTTATTAATATGTGCATATTGCATGGTTATTTTCCAAAAGAATTAAAAACAATCATTGTTAAACCGCTTTTCAAAAAAGATAGCAAAGAAAATATGTCCTGCTACAGAACTATTGCTTTAGTGCCAATTTTTTCAAAAATATTTGAAACAGCAATATATAATCAACTTACTTCATATTTTGAGAAAAATAGCTTATTCGCTGATAGCCAATAAGGTTTTAGAAAAAACAGATCAATTTTCATTTTCTTGCATATGGTTAGCAGCAGAGTGGATAAAAGACTACCAACTCTAGCGCTTTACATGGACATGTCAAAAGCTTTCGATCGCGTAGACCATAAAATACTAATAAATAATCTTAACGCATACGGAATTAGAGGAAATATATTAAATTTAATAGAATCTTATCTATCTAATAGAAAGCAAATAACGACAATTAGTAGAATTTGTAAAAAAATCGAACTCACATATAAATCTAGTCAGAGAACTGTAACTTACGGGGTACCACAAGGTAGCGTACTCGGACCGCCTTTATTTATTATCTATATTAATGACTTTCCTACAGCGTCAACGTATCCTATGACAATGTTTGCAGACGACAGCACTTTACTTTTTAATAATGATGAAGTAAGCACATTAGAGGCTGACATTAATTCTAGTAGTACCACCGCTGGCCCTAAGAAGGCAGTACCTATCTAGCATCCAGATTTTGGTCTAGAGTTATTACCAAATCCTCCCACCCTCTTGTTCAATAAGTGGACGACTTGGATGTTGTATTTGGGTCAATCTCCAAAACGGGCGTATTCTTGTGATCGCTCTGGTGCTTTTCAGATATTGATATTTAATGGTAATTATGTATCTCATTAAAAATAATGATATTCAAATGCTATATTTTTACTATTGGCCTTCAATTTACACAAACAGTTATGGAAATATTTAAGTTCAAAAAATTTCGCGATCAGAGCAATCATAATTGGTGCCAGAGCGATCATAAGTGGTGAAATCAGTGAAACAAAAAAATATATTGATTAAATATTATTTATTTAGCCGTTTTCAATATATTCAGTGTACGTGTAACAAGATTATAATTATGTAAGAGAAATGTATTATTTTAGAAAAAGGTCAAGGCATATAATCAGTCATACGTTTCAAAAATACGGAATCTTTTATATAAATTAATCGCTAAAATAACTAATTAACATATTTATAAAAATCTACTTTTGACATAGTTTCATTTCTTTGGACTTAATTAAATCACTTCTAGGTAAATGAGACAAAATTAAAAACCTTTTGAAATCAACTATTAATACAGTACTAGATAATAGAGATAATAGAGTCTTCTAGAGTTATAAAAATAAAATGACAGACTTATGAAATATTAGTTTTTTTTTTAAGTAATTAAAGAAAACTAACGTTTATAAAGAACATGATAAAATTGAACCATGAATGAATCATGACTAAAATAACAGTATTTTCATGATTATCTAAGAGATTTGGAATAATCACATTTTCCTTAACTACATATACCTTTAATGGAAAGTAAAGAATTAAAAAGAACAACACAAAGTAAAATGCTATTCAGATGATCAGATCAGAATAAAATATTGTTTGTAAATTATAATGATACAAATTTCACAACAAGTAAAAACAAATACAATTTATATAGGCCTTAGTTGATCAACAAACTAAGAAAATAAGGTTTATTGGAAGCTCAGAAAATTAAATAGTCATCGGAGTCGGAGTCGGGTAAATCTTCTGCTGCAGCAACCTTTGTAGAGAAGAAAGGGGTACAGTACTGTTGTGGTAGCTAAATGCAAGGTATCATCAAGGTAAATTACGTCAAAATCTGTTTATGGGTTTAGGTTAGCCGAAGAAACCCAGGAAATGTTTTATAAATTGAAGGTTATATGCATAGTTCATCGTTTGCCATTGTTACAGTCCGGTACTACTACTTAAAATAGATTTATAACGCACAATATTAATGCAAAATGTCATCGCTCTGGTCTTTTTGGACAGAGCAATCAGAACCATAGTGATCAGAAAAAGTCACAAAATCATAAATACAGCCAAATTTAAAAGCAGTAGAAAGTTGAGTTACGTCTCATAAAAAACATCATAACGATCACTCAATGCACATAACAAACACATTCACAAGCTTAATATTGGATTTAAATCACGTGCCATAGCAATCATTAAATTTGAGAACCAAATCCAGAGCAATCATAAACTTACCTTCGTAATGTTGGAACGCGGGAACGTGGCACACAGGTATCCTCCTCGGTGGTTAGATCACTACAGCTAGCGTTGCCACGTGGGAGGGGAATAGAGTGTCTATATTGCGTAACTAGGGATGAGCGCGATGTTTTACCTCAGCGCAGAGCGATGAGATAAAATGCCCGGTCACGATTTTAAATTCAATTGTGGCAAAAGTATTGATAATAGAACTAAAAATATTTTATTACTATAAAGATTAACTATTTGTTATGTAATCTAAATAAGTTGTTTGATATGATCCTTCTCATTTAAAAGTTAAAGAATATTTTTTTCATTCAATCGGGAGTTGGGTCAACCCAGAGCGATCAGGATTTTAGGGCTTAAGATTTTATTTTAATATTTTAAATAAAGTTATTCATAATATTAGCCTTGTATCACGTAGATTAGACACCGAACTGTCTATAAAAAAATATTTTGAAAGCGCGATTTTAAAATTGGTTTATCCAGCCCGACACGAAAAAAAATGCCTCTGGAGATCGACCCATTTGTTTTGACCGGAGTTCCAATTATAGGAACCATAAAGCAGTCCCTTTGTTTTTAAAATTCTTTCGATATTTTCTACAATGTTGGCATATCGAAAAAGTCTCATTCGGCGGACTCTATTTTTAATGCGGTTGTTGGAGACATTTTTCACGGACGCCTATAAATTATCAGATGCAAGTTGCACTGAAGCTGCGGTATACTACCAAAACTCCAAAATTGTTTTCAAATTCAAATGCCCTGTACAATCTTCAATGTTTACGAGGGAGTGCGTGGCCATATTAGAAGCGTGTTTATTTATAGAGGCTCATAGCATTCAATTTGGTGTCATCTTACTCACTTAGCTGTTTACAAGCTTTGGAGCAGAATCGTTTTAAAATTAAACTACATAGTCCAATTCTGCTGCAAATCAAAAAGTATTTTTTCTCTTGTGCCAAACCAATCCAAACCAAGTTAACGATTTTGTGATTCATCATCACAAAATCATTAACTTGGTTTGGATTACAAGTTATTGTGGCTTAATGAGGAACCGAATATATGTTGACACTGTTGCTAAGGATGCTGTTACGTCCCAAGACGTTGACCTAAAACACTTCCAATGTCAGGGCTACGATTTCCTAAGCCTTCCCAAAAAGAGCTTGCTAACCTCATGGCAAGTGCAGTGGCAAAATTCAAGTAAACAGAAGGGTGCTTTTTATCACGCAATATAGCCCAATGTGACACCCAAGCCTTGGTTCTATCCTTATAAGAAAATATCCAAAAAAGCAATATCTATTCTTTGCCGTCTCCGTATAGGCCATTGCTGTTCTCCAGTTTTTCTTCACAAGATCCGGGATGAAGGTACTTTGGAGCACATCTTTTTTAACTGCTCCAATAATAACCCAGCCCATGACTTCTATAGTCATCTCCCTAAATTAAAGATCCCTGTCCCAACTAACTTTCCATCCCTACTATTATACTCTTCCCCAAAGGTCTTTGCTGCTTTGATGTTTTTTACCCGTGTCAAAGACATCAAATTATGATGATTTTTGTGTAGTTTGTGATCATATAAGTACATACTTATAATATAACCAAAAATATTTCTTATCTGTTTGTTTCAGTGTTCTATTAATACCCGTCAACAAGTTTCACATTATTTTTTGTTATTTCGATTTCTAAACCAATTTTTTTTTTGTTTGTTTCCCTCCTTCGCACGTTTTCTCATAACACATCTGACATTGGCAGAATTGCTGACATCGGCACCATGGCCATAGAGAAAAATAGAATAGAATAGTGTTATTCCATTGTTTGTTTTCAATGGCTAACGTGGGATTTATATGTTACGGTGACTAACAGATCGGGAATCGACTTCAAAAAGGAGGAGGTTCTCAATTCAATTGTGTATTTTTTTTTTGGATGTTTGTTACGCGATTACTCCGCCAATTATGAATTGATTTCAATGATTATTTTTGTATTTGGTAGGGCATACTTCAGAAGTGGTCCCATATAAATTTGGTTAAGATCTGATGAGGGTTTTTTGAGTTAGTTTCAATAATACGTATTTTTCCCACCTAGTATAAATGTCGATGATGTTCTAATAGTTCCTGTCACTGCAATTTACATAGCAGGTAGAGGTATTCAAATATTTTTGGGGGTTTGTGTAGGTACCAGAACTAAAAAGTGTTTTTTTTTTTACGGTGTCATTGGTTTTGTATAATTTTTTTTTGCCACCGACTTCGAAATCAGTTTTTTTTCACTTTGTAGTGTTTTTTATGGAAGCCGGTTTTATTTTTTTTATCGACTACTAAGCGGCCAAGTTGAGTAACGCCATTTGAGCATCACGGTTTATATCCTTGTCCAAGGCTAATTGTTATCGATATACCTATTGTTTAAAGAAGCTGTTGGTAAACCATACATCGCAATGCAACTTAGAAATTATTGTAATTATACAATAATTAGAACATTACTGTAACTACCGACGCCAGCACATCAACCTACCCGACACCGTAAAATTTTCCCAATCAACTTTAAACCTTATGCTATAGTGATAAAATTCAATTTCAAATTCAACATCATTTATTTACTATTAAGGGTAATTACATAAAGTTGTTAAAAATGGAAAATAGTTCAACCATATTACGCCTTGAGGCATGCCAATCTCAAGCTTTGACTGTTTTACAAGCACAACATTGTTATAGAATTTATTGCAACAATAATTTATAATTAATAACATAATTTTGATAATTTCACCGTGGTAATAATAAAACGTTAATAATAATGAAACGATAGCAAATAACAATGTCGCTAGAATAATTGAAAATTTAAATAATGAGAATGTCAAGATAGATTTGTAAATTAATGTTAAAAATAATAATAATATATAAATAATTAATCAAAGCATTAATCACATGTCACATCAACAACATTATTTTTGAGTACAATTTATCCTTACATCCTCTATTAAATAATCCTGAATACTATAATAACATTAGAATTAGCAAGAATCTTTTTAATTTATTTTTAAATTCATCGATGGATGGAGTTTCTAGTACTTATAGACTTTGGTAAGTGGTTGTATATACGCGGTGCCATACTGAAAATGCTTCTGGTATGTAAGGCCGTCTTGCTAGATTTGCTACAAATTTTATTTATTTATTTATTTATTTATTCATAACAATTTTTACATTGTGTCGAATACCTATTAAAAATGATTTTATACAAAAAAAAAAAAAAAATATAACAAAATACATGCCACTTAATTAAAGAACAAATACTTATAAGATTTTTAGACTACTAGTAGCAGAACCAACAATAATGATAAACTAGTATAATATATGTATGTTTACAATTTAAATATCATCAAGAGAATAATAGCAGCCTTCCAGTAGGTAAAGCTTCAATGTAGTTTTGAAGTTCCTTTTGTATAGTGATAATTTTATATCAACGGGAAGTTTATTGAACATTTTAACTGACATGTGGTAGGTACCGTGTTCTACTATATTAAGTTTAGGAATATTAGTGGATTTAAACTCCTTTCTTCTCGTACTCTCTCTAAGCTTTCTTTCCTCTTCAGTCTCATATTGATGTACATATTTAGAAAAATGTGTTAGGAGCACCAATACATATAGGGAAGGTACAGTAAGAATATTCAAATTTACAAAGTGCTCCTTACAAGATTCCTGCTGACGAATGCAAACCATGGTGCGAATGGCCCTTTTTTGTAAAACAAATGCTCTCTGTATATTGTAACCGTAGCTGCCTCCCCAGCATAAGATGCTGTATCGTAACCTTGACTCGATTAACGCGTAATAGACTTTTTTTAACTGTGTAATGTCAATATCATCTCGTAGGCTTCTCAGTACATAACATGCTGAGCTGATGGAGTTTTTTAAACTTTTTTTTATCATCATGCCGCTTACTTCTATACTTATTAAAGTGGAAAATCGATTAAAGAAATTTGACAGATTGTAGTAGGTTCACGTGCAGTCTGTACGCCATTTTTTTTTTTTTTTTTTTTAACATGTTTCACAAATCAAATATAGTTGTATGCACATAAAATAATCAATAAAGACAATATTATTAAGGAAATAAGAATTTTAGATTATTTTATCTTTATTGCATTTATTAATTATGACCAATAGAATAATATAAATTATCTCTCTCTCTCTCGCATTTCATATTTTTTGCACTTTATTCACATAAATTAATCAATAAAAAACGAAAATTATTAAGGAAATACTGCCTAATTCTCAGGTTGTTTTTTTTTTCTCACCACAGTCTTGATACATTTTAAGCTAGTTCCAGCCGCTGTCGGATCTAGTGGCGTGTTGTGGCACATGATGTCTTATAGTTATTTACGTTGCGAATTCTAATCAAGCGCTATTAGGGTTATACGCCAATTGTTATTTAAATCGAAATTAAATACTCAACTAATATGTATAAAAACGCCTGACAGAAAATGATCAGCAATCAACCGTTTTTTGAAGTGTAACGAAGGAGCTGTTTGTCAGGAAAAGTACCAATTTATTTTGTTATTTAATATACAAACACTGCTCATTCAATTAGGAATTCTTTCAAAATCTAGGTTTAATTTAGTACCTAATGTAACCTAAATTAGTAAGGGGAAGAATTAAGTCACGACATGTTAGCAGTAGGTAAGGTGTGCCTACATTTCAGTTAATTAAATGTTTCAATAATTTTCCAAGGACTGATGACATAGCGATTGGTCTGAAACTTTTAACATTTGGGTCATCAGCGTGCTTGTTTTAAAATAGGTATGATAATTTGAGTTTTCCACTGATCGGGTACCCAGCCATTGGTGTAAAAAAAATTGCAAATGAAAAAAAATATTGTTTGCTCTTTAACCTGCGTGTGACATAAAGGAATAGACAATACCGTCTATACCGGGGGTAGAGTCATGAACGTGTTTTAAAACAGATTTAAGCTCTTGCATAGAAAATGGTGCATCAAAAGGATCCTCTGAAGAAATGAGAGACGGCTGATTACATTTTGCTTCCGATGGTATATACGGAGCAGCCAGTTTATCAAAGAAATTGTCAGCAGTCCCTCAGGGGATGGGCGAAGAAATTGAAGGGGAACATCCAGATCTAAAACGGTTAGTCTTCTTCCATACAACTGATAAAGGAGTGGAGCTGGCACGTTTCTTCAAATAAGTTTTTTCAGCCAAAGAATTTATGATTGGATAATGCTCACTGTCATGTGACAAACTGGTACACTCCCAATGACATGACGCTGCTATATCCAGTGAGCAAAAGGTGAGGTCAACACAACTCTTATTCTGTCCAGGAAGAGACCTACGGGTTTGACAACCAATATACACAGGTTAAGGTCATCTAAGATTTCAACTAAACCTTCCCCAAAAGAGTCGCAACGTTCAGAACCCTACCTGAAGTGATGGCAGTTGAAATCCCCCATAACAAGTAGATACTGGCCTGGCACAGGGCTATCTATGTTTTCCAACATACATTTTAAGATTGGAAGGTAATTTGATGAGCGTGAGCAACGTTGGACTGTAATTGAGTTTTATTTGATGAAGATATTAAAGTTAACAGGAGTTTACTGAGAAGTTCAATTATTGAAGACAGTTTTCAGGAGATTCTGTTAGTTGACTATTGAGAGCACAGCCATTAGACCCGTATATAAAAAGTAATCTGTGAATTAGACTGAGAAGATTGGGGAGTGCTAGTGAGCTGCTGATGAGCTGTTTTATCATAAATAAGAAGGAGAAAGGGGAATGGAATAATGCACGGCAAGGCATAATGACTTAATGTTATTGACACTGACAGCCAACCCCTATTGATAGCGAAACAAACTACAAAAAACATTTATTTCATAAAAAAAAAAAAGTTGTTAATTTATTTTTTATTTTTATTCAAGTATAAAGTAAGGTAATGATTTACATTAATTGCAATCGAGAAAAAAATAATTTTAAATGTAAAATAAACTTGCCTGTGTGTTTCAGGCCAGCATTTCACAAATTAACATTTACAAAGAAGATACTTACAATATTTTCAATGATTGTAAGAGTAATTAATTGGGTAAGTATATTAAAAATATAATTACTAAATTATATTAGATTATGTTTAAATAAATTAACAAATAATATTAAAGTAAATAAGGTAGAGAATAATACTAAGTTTATTTTAATATTTCTAGTTGTTTTTCCGTGTCCGTATAATTGAGTGGAAATGGGTGTACCACAGGGCTCGATATTGGGTCCATTCCTCTTTTTACTATACATATATAAATGATTTACCTCATTTACTGAAAAACGGACCACAAATGGTGTTATTTGCTGATGACACATCACTGATTTTAAAGGTAAACAGACATGCACAGGTGCTTGATGACATAAATAACGCTATGCTAAAGGTCCATAATTGGTTTACTGTAAATAATTAAAAAAATATTTAAAATTAGCATTAAATGAGAGGAAAACTAAATGCATAAGATTCGCTTTACCGTATGTTAGAAGTAGTGAATGTTGTACTGAATAAGGAGACACTAGAATTCGTCGAAAAAAACGGTTTTCCTGGGAATCACGCTTGACTCAAAACTACAGTGGGGTCCTCACTTAACATCACTTGCAGGGCGGCTAAGTTCAGCCGCTTACGCTGTTTGGAAAATCCGCCAACTAACAGACGTGGATACCGCGAGACTGGTCTGTTTTAGTTACTTTCATAGCATCATGTCTTACGGTATTTTGCTGTGGGGACGGGCCGCAGATATTGATTCTATCTTTATTCTGCAAAAGAGGGCTTTTAGAGTCATCTACAACCTCCGCAGACGCGAATCTCTAAGGGATCTGTTTAAGAAAATTAACATCATGACGGTACCTTGTCAGTATATACATATATGAAAACATTATGTATGTTCGAAAAAATCTACATCTCTTTAGTAAGATAAGTGACAGGCATAATTTTAACACAAGAAATAGGAACAAGTTAGATCAACCACGTTTCAGATTGTCTAAAGTACACACTTCTTTTATGGGGTACTGTGTAAAATGTTATAATAAAATACCACTCGATATTCTTCAACTAAATGAGAAGAAATTTAAAACTTGCATTAAACGCACACTATGTAGACAAGCATACTATAAGTCGGATGATTATAATTATCGTAGATAAAAATGCTTGGCTAAATGCTGGTCCTGCTCTACAGCCACTTGGGCTCACTAGTTAAAAACGGAAAAAATTGGAAAAGTTGCTTCCCCTTTTTTAATTTTTTCTGAGTCCGAACATAATGTTTTATTTTTTATTTAACCAAGTTTTAATTATTGAATACTTCAATAGATAATATTGATTTTCTTTCTTTTGGTGTTAATATCTTTAAAGGTTACAAATACATTGCAAACTATAGCTTTGTATAACTTAGACGCATTTTTATTTTAAATTTTTGTAAATTTGTGTAGTGAGTACCGTGGAGTCGTTTACTATGTTGATTTTGACTTGAAAGAGCAGGGTAGTTGAGAGTATGTCATGCTCACTTAATGATGGTGGCGAGTGTGTTGGATCATTCGGTTCCCTACAAAATGGTTGAGCTGGATGGTGCTGATCCACGCATCATGTTGGTGAACGGGCGCCGTCAGTTGCGACTTGTCATCTCTTATCTGCCAGGGCTTATTTTTAATCTTATACGTTTGATTTTTTTTTTTTTTTTTACATTGTTCTCACATATAGAATCAACAAGAATAATGTACCCAGGATTTTGTAATTTCTATATTTAAAAGAGTGTCCTTGGAGTTTCTTGCCCGTTCTTCTCCATAGAGATCTACGTTTTGGAATGGGCTTCAACTTTCTGACTAACTTACTGACTCTTTGGCAATTCAAAAGTGCCTGTAAATGGTTTAATTGAAATAAATGCTTTGAGTTTTTGAGTTTTGAGTTAGAGTTTTGCCAAATATTCTTGTACTAGTAAATTTTACGTATTATAGCATACATCTGTAACTGTAACAGTCTGTTGAACTGGTTATACAGGTAGGGTCCTAAGATTAAATAATATCGTCTAATGAAAGCATGTTTAGTCTGAGAGTTAGTGTGACTGTCATTAACATTCTCTAATTTATAACAAAATATAATATTTACTTTAAAATTGGCATACGGTTTGGGCCACTTAGAAACACTTTTAATCTCAATTTTATGGTTTGACAGCTTGTAACGTTACCCTAATAAATAAGAAAAGACAACGGAGTCTAAGCTAGGCAGTGAATTTCGGAGCGCTTCGGGAGACGATCGAGACGACGAAACGACCCAAAGGTTGACTGGTAGAAAATGCCTGTGGCATTAAGTCCGCCTCTGTACATTTTTGTGCTTGAAGTATAAATAAATAAATAAATAAATAAATAAACGAAGCCCGAGGCTAGGCTGGTAATGTGTGCAGTATTTTGTAAGTGAGTTGTAATCTAATTCTCTCTACGGAATTATTTGGTAAGTGTCAACCTTAATTAACTTTTATCTTTAGTAGTAATATGTAAACTGTTGTTATGGACCCTTCTTTATAATTGTTCCTGCTAGTAGATTTGTATTATATTTATAGGTAACAGCTAGGTGATATCGCTGTTGAGTTATTAATGATTGCTTATTCCAGAATGGCGAAATAACTCTTAACTAGTATCGTGTTTTATAACTAATGTTACATTCTCGTGTATTACCTGTCCATGACCTAATCCATACCTTGGCAGATTAATCACTTGCATTTGGCTCTGGGGAAATGGCGAAGGCCCTCCACCATACTTGACACTGAGCACTAACGCTCGAGACTATTGACGATTGTTGACCTTGAGCTGACGTACCACATTTGGAAGGCAGAACCATAGATACAGCTCATTTATAAAAGGAACTAGGCTATAAAGCCAATCTATAATTGTATCATAACACCAAACGTTAGCGATGATTTCTGTATCCAAAAAGGTCTTGCCACAGAATACTTTGCGTGAGGTTTGTTGACGCATATTTCTAGGGAGCGGGGGTAGGCATCACCAAGTACCCCAAACTGAATTGGTAGTCGTTCTAAGAACGCTAGGGACCGTGTCTCATTAAAACCTCACCCGGCTGTTTGTAGGCCTATTACTGAATCGACACTATTTATTGAGACACGCTATTGGGACGCAAAGCCGCTAATAGCCGCACCGCATCCTATAAATTGGGCAGATTAAGGAAATATGAGGTGACGAACTACCACTTCGGCGTTCACCAGATACGATCGTGATGTATTCTGCTAGAGACTGGGTCTACGGTGCGCTTGTGCTAGTTTTGTGTTAACTTAGAAAAAGGGGCTAGGCCGCCGTAAGGGAGTCTTTCACATTAGTATGCAATTATAACTAAACTAAACTTATCTTCCTCAATAACAGTTGGACTTCGCAGTTTACTCTGTCTTAGGATTGTGTAAGATATTTTGTGATTAGGGAGCGTGTTTCGTTAGAATCATATTAGTTCCTCAGAGGTTCTATGCGTTAGGTCTAACAGATCACGTACAATGAGGCAAACGTTGTCAAACGGTTCCCGGTCTCACTGAAGTAGGTACATTGTAAACAGGCAAATTAACGTAGCTATAAATAATGATTTAAAGCGCAAGCGTAACGATCCCTTTTCCCCTTCACCTTATCAAGGTTGTATTGCAGATATTGGTGCTCAGCTGCGAGAGGAGGACTTGGTTTTAGACCTTGGTAATAACCTAGGCGAGTTATAATAGCAGACTTAGTGAATACCATACAGGCTATGTCCAGAAGCTGTATGTCACGTTTATCAGTTCGAAAGAACTGCTAGGGACCATGTCTCCAAAAGAGCGTGATGCCGACGAAATGCCCCTGAGAAGCCGCTTGCGTCACTTTATGGAAGTGTTGCTCTGAGTACTCCGAGCGCAGATGTGAGGTATCGTGTGAGTAATGACTGACCAAATACCTGCTACGCTAACGTAAGGGTTACTCACAGGTTTATCTATTAATATACTTTACATCCCACTATTATTTATTAGCTTTCTAAAACCACATCCAATATATTTTCATAACTATGAGTTCCCGATTTTTTTACAATCTCTTTCAATCCTTTCCTGGCCTTATTAATGAGACAAGGTATCGGACTTCTTATTTGGGAATTATTTTCATATATCGGTGAGAAAGTGACCAGTCTGGAGACGAGTTCTACAGGGCCGTACGGGGTGGAATCCAAAGGGCACCTTCTCCAAAGGGGGAACCGACTCAAACACTAATATTAACATAATTTAGGTACTGTCACATTAGCACAAACCAAATCATTTCTTCTCTTATCTTTAGGTACTGACTAAAACTACAATCAAAACAAATTATTGACTGAAGTACTGGTAGCACCTTGCATGTCATGTAAAGCTGGTGTGTAGGAAATCTGAATGGACGAAAACTCCTTTAATACTGCTCTTTGGGCGTGTTCTAGGTGCAGTCAAATTGATTTAGCGGCACCTCCCCAGGAAGTTATGCAGTAGGTAATAATAGATTGACACAAAGCTAAATAAACCTGTCTAATCAATTTGAAGTCGGCTATGTTACGTAAATTCTTAAAAATATTTATTAGTTTACGCACTTTGGTGCATAATAAATCGATATATTGTTTACGAAAATTCAAGTTTGTATCAATCGTGACGCCCAGATATTTGATATGGTCGGTTTTAACTAAAGTGGGAGAAGTACATGGCATGCAATTGTTATGCGCTTGGATATTTAGGTTAGTAAGCGTTGGATTAGTGTTTCTTATTGTAAATACTGGGTACTTGGTTTTATCTGTATTTAATGTTAAGAGATTTTTATGGAGCCAATTAGACACAGCATTAAACCCATTCTGTGCTACCTCGTAGAGTTCCGCCATTGATTTTGCGGCGAACAGTAGAGCTTTATCATCCGCATAATTTGATACTCCAAAAGGGTGTCATTATATCATATTATGATATAATTACACCCTTTTGTAATTATATCATATTATGGTATAATTACACCCTTTTGGGTGTCAAATTGCACAGGTCATTAAAAGATAAAAGATTAAAAACAAGATAGGGCAGTATTTTATACTGCCCTCCTATTTTCCATAGCATATTAATACAGTTTTTGTCTCCAGCTTTAAACACAGGAGTGACTACGGGAAATATTCCTTTTGTTAAACATAACTGAAAAATGTGAGACAAGTCTAGGCAATGACGTATTTAAATCTTTTGAGTATTCTATTATTAGGTATGTTATCACATCCTACGGCACAAATTACCTTTAATCCGTCTACTTACTACCTCATTAACATCACTAGTATCTAATAAGACAAAATAATTTCGTGTTGCATAACTCTTAGTTTGGCTTTGAATGGAAAAACATCTATGAGATAATAAGGTTTTTTCTGCTAAGTTTTTCCCTACGTTAATGAAGAAGTTGTTGGCTTTATTTGCTGCTTCGATTGGGTTTAGCTCAGAAGATAAAATATCAAGCGCAGGTTCAGGATTTTTTCATCCAATCGTATTAGTTTTTTATGAATTTCTATATAAGTTTACTGCTTTTTCCTGCTTTCTGTAGTTGACTTTTACCATATTGGTTTTTTTGCATTTTCAACAGATTATTACAAAAAATTCTATATCGTTTGTAAGTAATTGAAAGTATTTCATTATCCGGTTCACATTTTGATTTTGGGTGAAGTTTATCTCTATGCCTGGAACAATTCCGGGCGTAATCCATGGTTTAATGTTACTATGCCTTCTTAGTATTACTTTAGTAAATGTATTTTTCCTTATAGTAGATTGTAACAAATCAACAAAATATTGTAGAGAAACATTTGGATCATGTGAATTGTAAACGGGGTCAAAATTAACACTGCGTAAGTCAGTTTCAAGACTCGTCATATTGAGTTTAGTATAGGTGCGCGCGCATGCAGTTTTTTCTAGGTGAAGATATTTGCAATGTTAGTAAAACAGGTTGATGATCGGTGAGTGACGAATTAGTACCGTAACAAATGTTTTGGGTGGACTTTTTGATTTTATAAGGATATTATGGTCTAGACAAGAGCCGCTCTGATGGGTTGGGTGATAATGAGCGGGTAAAAGTCCATGAAATGAACCAATATTCAGGTATTGCTTGAGTATCGATTTTTTCGGCAGCAATGTTTATGTTGATATCACCTACCAGTATGATATTTTTAAACGATGATAATTTTTCTAAAATTGTGTTAAGGGAATCTAAAAACCCATCAATACTTTGGGATGGAGGCCTTTAAATAGCAATAATTACTGTATCGGGGATAATTTTAATTACCAAGCAGTTGCAGTGTAGGAAGTGGGGTTCATCTACTAATGTTCTTAAATTATTTTTAATATAAACTACTATGCCATCATTCTGGTTGAACGTTCCATCGCTTTTATGAAGAGTACAGCCATCGAGAGATGGTATATTGTCCGTTTGTTTGGATAACCAACATTCTGTTAGGATGATTATGTCGCACCTTATGTCAAGACTTTGTAACAGAACTTGGAAATGGAAATTTCGGGTTACGCTGCGTATATTTTGTGTAAGTAAAGTCAATCTATTATCCCCAGTATAGACTATATTTTTGCATTGCTCAACATTACATATTTTAGCTTCAGACACGGAAAAACTATCTAAATCACAGATTAGCTGATTGGCCATAAACCAAATATATGTAGAAACTAACCTACTATCTATGTGCTTAATTTAACAAAGTAGTCGACGGCGCTCCTAGGCGCCTTCATAGTCAATTGAATTAATATAATTGTCTTCGGCGTATTTACGTGCTGGGCAATTTACATCACCTGTTGAATGATCATTTTTCCTCTTGAATCACTTGCAGGTCGCACATTGAGGCGAAGCACATTTATTAATGCATTCCTCGAAAGAATGTCCTGTTACGCCACAGAGGTTGCAAGTCAGGCTAGTTTCTCTGCAAAATTTGGCTGCGTGTCCGAACTGCTGGCAGTTGAAGCACCTGGTCACAATAGTGAAATCTCTTACTGGACATGATGTCCAATTTATGAAAATTCGGCCTTGGTCCATCATAATTTTCCTGATATTAGCAGGGACTTCCAATATATAATTGCAAGTAGGACGATCTTTCTTTCCTGACATAAGGCTCAATTTTATAGTTTCTAAGAAGGACTCACGAGTAATATTCGGTAAATTGTCTGCAAAGTACGTAAGTAGTAAGTAAAGGTGGACATAGATCCAATCAAATACCTCTTTTTCAGTAAGGGCTACGGGGACACCAATAACAGCAATCCTAGGACGTCGTTTGGATGGTTCTTCTACTGGCTCATCCTCCGTTCGATTGTCCGTGCAAGTCAGACGTATTGTGCCGTCTCTGTGTAAAAAAATCTAAAAGTGGTGTAAACTCTGTGTCTACTACTGTGAAATATATATCAAAATGTTCGTTGATTATCATATTTGTTATAAAACAGTCTAATACTTCTAAATAAATCGAAATAAAAACGAGATTCAAAATAACTTTAAAAATATGTTGGTGTAAGTGTTCGTTATCTGCTACCGTGACTTTGACTGCTTAGTAAGGTCACCCCACCACCCACGTAACTTGCTATGAGACACGGCACCTATGGAACCAACATTTTACCTTGAATAACATCAGCTGATTAGGCTCATATCGTACGAGTTGGACTGATGTGCAAAGGCGTTCAAGTTCGAATCTGCACGGGGAGAAACACTTTTTGCTAAATCTTGTTTTTATCATTTTGGTTTTTTACAAACAGAAAAGCCTTTTTGCCGTTCTGGGAACTGAGTATAAACAAGAGATAACTATATCTACAAAGTTATGAGTACCAAACGTACCGCACCAAAATCAACGAAAACTTCGCTTCGACAAGGGCAATCGTTATCTGAACCCGAGTTATCATCTACCCCAGGAACGTTGAACGTTTCGGATCAAAATAATATAACCTTTAGAAACAGGCGCCCAGGCACAGTGGACTCCCCTAGCACTACGGACTCTCCTATCACTGAAACAAACCAATTTTCCCGCACATTTAAAGAATTTAAAAATGATTTTAAAAATGAAATCATGCAGATCCTAGCCTCTTGGAAAGCTGGCAACGACAACCGACTATCTTCCTGGAAAGCTGAGCACGATGCTGCCTTAAAAGGCTTGGTTAGAGATATGAGCGAGTTAAAAATTCAGTGTGCAGAAATACAAAAATCACACGTGGAAATGGAGAAAAACTTACAATTTTCAGATAATTGTTATGAAGAGATGAAGACAGGATTGGCTGTTCTAGAGAAGCAAAAAATAGAAAATGTCGTCCGCATTAACCAGCTTGAGAAACAAATCCAAGATCTGCAACTTCAGTCACGTCCATCAACAGTCGAGTTCAGAAACATTCCACTGAAAACGAAGGAAAACTCAGAGGATCTTCTATATGTTGTATCAGCGGTGGGTAGAGCAATTAACGTGGAAGTTCGAAAGGATAGCTTGCGTGACCTATACCGCCTACCGGGAACTTCGGGAACACCCAGACCAATTGTAGCGGAGTTCAACTCGGTTACGAAAAGGAATGAGTTTCTATCAAATGTTCGCAGTTACAATAAAGAGCGCCCTGTAGTCGACAAGCTGAACACGCACTCTATAGGGTTGGTAGGTGAGAAGAAGCCAATCTACATAGACGAACACCTTATGCCATCTAAGAAAAAGCTCTTCTATGATGCACGGGCATTTGCAAAGTCCAACAAGTTCTCTTGCTGGAATTCGTATGGTAGAATTTTCCTTAGAAAAGATCCTAACGACCCAAATGAGAAACTACTAATAAGGTCCCAAAATTGTTTGCTCTCTCTAGCGAAAAAGCAATGACTATTCTGCTCATCAATTTTTTCTTTTTTTCTATCATTTACCTACATTATTACTTTTATGCATGCTCTCTGTTCATATACTTTTTGGGCTAAAACCCCACTTTTGTGTATTAAATATTATGAAAATTGTCTTACTGCTCCACATGCTCATACATTATACAAAACAAAATGTCCTTAATAATAGTAATAAGATCAACTACTGCAACCTAACTTTACGGTCATTGAAATACAAAATGACTATTAATTTATTATCAAAAGGTATTCCTTTATATAATCAAATACGATGTTTTCCCAGGAGGTTATTTTTATTATTATTTTATTCATATTTCATAACATGTGCATTTGTTTTTCTTCTCCCTTAACTTCCAATGGCTAACATTAATTCTATATCAAACGAACTTGACAATATTTCCATAGCATCTTCGTATGAATGCCCGCCTGACAGATGCTCAGAGTTCATTACAAATCCCCGCGAACACTTGAAAATAGTACATATTAACATTAGGAGTATTAAAAAGAATTTCGAAGAATTCATCACTATGTTGTCCATCACTAAAATTGTTTTCGATGTCATTGTGCTGACGGAGTGCTGGCTTAAAGTATCTGGACCTAATCTTTTTATGCAGGGATATACCTGCCATGCCACTGTAAATAATAGATCACAAAACGATGGAGTCGTAGTATTCACTAAGACGTCCCTACGATGTACAGTGCACGAACCCATTTTTCTTGAAGCTAATTGTCTTGTTTGTACCACAGATAGTACCGTTATCATCTGTTTGTATCGCTCTCCCTCATATTCTAATTTGGATCTCTTTTATAGTAGCTTAAACAATTTGGCGTGTACTGTGAATCGCTTCCACAATGTGGTTCTTATTGGAGACCTAAACGTAGACATTAAACCTAATAACCATGACCGGAACTCAGATCATTATCTTACTCTTACTTCCACTCTTGAGTTGCTCCCAGCGCACCGTCGCCCTACCAGATCAGAGAACTGCTTAGATCATGTCCTGTTAAAAACTAAAAATTCAGCATGTGTCGTGGTGGTTCAGACATGCATCACCGACCACCAGCCAGTCATCCTGTCCCTGAGGATCAAGGGTTCTATCATTAAAAATAGCTCAGTTACATCTGTCCGTTACAACTTCATAGCAATTCAACAAGACTTAGAAAGTACTGATTTCAGTCCGGTGTTTACTGAGATGAATCCCAACTTGGCCGCGGAGGTGTTTGTAACAATACTTCAAGAGGTTATTGCTACACATACCCTATGTATACGCATCCAAAATAAGATTCGTGTTATAAAGCCTTGGATGACGCAGGGCTTGGTTAGATGTATACGCAATCGTGACAGGATGCATTTCAAATTAAAGAAAGATCCTGGAAATACGGTCCTTCAAATAAGTTACAAAAGATATCGTAATTACCTTAACACCTTATTGAAAAAACTAAAGCGAGCACACGATAGAAACGAATTGCAAAAGGCCAGAAATAACCCTAAAGCCACTTGGAAGGCAATTAAAACTATTACCAACTCTAATTCTCAACCGCAAGCTCCCAAGGAGCTTCTTCAACTCACTGTTGATCCTAAAACTTCAGCAAACCGTGTCAATTGCTTTTTCACCGATATAGGTAGAAAACTAGCCTCTCAAGTAACTCCTCTCCCAAGATCTCTCTAACCATGATGTGAGAACCCCACCCCAAACTCCACCTTGCCAGTCTCTCGTCATACTGCCAGTTGATGAAAGCCAAGTTGAAAGTCTGATCAGCACCTTGCGTTCTAATTGTACCACTGGCTACGACAACATATCAGCTATAGTACTGAAACAATCGAGATCCATCCTATCATCACCCATCACGCATATCTTCAATCGTGCTATTGATACTGGAATCTTCCCCAACGTCCTCAAAAAAGCGGTTGTGCACCCCATTTTCAAGAGTGGAGACAGAGCCAATGAGACAAACTACCGTCCGATTTCCGTACTAAGCTCCTTATCTAAGATCCTCGAAAGGATACTTAACAATTGTCTCGTTGCGTATCTCACTAAACACAAAATCATTGCAAACAATCAGTACGGTTTCAGACCAGGAATCTCAACTGAGGATGCTGTGTCTGACCTTACCAAAACATTAGTTAACAATTTAGACAAAGGCATGAAATGCTACGGTATCTTCCTAGACTTATCCAAGGTATTTGATACGGTTTCTGTTCCCACCTTGATCTCGAAAATGGGAAGCGTTGGGATTCGTGGCCACGCATTGGATATATTTAAAGATTATCTTTCTAATCGTTCTCAAGTGGTTAAAATCGACTCTACAAAGAGTGATGAAAGATTAATCAGTTTTGGTGTTCCTTGGGCCCCCTCTCTTTCTGCTCTACATCAATGACCTGTGTCAAGCACACATCCCAAATTGCGACATATTTACGTACGCTGATGACACAGCATTGATAGTTTATGATACTGACTGGGACAGAGCGCGTAAAAGGGCGGAACAGTCGCTTCGCCTAGTAATGGAGTGGCACTCAGAAAATTTACTTACCCTTAACGTTGCCAAGACAAAGATTATTCGATTTTCGCTACCTAACACTGTAACTCCTCCACTGGAATCAGGCCAAATTAAAGCCCACATTTGCTCAGGTGATGCTCCCAATTGCAACTGCCCATTTCTGTCCTTGGTTCCGGACATAAAATATTTAGGAGTCCTCATTGACTGCAAACTAAGCTGGCAACCCCATATCGAAGCCCTATGTACAAGGATCAGAAAATTAATTTATATATTTAAGAAACTTAGACACTCTGCTGATCCCGATTTAGCTTTGCTTGTCTATAAGAGCCTTTGCCAGTCAATTATTTTATATTGTATCCCGGTTTGGGGCGGAACCTACAAAACCTCCTTACTTAAAGTTGAAAGAGCTCAAAGGGCGATCTTGAAAGTCATTCACTTTAAGCGTAGGGACTTTTTAACCAAACAACTCTATGCCGAAGCCGAAGTATTGACTGTGAGGCAGCTTTTTGTGCTCCGTGCCGTATTGCGGAAACACTCTACGTTACATCTAGATTCTGATAAGCTGAAAAGACGCAAAGGCTTTCCCGTGTGCGATATTCTACAATGCCGTTCCAAGATTGCCAGCCGACAGTATGCGGCATCTAGCTCGCGACTGTATAGTAAAATAAATAAACTTTTATCCATATACTCCCTGACTAAACACGAAGTTAAAATCAAACTGACCAATTGGTTGCAGAAGTTAACGTGTGACGAAACTGAGAATCTTATTACAAATATCTCTTAATAGAATAATACTGTATCTATTTAATTTAATTCATTGTTTAATCTTATGTTGTTATTGCAATAAGTACTTGCATGCCACTCAATATTTGTATTGCTATTATATCTGGAGGAACATTGGCTCCTAAAACACAGGCTTTTGGCCTAGTTTAGGAGGCATCAGTTCGCCCTATAATGTTTTTTTTTTTTTTTTTTTTTTTTTTATTTATTTATTTATTAACTCATCATCACTATCATTACAGGAAAATCCTAATTCAATAGTGTGGCTATACTTACAGTTTTATTATTTAAGTATCATAACATATTCTGTACATCGTGATTTTTGTGAACTCACCCAGAGAACAAGTAAAAATATCTATGCTGTCTGCTACGTCATTAAGTATACGCAAGGTACGCGTTATAGGGGCTTTACTCAATAGATTGGTCTTACTACTGGGAACCGCCAATAGACGTGGCCGTCGCCTTCGCAATACATAATTGTCGGGCACACACAGGTTTATTTCTTTTAATATACCTGGGTTTGAAGTCTTGCCACGCAATACTTTAAAAATATAGGTAGCAAGAGCTATGTCCCTCCTTGTTTCCAATTTATTGTATCCCACCATGCCTATAACAAACAAGGTTGGATACATCAATGGATAAAATGGATATACACCATACAACCTTAAGTACAGAAACCTAGTAAATTTATTTTGTATACGCTCCAGCATGAGACTGTATTTAGCTTCATGCGGAGCCCATATGATTGCGTTACATTCGAGCTGACTTCTTACCAATGCATTGTACAAAGAAGTTAGCGCAGCAATGCTTGTAAAACCCTCTGCTCTTCTGAGGACGAACCCTAGGCTCCTATAGGCTTTTTTACAAACATTTACGATGTGATTACGAAATGCCAGGCCCGAGTCAAGGCGTACTCCTAAATCACGCACCGTTTCTGTTCTTTTCAGTAACGTGCTGTCCACACTATAGTCGTATTTCTTTGGAATTTTCATCCTACTAAAAGTTATTACCGAACACTTTGACGTATTAAACACCAACTTATTCTTCTTTCCCCATTCTACAACCCTGTCTATGTCTGCCTGTAAGCGCACAAAGTCCTTTTGTTCTTTCACAGAAAGTAGCAATTTTAAATCGTCAGCAAACAACAGGCATTTGGCATTCTTGACGACCTCGGGCAAGTCATTTACCATCACTATAAATTGAAATGGTCCCAAATTACTGCCCTGACTTACGCCTGACCTCGTAAAATAGGGCTCAGATCTGTACCCAGCATATTCCACATACTGCTTTCTGTTACTCATATGATCAGCGAAGAATTTTAACAATTTAGGAGTGCATCCGACTGCCGCAAGCTTTGTCAATAAAATGTCATTATCGACCAAATCAAAGGCTTTTTTAAAATCAAAGTATGCAGCATCGACCTGCACTCCCAAATCAACGCTAGGAACCACATATGCCATAAAATTCAGCAGATTTGTGGTCGTGCTACGACCCGGCCTGAACCCATGCTGTGAGTCGGACAACGTGACTGAAACCTGATTCAAGACACAATGATGGATTACTGACTCAAATACCTTTGCTGGTACCGACAACACCGCCACCGGTCTATATCCACTAACTTCACTCCCTGCTTCGCCCTTAGGTACTGGTATTACTCGCGTAGTTTTCCAGCGTTCCGGAAAGTATGACTGCTCAAAACATACATTATATACGTATACCAGCGGTTGTGTTAAATAATCCCTGCAGTCTCTAAAAATAAATGGTGGGATGCCATCTGGTCCCGCTGAACGTTTAGGTTTAAGTTTAGTTAGCGCCTCCCTTACCTGGCTCCTATCAATACTCTCTATATGTACTCGAGAACTACTTGTGTTACTTTCGGCCACGGCGGCTTGCACGTCTAGTTTTGCTTTCAGGGGACTGTACACGGACTTGAAAAAAGTAGCAAATTCGTGAACACATTCGGTCTCCGATAAAATTTGACCATTTTTCGTGATTTTTTTACGGTTCACTATACCCTTTTTGCTCCTTACATAATTCCAGAAGGACTTAGGATCCTTTGCGAGATTATATTGCACATTCTCAAGGTGTTTGTCGTGTGCCAAATCTATCATTATTTTAACCTTTGCTCTAACCTGAGAAAACATTTCGCAATCACTCGTTAACCCACTAATTTTGTACTTCTTATGAAGCAGTGCTTTTAATTTTATGTCGCGAATAATATCTACCGTGTACCATTCAGGGTAATGGTACCTTGAACTTACACGGCTGCGTCGCATTTTCCTGGGAACGCAATCATCAATAATACCATTCATAATATCATAGAAACAATTCAAACACTCCTCTGGCTCGCTTATGTTATACATAGGCGACCAGTCCTGATTCATTACCATATTATACAACTTACTGTAATCCGCTTTATAAAAATTCCACTGCGGCCAATCGCTTTCTTGCATATTTACAGGTATATCTTTAAAAGTACAACAACTAACAGCTGAGCGTTTTGTTGTCTGCGGCACCGTAATGTCTAGCGGCGGGTGATACGTGTCTATTGGCACTATCGCTTCGTCTGCCTCCCTGACACACACACTCTCACCCATACTCAACGAGCATAGCACTAAATCTAACTGCCTATTATTACAATTTGGTACCTTATTTTTCTGCGTAAGTTCACAAAAAGATATAAAATATTCGTAATAATTATTTATGTTTACATCACAAGAGTATAAATTGAAATCACCTATTATAACAACCTCTTTATATTTGACACACAATTGTTCTAATAGCCCAAACAATAACAAATATTCATTCTCATTACTATTTGGAGGTATGTAAAGAACACAACATAAAAACAAAAACTTGTTACCTTTATGTACGGTTGCACAAACCAATTCGAAGGTACATCTATCTATTACGACATTATTCTCAGGTAGCGTAACTCGGCGCAGCTCGAGCCAGTGTGCGGCCACGAGAAGCGCGCCGCCTTGCTTTCGCCCATCCGCCCGGTCACATCGCAGAATACTATAGTTTTGTGGTACTAACTCCGCGTTATGTATCGAATCGTTGCAACCCGTTTCGGTAATTGCAAATAAATCTGCCCCTATCGTTTCTATATTTTTACAGAAAATATTTACTTTTGTACGCAGTCCTCTTGCATTTTGATAGTAAATATTCATCGTTTTATTTTCCGTTGTCTCCCTTATTTGTGTATCTCCGAAACCAAATCCATTCGGCAAACTCAGCGTTCACGGGCCATACTTCTGGTTTACACAATTTTTCATACAATCCCTCTGGTACTCCGATAGTAAAAGATGCATAATCCCTTTCGGTTTTATGCTTGATTTTTTCGACTTTTACAATTTGATCCGTGCCGCAGATGTTATTTACGTGCGCTGTTAACCTTTCGATGGTAGTCTCTGGATGCAACCTCCATACATGAAGATGTTTTTTTCGCTCCATAGCTTGCAGATCAAGGATACTTGCATTTTGACCTCTATTCACATTTTTGGATTTCAGCTTAGATCTTTTTCTTTGTACCGTGGTCCATTCTGAAGCTCCCGGTACAGTTTCCCCCTTACTTTCTGCATTGGTTTCTAAATCCATAGAGGTTGCAGATATTGTTTGCTCCTTCGGCTGCAATACTTCGCTATACTTTCCCGGTCTTGGCGTCAACACCTTTTTCGTGGCCACAACGGGATTTATTATTTTGCGAGTAGGTAGGCACTGCACATTCTCGGTATCACATATTGTTTCAATAGACACTTGTTGCAGTGTTGATGTATCATTAGATTTATATGTGTCAACCTGTTTCTCTAACTGTTGATTGCGAGCTTTCATCATATTTAATTTACTGTGTAATGCGTCCATTGTAACAACTTTATCTTCAAATACCTTCATGTTCGCATCACGAAGTTCCTGTAGTTCATTTTTTATGCTATAACAGACTTCTTCGATCCTTTTAATGTTGTTTCCTTGGATATCTAAGAGTGATAAAACTTCCAAGCGGAATGCTCTCAGTTCTTCCAACATATTAGGCTCCTGAGCAGTCTTCGGCACCGTTCCTTCAGGTATTTTCTGACGACTGCCGCGCTGTGTATTGACATTGTTGCTGGCAGTAACGGTGTCCCCCAGCCCTGACACTTTTCGAGTAGGTGTATTCTCGTTGCGCAGAGCTTTATGCGTAGAAGATCGGCACTCGGGGCATATCCACTGTCTTTTTTCTTCTTCATTGACTTGATCTATAGTTATTCCAAGACAATCTAGACCGTAGCTTTTGTTGCATTTTTTATTGCAACACTCCATGAATAGCACATCAGGTATTTCCGTATTACAACCACTACATATTCGAGTCATCTCGATTAAACACAACTTAATTCTCTGCTGCGCGTACACCGACGTCCGCTCAGTTCGAACGCGCGAGAAAGTTGTGCGCGAGAATGTGACTCTATTGTACAACATTCTATAGTCCATGTGTACTTATGTATGTCATTACTGTGTACAAATAAATGTTTTTATTTATTTATTTATTTACTGTAAGGCCCGAGGAAACTAGCTTCTGGGAGCTTTTTAATTTATCAATATCGCCCTTGTTATCCGTCCTAATAATGACGCCTCCGTTTCTAATTTTCCTTAGACCGCGGACATGGAGTTTTAATTCCTCAGGTGAAATATTTTTTTTGTACCAACGACTTGGTGTCGTCACTGCTTTTGGTTTTATCACTAGGATATTAATTAGCGACTGAACTGAGATTTGCAGTGCGAATAAATTTATTAGAGCCTTTCTGTACCATGTCAGCGTAGGAAGACCTTTCTGGTTCGGTGCGGCACATTTTCGTTTCTACGACTTCTTTGAACTGGCAAAGGGATTCCGCAACATTCTGGTGTACTTGAAGGTGCTGGATAGTAGTGTGCGCCTGGATGGACTTCTGCTTCAGGGATTGGTACAGCACGGCCATCTGAGACGTCCCATGTGAGACTTTTCGACATAGATTGGTGACACGGAGTTTTTGTTCGGAATTCATTTTTCCATCCGCCACAATCGAGCAAACTTCGCTCAAAATTGTGTCAATGGATCCGAGCCATTTCCGAATCTCCGACGTAGAGACGACTTCAGTTGGTATTTTACTCTCCGTGGCTGCTGGCGGCACTGGTTCTCTTGTCTGGTTTTGATCGGCAGGCGATGGCGTCGGTGGGGGATTTCGTCTTACCAATTGGCTGCGGCTAAACGGGCTATCTCCTGAATTAGAGATAATACTAATACAGAAAAAGCTGATTGACCATAACACTATTTAGTTCATCTTTCACAACGATTTTAGTTACACTCAATACTTAATAAATCTTACTTCGCAAATTATTGCAATAACATTATCCGTAATTATTAAAATCAATTTCGTTATAATTCACACAAAAAACACGTCTGCTTGGTCTTGCGAATTATGTACGACCAATTCTAAGATATCACAACATATAATCGTAATAAATTAGTCTACTAGTCAATATAATTGGAGATTAATTAAACGAACTATTATGTAAATAATTTTAGACTTAGCTGATCCAAGATCTCATTTTGTATTAAAGTAAGTACCTAGTTTCAAAATTATCTGTAAGTTAATCACTATATTTTTGTATGCCAATAGGCAGAATGTACCGGGAATATATCTGAAACTAACACCATTATTGTTACACCTACATTCTATACAAATAAAGAAATTGATTGATTGAACTTACTTGAAGTGAAGTTCTATCCAAATTATACGAGTTGCTTCGTCCGAAGAGATTAGGTAACATTGTAGTAATACGTCTAAGATATTGCCTTTCACCCACTATGTTTGAGTTTTTTTTTTTTGTATGTAGGTACTTCGTCTTCCTTCTCGTTACGCCTGTAGTGTCATTCATTTAGTTGAAAGCCTTTTAATATTTCACTAAAGATATTGGGAGTTATAGGGTTGGGAGGGAACTAATCTCTTCGGACGAAGCAACTCGTATAATTTGGATAGAACTTCACTTCAAGTAAGTTCGTTTAATCTCCAATTATACTTCATTGCTTCGTCCTTCGAGATTAGGTAACATTGTAGATTTTGAAAGATGGTGAAATATTAAAACACTGATATTTAAGTAATTAAACGTATAATGATCAAACAATATTTATTATAATTGTTTTCTAAAACTAAAATGTAGTTTCTCATTAATTAGGGGTAACTTATAAGTAGGAATTAAAAATAACATTCTAACATAATGCATCAATCAGAGGTTAGGATTGATATGGCAAATTGATCAGATTGTTCACATTGAATATATTATCTCTATGATAATATCTAGCGAAGACGTTGGAGGTGCCACTCCACCCAGCGGTCTTTCGTATCGTGTCAATATTGACACCAGCTCCATGATCGGCTGAGGTGGCTGCGTGTCTGGTGGAGTGAGCAGAAAATATTGAGGTGTCAATTCCGCTAATTGATAACATATCCTTTATCCACCGGCTGATAGTATTTGTGGATACCGGTTTATGTGGTTTTTTAATACTTAGGACTATTCCTAAGTATTAAAAAACCACATAAACCGGTATGCGGTATGCGGGTGCCTATGCTATTGGCATTGTTTCTCAAAGACTTTGTCCTATCTATATAAGCTACCAACGCTTCAGCCGGACATATTTCCGGACGGTCTTTATAAAATGGAATATTAAGACAAGGTTGAGCTGAACCTGGATGAGATGTTTTTTTATTAAATCGTTTATCTTGATTAATATAAGCTGACTATGGACAGTTATATTTTCTAATGTTATTTTGCCAATCGTCTGCACTCTGTGTGCAGTTATTAGCATGAGCAAAGTTACAGTCTTCTTGGTCAATTGTTCTAAACTTAAATTACGGTTTGTGTACCATTTTGATAATGAATCTAAAACTATTGAGGGGTCCCAAGTGATATTATATTTGGGGGCTGGAGGACGAAGTCTGTAAAAACCTTTGAATAGCCTAGTAACACGGTCGTCAGACCCTACTCTCGATCCTAAGATCAAAGACAGAGCGGAGCGATGACTGTTTAAAGATCCGTTTTGTAAACCAGAATTAAAAAATTCAGTGAAATTCAAAAGTCATTTATTCAAACTAGGCTGAAAATCAGCACTTTTCGAACGTCAAAGTTACATAAGACAGTTCCACAAAACGCCCACCCTTCACCACTTCCTAGTGCTTTCGCTGGGAAGAAGAAGTGGCGCAACAAACTCCCCAGCATCACAGCTGTCTGTTCAGTTAGAAAAACTTGATTTTATACAATAAGTACTTATGCAAAATAATTTACATAACGCAACACGACGACGACTTTTGAATTTTGAATTTTTTTGAATTTTGAACACAAAACATTATATTATAAATTAATAGCCATATGACAGCTAGCAGTGAGAAAGTAAATTACCATCGGAATTGACGCTTCATGTATTTCAATATTCTGAGTTTTACAAAAGCTTACCCAACGTCGAATTGCAACGTCATATTGTTTTATTGAATTTTCAGACAAGGAAGCTATCATAATATCTAAAGCTGACGGTGGTACTCTTCTGTTCTGTAGTGCTGTCCTGATAACTTCCGTGCAATCACCGTAAGCTTCGGGAGACTGTTGGAAATAGATAATAACACATTAACAGAAGCAGCATTTAGCAGAAGGTGTAAACTGAATCAATTCGGAACAGATAAGTTTTTGAAACAGTGGAAACCAGGGTTGCGTGGGCCAATATGGGACCACAACAATACCCTCGGCCTGAACGGTTATTATTTTTCTTAAGACTTTTAGTATAACCGCAAAAGGAGGGAATGCGTAGAAAGATAGATTTTTCCAGCTTAAAGTAAAAGCGTTCACAGCGAATGCTCCAGGGTCTCTATTCCATGATATGTACTTAACACATTTATTATTTAACCTTGATGCAAAAAGATCAATTTTAGGTTGCCCAAAGGCTTGTACAATCTTTTCAAAGGCATGATCTTTGATCTCCCATTCGGTATCGGGGTGAGATTTTCTAGACTCCGCATCTGCTATTTCGTTATCTTTTGAACTTATGTACGAAGCGGACACAAATATACCGCGAGCTTCACACCACTGCCACAAGGATTTTGAGATTTCAGTTAGATGTGGAAATCTTACTCCACCCATACGGTTGATGTACGAAATAGCAGTTGTGTTGTCAATACGTGGTAAAACTTGACGATTTTTTTATCCCTTTGCGAATATTTGTAAACCCAAGAATGCTGCTAGGAGTTCTAGATAATTTATATGTTCGACACATTCCGAATTACTCCACTGGCCACTGGCGACCTCCTCGCTGCATGCTGCCCCCCACCCTTTTTTGCTAGCATCTGAAAATATTTGTAGCGAGTAGCTGTCTTATCTAATGGGATTGACTGCGTCATCAATTGATTTTAACCACCAGGAGAAATCGTCCTGCAGGTAATGTGGTAAAGACTTGTGGCTATCGTAACTATTCGTTTGACACAGTGCAAGGTATTTGCATCTTTCCATTTGCTTAGTATAAAGCCAACCGTACTGAATCGCGGGGCAAGATGAAGTGTGGAGGCCTACCAAGCGCGCAAAATGTCTTATTTTACAACGAGGTTTGAATTGGAGCGATTGTAATTCTTGTTTAATCAAATTTCGTTTTTCTTTAGGTAGGCTTACATGAAATTTTTTCGATCTATAACGAAACCAAGGTATTTGCAAACGTTACTTGGAATCATACAGCTCTTTTCTATATTAATAATAAATCCTAAGGACTCTAAAATACTTCTTGTTTGTAATATATTATCTAGGCAATCTTGATAATTATTATAAATAATACAAATGTCATCTAAATAAATAGATGACAAATAGCCTAATGATCTCAGTAAACAAATTACCGGTTTTAATAATTTTGTGAAAACAAATGGGGCTGTGTTTAGACCAAACGGTAAAACATTGAATTGGTAAATTTTACCCTCGTACTTAAATCGTAAGTACTTTCTGCAGCTCGGATGTATAGATACGAGAAAATACGCATCCTTCAATTCAAGGGTGGCCATGTAACTGTTTTTTGAAACTAGTTTTAAAGTTGTTCTCAGATCTTCAATTTTAAAATGTTCTGTTATGATGTGCTTGTTTAGAGACTTTAAATTTAATATAAATCTGTTTTTACCATTAGGTTTTTTAATCAGGAAATAACTAGAAAGAAACTGTCCTTCACATAGTTCGCAATGTGAAATAGCTCCACTGTTTATAAGATCAGTGATGGCCGCCCTATATTGAAAGGATTCTGATGAAGACAATGTAGGTAAACTAGGTTCGAATGTCTGATGCACCGGTTTCGTAAAAGGTATCTCGTAACCTCTTATCCACGATAATATAACCGGATCATTGGTCATCAATTGCCATTGATCATAAAAATATGATAATCGTCCTGCGGAACGTACCAGGTCTAGCGCCGGGGGCTGGGCGCTGCTGCAAGCGCGGCGGCTGTCGCGGTTGCTGCTGCGGCCGCGGGCGCGGCGCCGGCTCGGTCCTCCTCGCTGCTCCCGCTTGCCGTATCGGCGGGAACGGAGGCCTCTGGTTTAAAGCCTGAGAAGGGGCCTGCCGTGGCCTCTGCGCTGGTGCAGGTCTTCTGACTGGCGTGTTTACTTTAATTTCAGCGCCTGATTTGGATATGGCTTTTGCAGCTCTGAGAGTATCGGTCAGCTGTTCACCAAATAAGAAATGATCGATTTCTGTGTTAAACAGATGATCTTTAATATCTTTTTTTTATTGTAGAACATATGAAACTACGCCTTGTCATGGGCTCGTTGTGTTGTGAGTCACACATGAGTCGCCCTGCTTCGATCAGCAATTTTATTACTGTCTGGTCTTTGTGATCCGAAGAAAACAATGTATTGAGAGCTTCACCAATACATGATATACTTGCAGCGACTTGCACCTGTTTATTCTCCAGTGCTTTGTTTTTTTTGATGAGTACATCCGATAAAGCGGCCTTTATTTCTGGATTTAATATCAGTGCGTCAATCTTTGTGCAGTTTTTTGGAACAAGATGTTTTTCTAGCAGCTCCTTTCTGGCATCCTTTGACAAGCCTGTCATTGCGATGTATTCCCAGCGAACAGATAATTCACCTCTTATATCCGGTCCATATTTTTTTCCTTTGAGGGTGTTTCGCCCAAGAGATTCAGAATCTCTTTATCCAGTTCAGGGGGATCGAGCGCTGCTTCAACGGGCAGTTCCGATTGCATTGTCTGTACCACGTCTGTAGCAGGGACATGTGTAATTGAGGTGGAGGTACCCGGTTGTGGCTCCTCTGCACTAAAAATCGGAACTGACTCGACTTCGGGCTGAATGTCCATTTCATCTGGAATATAATAAGACCAGATGTAGGTATTGGAGAGAAAATAGCGCGGCGATAGTCCTTAAAAACTATCCACAACACTGTTTAATATATTGAATCTATACCTACGTACGTAAATAAATTTAAGTAGGTCATTAACTAATGTGAAGGTAACATTCCTTTCAAATGTAAACAATCACTAAAATGTAGGTAGGTATATAATTTACCTAATGAATTGGGAATCCAAAACTATGTGAAGGTAACATCCCCATAAGATATACACAACACTATTTGGAACATGAACATGACGTCATGTCAAATTATGATACGGATATAGTCCTTAAAAACTATTCACAATATCTTCTTTTGTTATAGCATTAATAACAAAACACTTCAGCTTACCGTCATGATCCGATAGCTCAGGCGATAGAACAATATTCGTCGATGAGCTACTGCTTTCGGAACAAATTCGAACTCGCGACCGTTTGGCGCGTTTATTGATTTTCTTTTCCAGTTTTCGAATCTTTCTTCTCAAATAATCACTGTCGTCGTTTTTGTGATTACGTTTCGGCATCTTCTTTTAATTTTTAACGAAAAGTAGAAAGGAAGTGGTGATCGGCGACGCACTAAAACGCGAATGAATGACACTACTGGCGTAACGAGAAGGAAGACAAAGTACCTACATACAAAAAAAAAAAAAAAACTCACTTAGTGGGTGAAAGGCGATATCTTAGACGTATTACTACAATGTTACCTAATCTCGAAGGACGAAGCAATGAAGTATAATAAACATCTATAACTAACACTCACATATGTTAGGGTTTGTGAATTTTGATTTTGCTAATCGACTATTTTAATCGATATTCGTATTAGAGCTTTGATTTTAATATTCTACGCTGGCAACTTTACCCATTTTTATATGCATGGTCGCTCTGTGATTGGTTGACGCAAAATGGCGGGAACCAATCAGAGAGCTCGCGTCTTCGCGCGCAAAATGGAGGGATTGACGTGGGTCAAGGGAACACTTGGCCGGTTGCGCAGTCTCTGGGGTTTTTGGACTCGACGCGATAGGTTGCATTAGTTAATAATAAACCTGTAAAATAAGTACCTAGTGCTAAGTATAAATTTGTATTTTGTCTAAGTTCGATTGAAATATTATACAGTTTCATTTAATCACTGTGTCGTTATTTGACTACGTCCTGCTCCTGCTGGTGTTCCACAATTCAGAAGTGGGATAGCAACGTAAGTACACGCCCATAAATTGCAATTATCTTTGTCAATAGCCACTGCCTGGTAACATGTTTTTTTTTTTATTTATTCTTATTTCTAATAGTTGTAAATAAATCTTTAAAGTCAGTCTCTTTAGCATTACATAGCAGAGATAAAGAATTCAATGGTTTTGTTATTTTTTTTTACATAATTATGATTGTACCTACCCACAATAACCTTGAGTTATATCGATCTGTTACCGAGTAAAGGCATTATGATATTCCATGATTGACTAGGTTGTATTACACTATTTTTCTTTCTCAGTATAGTAGTGTGAATTATTTTACATTATACTCTTAAACATTTTAGTAAGATTGCTTGCTATATTAGCTCAATAATACCGTAGTTTTATGGACAGTAATGCATCGATAATTATCACGAATATTCGATCTTTATTCACTGGGATAAACCAGTTTTGTTTTTTTTAATATTTGGTTATCTTCTGGAAACGTACAAGTTAAGACATACTTTAATTTGTTTCACATAGTATGTTCAGCAGCCTAATTGCGCAACACATTTTATTTTTGATATCAATTCCGAATCGAAACCAAGTCCAATTTAAATCGCATGCCATAATTGGAATTACGATAAACATTTTTTACCAATCGACCGAAATTGAATAGGGTTGTTCTTATAAAACGGCTATACGTCTTTAATTTATATGTTTTGTTCCACCATATAGGCATGATTAATTTCCAAATTATTGTGCTTTAATTTAATTTAATTTTAATTATAACTGATGCTCTACTAGTGCTTATAGATGAAAATGTACAATGATTGCCGAAAAATTTAAAACCATTTTTTAAAACACTTTCTATCAAAAACTACCATAATTGAAATGCGTAACAAAACGTTTCCTTTCCCCGGTTTTTTTTATCTGTGGCCAATGAAAAAATCGTAGAAAAGCAGTGTTGTCAACTTAGTGGGATTTCCACTAAACCTGGGGGTTTGGACACCCCTACTGGCGAAGAAATTGCTTGAAATTGCGGGTTCCTTTTAGTGGCTGGTGGTTTTGTCTAGTGGTTAGTTTAATTCAATTTGTAGAAAACAATACAATCAATTACTAAAACTGACTCGAGAAAATATTAAAATAACAAGATAATGGCATGTTTTATTGTTTGTCTAAAACCTGTGCCAGTGATTTTACGATGTATTTCTTTCAAATGCCGAAACCACTGCAGATTCGAACGCTGTTTTGGCAAAACTGTTCACTATGATGAATATGTTGAAACCAATCAGAGGCTCCGCCCGAGTAGTGATCGCAAAACGACGTCATTTCTAAAAAATATTTCACGGGTAAATACTACCGGGGTAAAATAAATCTGCCGTTATGCCTAAGTTATGTATAGATCTAACAAACATTCAAACATCTTCACTAACTTTTTCATTAATTATTGTAGATTAAGTTGGATGATGTTTAAAAAAATACTTTGGCATTTTGTTTTATTTTCATTCTCAAATTTTCAAATGGACCTCCAAAACAGCGACCGAATGTCAGTAACAGAAAAATAAAATTAAAAAAATTGTGACTAAACTATACTCTATTTGAAATAAGATTATACATTTAAATAAACCGTTTCGTGTTCGGTTGAACATTAAAAGCAAAAAAGTGGTTACAATACCAAGTGTTTACTGAAGCTGCCATTTGTCATGTCACCAACGCAATAGAAGTCAAAATCGGTTGAACGGATTATAAAAAATGTCTCATCTTATTTCTTTTTATAGCACTCGGGGAAAAAAAATGGCAACACTAAGAACAACACAAAATTGTATTATATTTACAAATTTTAATTTAATATCCTATACGAAACGTGGGCCTATGTTAGGCAGTTTTGGAACATTTTTCTTGTGGCTTGTGTAAGCCGGATGAACTGGAAAATTCTCTCATTAAATCAATACTGTTTTGCTCAATAGCGAAAAATACGTCGAGATTATCACTACAAGTAAGTAACCCAATATAAATAGGAATAACGTGAGTCCCTGTCCGTCAACCTCACATTCTAACTGAAATTGTTAATTGATATTTTTGTACATAAGTACCTACATGCTGAAATAAACTATAGTAACCACTAACCTAACTACAAAACATATTCATAATATTTTCACAGACGGTGCTAGAGCTGAAAATACATGAATGGAACACTACCCAACATGAATCTTCTTAATTTCCTAACAAAGAAGTTGGATGGCTAGATGGCAAAAATGCTGTGAATGAAAATGTAAGCTTTTAGTCACATAGTTAAGAATCAAGCGAGGCAACTTACTTTATAATAAAATTATGAATATTTATTTCCTTGGCCGAACTTTCTACATCATAATTATATTATGTATACATAACTAATGTTTACATAATTTAGTATTACAAAATATCTGGACATTGAAAAATCAGCCCTAAGTAAAGAAGAAATTATACAAACAGCAGCAATAACTAGGCTAATGGCTTTTGTCCAGCCATGGGCCCAATGAATGCCTACTTTACTTTGCCACAGGGTTTATTTATAAACATTGCTTAAAGTTAAATGACGTTCAAATGTCAAAAATGTATGGATATACAGTTGCTAATCATTACTTAACTTTAAGTAACGTTTATAAATAAACCCCATAATGTTTAAGTACTTTATTTGAGCAGAAAATAATATGATTTTGTTTTATAACTGTAGAGTTCCTGGGGAGTTTCACCTACGAAGACATGAAGGCAGCATGAATGAAGGCACCTGCTGCGTTGCTACTTAGAACCTGAAGATAGTTCTTGAAATATAATTGTTGTTTTAGAAAACTGTTGAGTCTTGAATGACAGTAATATAAATGTATGTTCCTATTTTGTTAATTGATAATGATAACAGTGTAAACTACAAATAAAAATAACTTATTATGAAATATTTAAGAATTGAAGTTTTTTTTTTCATTAACACAACAATTTATTAATAAAATTATGTCTCGTTGGTCTAGGGGTCGCAAGAGCTACTGCTGAGTATGAGGTCCTGGGTTCGATGCCTGGGTTGGGCATAGTGTTATTGGGTTTTTCCACCTGGAATTTCTTAGTAGTGCCCGGTTGATGGCAATAGGCTCGTCCCCTATTACATGGGACTTAAACATAACTGGTGAAATGTGTGTGTACAGGCAAACCTCTGCCCAACTTTTCGGTGAAACAGTGATATTATGTATGTATTTTCATTAGGTTCAGTAAATAGAGCGAAATAAATTATGGTAAACAAAGCAAACAATAACTGACAATAGCCTTTATTCACATTTATGAAATATTTACACATGGGGCAAAAAGAAATTGGAAAATTGTAAGGATTAGTGAAATTTAATGTATTCCTGTGGAATTCATCATGGATTATGTATGTACTGCTTGCTAATTCTTGCTGTAAGCGCATGAGAGTTTATACTTTTCCTCAATAATGAAGTTGAGCCTGACACCTGAAAAAAAAAAGAATTTAAGTAAATCTTCTATATTATGTATATTCCATGATCCATTACATCCATCAACAAAATAAATTCTAATTGGCCTCTCCCACACACTTCAATGAATACAACAATTATTAGGTTCAATGACTTTATTAAATGTATGAAAGTTTATGTTTGATGGTGCATTTCGTAGTCACCAACATAACACGTATGTATGTTTAAATAAATAAAACATTGTGCTAAACACACATTCAATGTTCAATACTTAGAAATAAAATAATATTGTTATTACTTATGTACCTTAGATGGTGGTGTGGTATGTTCATTGATGTCCTTACATAATCCACTGTCTTCTATGCTCAGTACAATGGATACAGTACGAGGTACGAATTTGTCTTTCAATAAAATACCTCGTTTCTGAAATATCATAATATATATCTTTAGTAGGTTGTAACAGAAGAGAACTTGGTCAGTGGGTCGTCTTATGGGCGGATAATTTTCACAATATTATTAATTTATCGACCGCTTCGATATTATTTTAATATATCACTATTATTGATTTATCATTGAGGTTTTACACAAAAACACATTCACAATTTATTAAAACGATGTTCACTTACATAATTTCGTAATAATTAAGGAGATTATACGAGTAAATCCCAAAAATATTACAAAGAAAATCAAATGCGAGGAGTACATTGCCTTCTATTTTAACTGACAGAAGAAACAAATTACTCGTTGATTTTAAACCAACTCAGCGCTGTCAAAATGGTTACGTAATTCCAGTTATAGCCTTAGTTATAGCCTTTTTAGACGGGTATCGTTCACTCTTTAGCGTCTCATCCAGACTGCAGTTGATATCAAAAATTTTAGAGTTACGTAATACGAAAGCTGTCAAATTTTTCAATTTCCAGTTTAAATGATATCAATTCCACTCGAATTTTATTGAAAATGTGTTGCGTAATTAGATAGCAGGTATATTACAAAAGGAAGCAACATTTTACCACTCCATTTTCGACATACCTACGATAACTAGTTAATGGAATGCAGTCGTAATTTAGTAATGGTTAAGAGTTATGCCAATTGCCAGCTTTGAATTGCATACGCATACAGAGTACATAGTTTCACTGTAGCAATAGAAGTCGCTTAGATTACAGCTGATTTTGTTTTTGTTTTTCTATTGAGCTCTTGCATCATGGATGGCACATCTAGACGGCCAAGCATGGAATCCAGTCATCGACGACTTCAGACGCCCTACGCGATGGCGCATCGAAGTAGGAGCCGGGTGAGAGACCACAGCCGTAGTCGGCTGCGAACTCGCAGCTCATGTCGCAACCGGGATCAAGAACTGGGTTCGGGTCATGAACGAGTCAAGCTGCTAGAGAGGCAGCTGCTACAAGAACGGGAGCGTCTTCTACATGCCAAGACCGGCAACAGGAGTCGCAGCCGCCGCAGCGCGCGGCGCACGACATCGCGGCACGCCGCCCAGCGTAGGAGCCGCAGTCGCAGTCATCGCAGTGGGACACTCGACCATCAACGGCGACGAGCGGAAGCCAATCAGCACGACGGACGGTGACGGCCCATATGCTGAGCGTCGTAACGTCGCGGGACATTTTGAAAGGTCACGTAGCCCATCTGTATCTAAAAAATATATTGTTGATGTTTTCAAATGTTTGAAAGACAGTTTGGCATCTCAACCCGCTCGAGACACACGGTCTTTTCAAAAAATTGATCACACGAACATACTGCCTAATTTTGATCCATCTACAAAAAACCAACGAATTGATGTATGGCTCAAAAAAGTCAACGAGTGTGCTAGCGTGTACGGTTTTGGGATGACAAAACTGTCGTTCACTTTGCTATGCAGAAACTCCAGGGCCTTGCCAAAACATGGTATGAAGGGTTAAACTCTGTCTTGTTTAACTGGCAAGAATGGCAAGAGAAACTAATAAACGCCTTCCCTTGCGAACAAAATTACGGTCAGGCCTTGGAGGAAATGCTTAAAAGAAGGAGTAGGTATAATGAACCTATAGAGGTTTATTTTTATGAGAAACTGGCTTTACTTAACCAATGTGACATTGTTGAGAAACGTGCGGTAGATTGTATCATTCATGGGATCAGTGATAGGACCCTCAAATCAGGTGCTCTAGCTTTACGGTCATCTCACCCCGATCAGCTCTTGCAATTTTTGATGAGTAGCCGAAATTCTTATCAGCATTTTGATCGACACCATAACAAGGACGAAACCGATTACTCTAGTGTCCCTAATGGTCAGCTCAGTCAAAGGTCGGGTGCTAAGTCGGGTTCATTCCCTGGATGTTATAATTGTAAAGAAAGGGGTCATAGCTTCTTACATTGTCCTAAACCGCTTGTAAAATGCACGAAATGCAACAAAATAGGGCATACAGTTGATAATTGTAACACACGGATACAAAATAATGACACAAAACCCAGTGGCAATATTACAAAAGCCATGTGTATCGATGTAGCCAGTCAAGGACGCGACTCGCACCCAAATTGAAATTTATGAAGGCTGTAAAAATTAACGGTACGTTACAACAAGCCTTTGTAGATTTTGGGAGCGAAGTCACGCTTACCATCATTATTGAAAGGGTTTGGAAACGGTATAGTAGAGTCACTAGGAGGGTTGTTACTTAAATTTGAGGTGGATGTTGTCAATGCTCAGGTTCCATGCAAGGTTGTGTGTGATAATTTGTTAGAGAAATCAAGAGCATTCTCGTGAAAAATGTTGTCGCTGGGAAACCAAATAAACAGTACTTTGTTTGCGGAGGTCTCTATCAATTCAATTCAATTCAAAATATTTTATTTCATATAAACCTACAAGGGCACTTATGAAACGTCAGAAGCTAGGTGCACGGTTCCAATTGGTCGTTTCCTATGGAGAAGAGCCGGCAAGAAACTCCACGGTTACTCTTTTAAAAATAAATGGTATTTACAATCTTTTCGAGTTACAGTGTTTATAGGTATGAGAGGACACTGTAGGCCTATCAACAAGTACCAGGTACTTAGCAAGATAGAAAACGATCGACAGATCTAAAAGTCGATTATGCCTACAACGTTCTCACATTCACAAAATATAAAAGAGAATCTATATTAAAAAAAAACCAATTAAAAACCTATTTAAACTAAATGGCATGACTGCCACTAAAGCTGTAACAAATCTATAAAAAATATAGTAATAGTGAAGTTATATAATGTCAAATAATGAAAAGATTATGTCAAAAAAGTACGTAAATGAAAAAAAAGAAAAATTGGTAAAATCAAATAATCATCTTAATTTGGGAGCAGTTAATAGACATAATTACATAGTAATGCCGTTATTGAGGTACCAGGGAAGCCACATGTGCAGAAGGAATTATTGCCAAACTTCCTTGTCTTCAACGTAGTCTTTAATCTTATAGTATGCTTTTTTGATAAGGACACGTTTAATGTGGGTTTTGAACTTTCCATCACTAAGTTCTGTAACCGACTTTGGCAACTTGTTATAAAATCGAATACTGTTTATAACAAATGACTTACTAGTTTTAGCTAATGTAAAATCTCTCTGAAAATGGTCGTATCTATATAACCGTGTTCCCATGTTCGAATTCCTGTTGGATCACAAATAATTTAGTTTTATGTCGTGCAAAGCGAGTAGAGGTTGTTAGTAGGGTAGTTGTCGAACCACCAGAAATCCCTATGGCGATTGAGGGCGACTTCGATGAAAATCTTATTCGTGTCGGTGATAAGGTGCCAGAAGACGTGAAACAAAGGTTGTTAGAGTTGCTCAGAAAATATCATCGTTGCTTCGCATCTTCTCTTAGGGACCTAGGTTGTACCAACGCGACCGAAATGAATATAGAGTCTATCGCCCATATAGGTTATCGCATTATGAACGTGAGAAGGTACGGGCAATGGTGAAGGAGATGCTGGATGCGGGGATAGTAAGGGAGTCGATCTCAGGGTACGCTAGTCCAATTTTACTGGTACGCAAAAAGGATGGATCGTTTCGAATGTGTATCGATTACCGCATGCTTAATTCTATTACGGTGAAAGAGCGCTATCCTATGCCCATTATCGAAGACGAAATAGCACGTCTTACTGGCCAGGCTTGTTTCATTTCGCTCGATCTTACGTCAGGCTATTACCAGGTGCCGATATCGGAACAGAGCAAACACCTTACCTCGTTTGTCACGCCAGACGGACAGTACGAGTTTAATCGCATGCCGTTTGGTTTGGCTAACGCACCGGCCGTTTTCCAACGGATGATGAATTCGATATTAGGGTCGGCTCGATTCAACAAGGCAACAGCTTATTTAGATGACGTCCTTATTTTCGGTAAGGACTTTAGTGAATGTCTGGTACGGCTTGAGGAAGTATTGCAAGTTTTGGAGGAAGCAAATCTCACTTTGAATCTTTCCAAATGCGACTTCTTACGAGACAAAATTGATTATCTGGGTTACGAAATCAGTGCAGCTGGGGTTAGGCCAAGTGATAAAAAAATCATCAGTGTCATGAATTTTCCACGACCTGAGAATGTCCACAATGTTCGCCAGTTCCTTGGTCTGGCTAGTTATTTCCGCAAGTTCATCCAAGATTTTGCCCGAATTGCCTTGCCCCTCAGTAAGTTGCTAAAAAAGGACACCTTGTGGACATGGGGTGATAGTAAAGAGGAGGCTTTTGAAGCCTTGAAATCTAAGTTGGTCAAAAGGCCCATTCTAGCGATATATGATCCTGCAGCAGAGACAGAACTTCACACAGACGCAAGCAAATTAGGTGTTGGAGGTATATTATTGCAGCGCTCCGAAGGGGATGATGCTTTCCGTTCGGTAGCTTACTACAGTCGACAAACCTCTCCTGAGGAAAAGAATTTTCATTCGTATGAACCCGAAACTTTGGCAGTCATCTGTTCTTTGAGAAAGTTTAGAGTCTACCTGCTAGGGAAATCATTTAGGATTGTTACAGATTGTAGTGCTCTACGATCTACGTTTTCAAAACGAGACCTGATCCCGAGGATAGCACGCTGGTGGCTCTTACTGCAGGAATTTCAATGTTCCATCGAGTATAGAGCAGGCGTAAAGATGGGCCATGTAGACGCGCTGTCCCGCAATCCGATCGAGAGCTCGGGAGAGAATCCCATAGATCAATTTTCAGTTATGTCGATCAGTAGTGAGGATTGGTTACAAACGCTTCAGCTTGGAGACACCGAACTCTGTAGGATTAAAAACACTTTAAATGATAGTCTTAATGAGAAGGAACTCCGATACATAATAAAAATGACGTTGGCAATTTCAGGCCTATTTCTATTTTACCAGCATTCAGCAAAATATTTGAAAAGTTAATACTCAAGCAGTTGCTAAGACATTTTAATTTAAATAGCCTCCTTCATAATGAACAATATGGCTTCACAAAGGGTCGTTCGACTACAGATGCGGGTGTTGCTCTCCTGAAACACATATTTAACGCATGGAAGAACTCTCAAAATGCTATTGGAGTTTTCTGTGATCTCTCCAAAGCCTTTGATTGCGTGCACCATGACACGCTTTTGCGTAAACTGCGTCATTATGGTGTGCTAAACGAAGCTCTTAACGTTTTAAATTCATATTTAAATAATAGGTCGCAATGTGTAGATGTTGATGGTGTAAAATCTTCCGGGCTACCAGTTTAGTTAGGTGTACCTCAAGGCTCAATACTGGGTCCATTCTTGTTCTTAGTATATATCAATGACTTACCATTCTATTTAAAGGGTATCTGTGAAGTTGTACTGTTTGCAGATGATACCTCTCTTATTTTTAAAGTAGACAGGAATAGACAAGATTTTGACGATGTACACGGTGCACTATCAATGGTTACGAATTGGTTTGCGACAAATAACCTAGTTCTCAATGCCAAAAAAACGAAATGTGTAAAGTTTTCCCTTCCAAATGTTAGAAATCTAGGACCCAACATCGTCTTAGATAAAGAGGTGCTTGAAACTGTAAACTCAGCAGTTTTTCTGGGCATAACAGTAGATGCCAAACTTCAGTGGGGCCAACATATATCGAGCCTAGCGGGAAGGCTCAGTTCGGCCGCCTACGCCGTCAGAAAAGTAAGACAATACACTGACGTTGATACAGCTCGGTTAGTCTATTTTAGTTATTTTCATAGCGTTATGTCCTATGGTATTCTGCTGTGGGGCAAAGCTGCAGATATTCAAAATATATTTATCCTCCAAAAACGAGCTATTCGAGCAATTTACCAGCTAGGTGCCAGAGTTACTCTGAGAGATTTTTTCAAAGATATCGGTATTCTTACAGTGGCATCACAATTCATCTTCGCCAACATCTTATATATTAGGCAAAATATACACTTATACACTAAAAACAGTGATATTCACAATGTTAACACAAGAAGTAAGGATAAACTACGTGCTCCCTTTCACCGGCTCCATAAGGTTCATAACTCATTTGTTGGGCTTGGTATAACCTTTTATAACAAGCTACCCTCTTCTTTGCTAGATTTGCCTTTTAATGCGTTTAAAACTAAATTAAAGTCCAACCTTTGTTCCAAGGCATACTATTCTATCAACGACTACTTAAATGATAAGAATAGATGGTCGCTGTGATTAACTCAAGACAATGTTTAAATGTTCTTTCTCCAGAATTAGTTTACCTACTGACAGGTTATATGAGTTTATATAATTTTTTATAATTTTACTTTATAAGTCAATTTATTTTAATTTTATTTTAATTTAGTGCTGACATAATCTACTCATTACAATGTTTTTTTTATGAGTTGTATTGTAATAATATATGTGGTTAGCTAGCGACCTCGGCAATTATTTATTTTACCTCGATGGTCCTAGTTTATCAATTGTAACTTCTAGTTACAGCTATATGTAAGCGGGCACGCCCTTTATGCCTGGAGGCTTTTTTTTTTTTTTTTTTTTTTAGATATTGTTTACTTTTAGTTATTTTTATTTCTGCTTGAGTATAGTTCTCGATGCTTTTGGTTGGTATATTGGCGTGTGCTAGCTGTCATATGGCTATTAATTATAGCTATTTAATTTAAATTATTTTTTGCATATTGTAAATTGTCTTGCATACTGTTATAAAGAATCATTTTTTATTTTTTTCTAACTGAACAGACAGCTGTGCTGCTGGGGAGTTTGTTGCGCCACTTCTTCTTCCCAGCAAAAGCACTAGGAAGTGGTGAAGGGTGGGCGTTTTGGGGGACTGTCTTATGTAATTTTGACGTTCGAAAAGTGCTGATTCTCAGCCTAGTTTGAATAAATGACTTTTGAATTTTGAATTTTGAAAAGGATAATTTCGTGGTCAAGGATAACAAATTGTTTCGTTGTATAGGTAATGATAAAAATAACGTTCGTTGGGTGGTGCCAAAAGGCGCGAGGTGGCAAGTGTGCCGGTTGAACCATGATGATATTGGCCATTTTGGGGTGGAGAAGACTCTCGAAAGAATAAAGAAACACTATTGGTTTAGTAAAATGTCCAAGTTTGTAAAAAAATATGTTAGTTCATGCATTGAATGGGCATATGCAAAGAACAAGACTAAAACACACGAGGGTCTGGTCCATCCCATCACCAAAATAGAAGTACCATTTCATACAGTGCATGTTGACCACCTCGGGCCTTTTGTCAAGTCAAAGAGAGGGTATACTTACTTGCTCGTAGTTGTAGAAGCCTTCACCAAATTCTGCTTTATGAAACCCGTTCGAAATACTAATAGTTTGAATGCAATTGGAGTTCTTGATGATATATTTTTTACATTTAGGGTCCCTGATCGCCTTATAAGCGATCGTGGTACCTGCTTTACATCTCATGCTTTCAATCGATTCTGCCTAGATAAGGGAATTAAGCATATCCTTAATGCAGTAGCCAGTCCGAGGTCAAATGGCCAGGTCGAACGCTACAACCGTACGATTCTCGACTCCTTGAAAGCTATGACTGTTAAATACGGTGAAAAGGATTGGGATAGTCATTTAGGGAAAATTCAGTGGGGTCTGAACAATACTCTTCAGAAAACTACTGGTAGGACGCCGTCAGAGGTATTATTTGGAACTAGTATGAGTAGCGAAATAAATCCCATTCTTAACGAAGTTACCAAAGAGTCTCGCGAAAACTGCGAAATTACCGCTATTCGAGAGGGGGTCAAGAAAAGGATTGATAACGAGCAGGTTAAGCAAAAGCAGGTTTATGATAAAAATGGGGTGCCGGCCCGGATCTATGTTGAGGGTGACCTCGTCAAAATAACCAAGACTTGTTTCAATAATGACGGACAAAGTAAAAAGCTCATGCCCTCTTTTATAGGGCCCTATCGTATTACCAGAGTCTTAGGTAGGGACAGATATAAGGTAGCACCGGTTCCGGGTTTGGCTAGCATGCAAAACAAACGGCCTACAACCGTGGCAGCAGACCGTATGATGCCTTGGATACATATTGCGGCCCTAGAGGTGAATAATTCGGATACCAGTGGCACTGACGACGAGGACCATACTGAACCATAATTTGACCACTTTATTGTATTTTCCCAAGCTCTATAATGTGTCCCACTAGGTTTTAGAGACAACTAACTACAGATGCGTGTCATTCATTGTTTCAGATCAGGCACGAGAATCGATCGGATCGTGACTTGATTCAGCAAATGTCCTACTGACTGCCACAAGTAAATCGATCGTCTTGTAGGTATCAGTTAGGCCCCGAAAAATCGATCGTTCGGGTGAGTAGTTCAATGATGGGTAAACCGATTAATCGATCGTTCGGACCCTAAAGCAAAGTTTAATTGTGATAGTAACAGAGAACATAAATCGATCGCTGTTTTCTGACCAAATCATAGAGTTTAATAATAGAAATTATACAAGATATTACTGATCCGATGGATGTAATTCAATAGCTAAGACGTAGAAATTGTTACATGAATCTATAGAGTTGATTTGTACTTTACGTTCCTTGACAGTTGAATCAATCATAATAATGTGTGTAACCTTGAGTTAATATTTACATTAGATATTATTATTTACCTTAACCTAATGAACTGTTAGCTATCGTGTTTATACATATTTTATTGAACTTATACCTAGTTACTACTACTATATTAAATATTCATATTTTGTTTAGCTTAGTAAATTCGTATGAGAATTATTATTAATTTGTAAAGCTGTATTACTCAATTAGCCGCAATTTCTGGGGAACTCATATAAGTCTTAGGGTTGCAGGTGGTTACCTACTATTGTAATTTGATATTCAAACAAAAACTGAGCAACCCGCCAGCGTTCCGATTGTTAGGGTTCCACCTGGTGTCGTGTGCGGGGACGCACACATTATCAGGACGGTCGATTGTTAGGGTTTGTGAATTTTGATTTTGCTAATCGACTATTTTAATCGATATTCGTATTAGAGCTTTGATTTTAATATTCTACGCTGGCAACTTTACCCATTTTTATATGCATGGTCGCTCTGTGATTGGTTGACGCAAAATGGCGGGAACCAATCAGAGAGCTCGCGTCTTCGCGCGCAAAATGGAGGGATTGACGTGGGTCAAGGGAACACGTGGCCGGTTGCGCAGTCTCTGGGGTTTTTGGACTCGACGCGATAGGCATTAGTTAATAATAAACCTGTGAAATAAGTACCTAGTGCTAAGTATAAATTTGTATATTTGTGTAAGTTCGATTGAAATATTATACAGTTTCATTTAATCACTGTGTCGTTATTTGACTACGTCCTGCTCCTGCTGGTGTTCCACACATATATAAATTATGTACAAGTATATAGAGGGAAAAAAATTACATAAAAAATAAAGGAAGAGCTCATTGGGCATCAAAAAATTCGTCCGCATCGCTGTCAGTGGGAAAAGTGCCTAAACGTCTGGCAGAATTACCACGTTGGATGCGATCAAAAATATAGCTACCAATAAGGTTGTTATATTTGCGCACTTGCAGAAGCCGCCCCATCACAGCCCGCCGTGCTAGGAAGATGGGGTGGAGCGAGGGTGTTGACACAGGCTGCAGCCCACACCAAGGGCCTACCCAACTTCCAAGGCATTATGGTAATTCCGTCTGGCCTTTTCCCATCGTCGCGTGCCAAGCTATTGGGTTCTAAAACAGCTGGCACCCCGGCGGTGACAAGAGCCCGACGGATGATGTCATTAATGCTTGCGTGCCGTGCCAAACGACCTGCGCTCTCGGTGCAGGAAATTCCATGGTCCCACGGTCAGAGCCCGCAAGGAGCTTTTGGCCGTGTGGATCACGTCATCCTCTTGCGTAAGCTGAAAGAGCAACTTGCTCAGATGGTTTGAGTCGTACCTTAGCCCCTTACCGCATATGAAGCCATTCATGCCTTCTAAAGTTTGTTATTTTTTTACAGTTTAACTAATCATTAAACTATCGTAAAAAGTGTTTCTTCGTAAAACGAAATGTAATTTTTTTGTATGTGGTAGGTAAATCATCTGTGTCAAAACTATTTGCGGTTATTTCATAACGCGGCCGGCGAGTGAAGTGCTACATTTTAGTGAAACTTTTATCAGTGAAAAATAATAGTAATAAAGTGACTGAGATGTTCAATAAAAATTGTTGTTTACTCTTAGAATCATCGACTACGATAATAGTAAGTTATTTTTTTATTACGGACGCTTTTACTAACGTGCACGTCTTTCTACATTGTTCTCACATGCATAATTTCAAAATGAATGATGTAACCAATATTTTGTATCAAATTTTTGATTTAAAAGAGTGTCCGTGGAGTTTCTTGCCCGTTGTTCTCCATAGGTACCTACCACGCTTTGGAATGGGCAACTAGCTTCATATTTTTGACTGACCGACTCCTTGACAACTCAAAAGTGCCTGTAAATGGTTTAATTGAAATAAATGCTTTGAGTTTGAGTTTGAGTAATTAGTTTTATTTTCGTTTGATTTTTGACCGGTTTTTTGCAAACTCCAAATATGGCTTGGTATGCGTTCCGGTCAAAATACTGCCCGTCAAATATGGCTTCCTATGCACTCAAGCTTCTGTACTATGGTTTTTCAGAAATAGATCCTGCACGCTTACGAGATGATGGCTTTTTGAGTGAAGATAGCTTGCTTCCGATTCTGACCTGGAATACGAACCTTCTTCTTCCCGCTTACCTAAAAAGAAGCACATTATCGTACCTGAGTGTGACTTCGAAAGTTCCGATGATGATATACCTTTACAGTACTTGCAGGCTGCAAAATCGAAAGGTAAAAAAGTAAAAAAAGACCCGATTCAAAAAAAAAAACAAAATTCAAAAAGCATTTATTCAAACTAGGCTGAGAATCAGCACTTTTCGAACGTCAAAATTACATAAGACAGTCCCCCAAAACGCCCACCCTTCACCACTTCCTAGTGCTTTTGCTGGGAAGAAGAAGTGGCGCAACAAACTCACCAGCAGCACAGCTGTCTGTTCAGTTAGGAAAAAAAAATGATTCTTTACAATAATTTATAAGATAATTTACATTACGCAAAACACAACTTAAATTATAAATTAATAGCCATATGACAGCTAGCACACGCCAATATACCAACCAAAAACATCGAGAACTATATACTCAAGCAGAAATAAAAATAACTAAACGTAAACAATATCTAATAAAAGAAAATAAAGCCTCCAGGCATAAAGGGCGTGCCCGCTTACATAGAGCTGTAACTAGAAGCTATAATTGATAAACTAGGACCATCGAGGTAAAATAAATAATGGTCGAGGTCGCTAGCTAACCACAATTGCAATACAACTCATAAAAAAAAACATTGTAATGAGTAGATTATGTCAACAATAAATTAAAATAAAATTAAAATAAATTGTCATAAAAAGTAAAATTATAAACTTTTATATAAACTCTTATAACCTGTCAGTAGGTAAACTAATTCTGGAGAAAGAAAATTTAAACATTGTCTTGAGTTAATCACAGCGACCAACTATTCTTATCATTTAAGTAGTCGTTGACAGAATAGTATGCCTTTGAACAAAGGTTGGACTTTACTTTAGTTTTAAACGCATTAAAATCTATTCAAATCTAGCAAAGAAGAGGGTAGCTTGTTATAAAAGGTTATACTATGTCCAACAAATGAGTTATGAACCTTATGAAGCCGGTGAAAGGGAGCACGTAGTTTATCCTTACTTCTAGTGTTAACATTGTGAATATCACTGTTTTTAGTGTATAAGTGATTGTATGGAAGAACGAAAAAATGGAGCCTTCGAAGAACATTTTAAATTCACAGGCAACACGAATTTGCCTGAGGAAATGAAACAATTGGATTCACCAGCCGACTTTTTCCGTTTTTTCTTCACGATATAATTGATTCCATAGTTGAGCAGTCAACGATAATATTTACATGCCATTGTTTGATTATAAGCTTGCAGTTTCTGAACATATGCGTAAAGCAGGGAAACTGCTCTCACAGGCAAAAAAACGTGGTCACTCAGCCAGCCTTCTGGGAACACCGACGACGTCAAGAGCTGGAACTCCATTGGGCCGAGCTGTCACTTCATCAAGCCGAGCTGGCACTCCATCAAGTATGTCTGAATCTCCGATATCCTCAAAAAAAACCCGAAAAGCACCAGCATATGCCACTAGGCAGCAACATATGCCATCAAGATATGCCACTGACGTCCGTACGGACTGACAGCATTGACCACTTTCCTGTTTGGGTAAAAAAATAATCGTCAATTGTGTCAAAACTTCTCAAAGTTACGTAGTTAAACAAAAAGTAAAAAATGCGAGGTCTTCATAGGCTATAATGACAAGCAGAACTGCTTCAAAGATTTTCACAAAATGTAACAGCTATGCATACAAAGCCAGATATGTCCTTACTTGATTTTCACTAGAATGCATACGAGGCCAGATGGGGCTCTTTCATGTAATTTCATAAATAATAATTTTCTTTTGACTGAGTTAAGTTCAATAAAGATAAATAAACACGTTTCTAAGAAAAAAAAACATTTTTTATCCATCATAATTCATGCAGTAAGGGGTTAGGAATCGATCTCAAATTGTTAAATTGGGCGGAGTAAGGTCTAACTGTGTAACCATACCATCTGGGGTGCCACAGGGATTAATTTTGGCACCTCTGTTGTACTCTGCCTACCTATACGACATAGGAGCACACGTTCTTGACGCAAGGTTTCTGATGTATGCCGATGACACCAAGATTTTTATGACTATTGGAAATATGCACGATTGTGAGAAGCTACAAAACGCTTTAAATGTCAGACGGTAACCTTTACTAGGAAGCGAAATTTCATTAACTACAATTATAAACTCAGTGGCGTGGTGTGCGTTGTAATGTTATTAGGGATCTTGGTGTCGTCCTAGACTCAAAACTTCTGCTTTCGGAGCATGTGTCCTGTGTCGTTGTCAAGGCATACAGAAACCTCGGATTTATTATGCGTACGTTTAAATTATTTAGTGATGTAAATTGCATCAAAATACTTTATTTTGCGTACATACGCAGTATCTTAGAATACTGCAGTAATAATATCTGGAATCCTCACTACTTAGTTTATTTATTTATTTGATTTTACATTGACATTTGCTAATTACAAGCTAATTAGCTATGAGTTACTTATAATTTTATATACAGCAAATAGAATCCATACAATCCAAATTTATTAAATAACGTAAAATTGTATTACCTCAGTTAAGTACTTTTTTTATATTATTTTAATTGCAAGATCAATATTAAATAATTTGTAATAACAAATAAGTTATTATTATAAGTTTCATGAAATAGTTCTATTATGTAAAAAAAATAAAACTAAGTAATATATTAAAAGAAACTAAAATATATCGTCGATAAATTCATCCGAAGACTTGAACCGATGTCAACAATGTCACTTTAGAAAAATAATATTAAATAGTAGATTTTACAAGAAGTGCACAAAACGAACCATTTTTATCCGAGACTTTTAGCAGCCCGAGACGAAGACGAGGGCTGATAGTATGTCGAGGATAAAATGGTTTTGTGGACGAGTTATAAACTCTGCTTTTCACTTCGATTGCGAGGAAATAAAACAATAGTATAACATAACATTTCTTTAATTAAAATTCAAAATAAAATTAGTACAGTTTTGAATACTGAAGGAAATTGTTTTTTACGGCATTGATATTAGGCTTGGGCTGCAGACATAGACAGCCTACTATTAAATTAATTTTGTTACAATAATTTTCTTAAATTAATTAAATAACCTACCGTACTTGAATTTAAATTTAATATCTTTCATGTCTTAAAAAACACATAAGGCAAATAAATTAAAGTAAATATTATTAAATAACAAATTCTATCTATGAACTTCTTATTGTGTTTGGCTGTATGGCTCATTTTCTTTGCCATAATATAGATACATTTATGAGTAGATACGTTAATGCACTAGTGCACAAAATTCTATTTTGTGCAGCCTATATCCTGCACAAATAAGCACTTTCAGAGAATAAGAAGTGAAAATAATATTATAATTATAAAAAATAAATAAAAAAAGTATACATTTTTGATGTTCTCTTGACGAATTATCTGCTGCAGTGACCATAAATACATTAGAATTCGCGACCAGCTTTCTATTTACGCAACATATTTTCGTAAACGATAAAGACAAATCTGTTTCATTTTGAAAGTTGTAACAAATCTACTTGCCTATTAAAAATAAAAGAGTAAGTAGAAAGTTAAATATTTATATTATTAAGTTAACCTAAAAAATACAGAAATAATTAAAAAAAATAACTAACATACCTAAAATAACCTACCTACTCTCAGAAATAAAAAGGTGGGAGGTTTTGTAAAGGAGGTATGATACGGCACTCAGGTCAGCTTCGAAGCAACCAGATCCGCCTCCCAGTTGTTTAGGCAGGATCACCGGTAGTCCAATACAGGTCTCCCAGGCAGTGGATGGCCCTCTTGGCAGGGACGCAGTATCGGGACTCGAGTATGTTTTCGAGGGAAATGAATATCGTCCAATTTATAAGACTTTATACAGGAGATGAGTCCTCGAGCGTTTCCAGACTAGATTTTTTTTTTATGTGTCAGAAGTCCCCTTTTATATCCGAGTCTGAGGTGTTATTTTTACATCATCTGTTTTTTCTGTTCTTTACAGAATTTATTTTTAAATTCAGTGATCGAAAGGCCAGTCATATACCATCGTACCAAAAACCTCTTTGATGAGTTCTGAGAGCGTTTCAATTATTATTCTAAATGAAAGTTAGGATACAAATATTATACAGTAAACAATTATAATTGTCTATAAAATACAATATTTGAGCTAAACATATTGATAAAAATAATTTAAATTATATAAATCAAAAGTAACCTTCATGGACTAAGCCAGTAAGAAAACTATGAAAGAAAATTAGAAGAAAAAATAATGACAGCTTGACAGCCTGACGTTAGTGTCATAACATTGAAAAATATGAAAATTAAAGAAAACTAATCGTTTTAGAACGATTCGCAAAATAATAATGCAAAACCAATAAAGGAGTATTATACATAATATTAATGAATGCAAAATGTAAGTATATGATGTAATGACTGTAGTATGTAGATACTATACAGTTCAACAACATTCATTGCGTTATTTACGTTGCTTTGCAGTTTTTTTTTTCGAACTTACGGAGCAATGGATTAGCAATCTGTTTCAAAACGATTAAGATTCGGATTGATTTTGCATTACGTAATTAGGGTACAGGTGTACATAAGACAAGTTTGGTATTCAAATTTAAAATTCAAATTCAAGTTCAAAAGTCATTTATTCAAACTAGGCTGAGAATCAGCACTTTTCGAACGTCAAAATTACATAAAACAGTCCCCCAAAACGCCCACCCTTCACCACTTCCTAGTGCTTTTGCTGGGAAGAAGAAATGGCGCAACAAACTCCCCAGAAGCACAGCTGTCTGTTCAGTTAGGAAAAAAAAAGATTCTATACAATAATTCTATACAATAATTTATAAGATAATCTACATTACGCAAAACACAACTTAAAATTATAAATTAATAGCCATAAGACAGCTAGCGCACGCCATTAAACCAACCAAAAACATCGAGAACTATACTCAAGCAGAAATAAAAATAACTAAACGTAAACAATATCTAAAAAAAGAAAATAAAGCCTCCAGGCATAAGGCCTCTGCCTCGAATTTTGCGGGCAGCGGGGTGGCAGCGGCGGCGGCGCGGGCGGTCACCGCTTGACTGGAGTGCACCGCTCGTTGCCCGACCCCGCGCCGCTGTTTTCGAGAACCGGTCCATTTGATTTTACGCATAAGATCCTGCCGCTCCCGCGCCGCCGCCGCCGCCGCCCCGCTGCCCACAAAATTCGAGGCAGAGGCCTAAAGGGCGTGCCCGCTTACATAGAGCTGTAACTAGAAGTTATAAGTGATAAACTCGTGTATTGCCCGTGGTCCACCCGCCTGGTTCACCTAGGTGGACTATGGGAAATTATTTTTCCCATAGTCCACCAGAAAGTCCATATTATGTTTTCTAGTTGGACTATGGGAAAAATGATTTCCCATAGTCCACCAGAAAGTCCATATTATGTTTTTATCGTAGTATTACGAATGAATAATAGTGATATTAAATTGCAAAGCCAGCGTGAAAATGTTTAAATCTATTTATTTGTACCTCATTATATGTTAGACATTTAAAAAAAAGTTAACTAATTTAATTATATAGGCTTGCCTTTTGCCATAAAAAAATTAAATAAAATTAGAATTGCATGTGTGTGTTGTTGTTATTGCATTGCATTGTTGTTGTTGTGTGTGTAGGATCATCGAGGTAAAAATAAATAATTGTCGAGGTCGCTAGCTAACCACATATTGCAATACAATTCATAAAAAAAAACATAGTAATGAGTAGACTATGTCAACAATAAATAAAAATTAAATTTAAAAAAAATTGGCATAAAAAGTAAAATTAAAAACTTTTATATAAACTCATATAACCTGTCAGTAGGTAAACTAATTTTGGAGAAAGAACATTTAAACATTGTCTTGAGTTAATCACAGCGACCAACTATTCTTATCATTTAAGTAGTCGTTGATAGAATAGTATGCCTTTGAACAAAGGTTGGACTTTACTTTAGTTTTAAACGCATTAAAATGCAAATCTAGCAAAGAAGAGGGTAGCTTGTTATAAAAGGTTATACCAAGCCCAACAAATGAGTTATGAACCTTATGAAGCCGGTGAAAGGGAGTACGTAGTTTATCCTTACTTCTAGTATTAACATTGTGATTAACACTGTTTTTAGTGTATAAGTGTATATTAAATTATAAGATGTTGGCGAAGATGTATTGTGATGCCACTGTGAGGATACCGATATTTTTGAAAAAATCTGTCAGAGAAACTCTGGCACCTAGCTGGTAAATTGCTCAAATAGCTCGTTTTTTGAAGACAAATATATTTTGAATATCTGCAGCTTTGCCCAACAGCAGAATACCGTAGGACATAACGCTATGAAAATAACTAAAATAGACTAACCGAGCTGTATCAACGTCAGTGTATTGTCTTACTTTTCTGACGGCGTAGGCGGCCGAACTGAGCTTTCCCGCTAGGCTCGATATATGTTGGCCCCACTGAAGTTTAGTAGTAGTTTATGATCTACCTACAGTCTGATACTAGCTATAGCTGTACAAGACCTTTGAGTTATTGTTATTAATCTTTGGCTATTGTGATACCGTGTGTGGCGCCGTGTAGAAAATAAGGTCTGCGTAAAGAAAAATCTAGACGACGCTGAGGACCACAGAGTACTTTATACTACTGAGGACGCCACTGGAGGACGCGACGACAGCCCGTCTGTCACCCTGCTTCGGCTGCCAGGGCTGCGTCGGAATGTATCGGAGGCGCAGCGCTCATCAAAGTTGTCAATCGGTGTCACATAGACGCTTAAGTGTTTTTTTTTGTAATTTAATTTATATGTTCTTGTTATTTTTATTCAAGTTAATATATAGGTTTTAAACTATGTGCTTAGTGGCAGCAGCGATGTTGTGAATGACAGTGGTAGTGCTTGTCAACCTTCGACATCACTGCAGAGCACCCTGGTGAGATGGCCGCTGTGTACACAGGCACGGTTTTTTAACGGTAAGCTGGGTCTGAATGTGCATATTGGAAAGGTGCACAGACCACCAAATGCACCCTTCTCAGACCCTCTCTCAACCGCTACACTAACTACACCAGCTACATCCACTTTTGACCCGTTTTAGAAAACCCTTTCAACATTCAAAAACTCTATTCCTGTTACGAAGCGAGTTCCCCGTGGCGCTAGACCTCTAGTGGCACAACACCTAGCCAGTTGCGTTCGTCTTGCCACCCGCGAGAACTCGCAAAGTACTTGGGAACAGCTGCTCACCTTTTCTTACAGAATTCAACATGTACAGAAGAATTTGGCAACCAAAAAGACTAACTGCACAAATTTAAAAAAACCGTAATATTTCGGCTCTTAATTTAGATTCAAAATTACCTACACTAAGATATAACTCCTCAAGAGGTATATCCCATGTGGTAGAATCTATGTTAGGGGAAGGTGACATAGCAGCCAGGATTATTTTTAGCAGTGATGTGGTGGCAACATGTTCTCCAGACACACTCGCAGCTCTGGAGAGCAAACACCCTGCCCCAGTGGATGGTCTTTCTTTTTCCGACCCCTCTGATCTGGATAATCACTCCCTCACCATCACAGGTCGAAAGTTAGTCACAGCCGTCTCCTCCTTCCGGAGCGGCTCCGCTGGCAGCCTGAGGCCTCAGCACCTTAAGGATCTTATTTGTTCAGGCGCCGGGACAGCTGGTGAGTCGCTCTTGAAGGAGCTTACGTCTTTGATTAACCTCATGCTCTCTGGCAAGGTGAACGAGTCCGTCATATACAATTATTGTCGCGACCTCGACAATTATTTTATTTTACCTCGATGGTCCTAGTTTATCAATTATAACTTCTAGTTACAGCTATATGTAAGCGGGCACGCCCTGTATGCCTGGAGGCTTTATTTTCTTTTTTTAGATATTGTTTACGTTTAGTTATTTTTATTTCTGCTTGAGTATAGTTCTCGATGCTTTTGGTTGGTATATTGGCGTGTGCTAGCTGTCATATGGCTATTAATTATAGCTATTTAATTTATAATTTAAATTATTTTTTGCGTATTGTAAATTGTCTTGCATACTATTGTATAGAATCATTTTTATTTTTATTATTTTTTCTAACTGAACAGACAGCTGTGCTGCTGGGGAGATTGTTGCACCACTTCTTCTTCCCAGCAAAAGCACTAGGAAGTGGTGAAGGGTGGGCGTTTTGGGGGACTGTCATAAGTAATTTTGACGTTCGAAAAGTGCTGATTCTCAGCCTAGTTTGAATAAATGACTTTTGAATAGACATTCTATACGGGCCCAATCTATGCGCCCTGCGTAAGAGAGATGGAGGCATTCGTCCCATTGCCGTGGGCACTACTTACCGTCGTATGGCAGCCAAGATTAGTTGTAAATTTTATAGTGAGGCTGTTTCGGAAAAAATACAGCCCCTGCAGCTAGGTTACGGCTCTAAAGGGGGCTGTGAGGCTGCCATACTTGCCTTAAAAAAATAAAATTAAAAAAATAAGTTTATTAGCACAAAAACCTTAATACACAAAGCTCATACAATATAAGCATAGGAACATTCAACTTTGGGAAACAAAGGTTGCATAAATAGTCAAAACCCTACCTCCTAAACTAGGGTGGACCCTGTGACTTAGGAGTCAGTATTCTACTGTAACTTCGTGTACAGTCACGAGCTTTAATTTGGGACCCATTTCCGTTAAATGTTGTTAGAACAATCATAATGCAATAAGGTCGAAACTTTGAAACTTTGCTTTAAGGTTGAAATGTTGAATGTCAAGTTAAGACATAAAATGTCTTATCTAATCGACCTATGAAATGATAACCTCGTTGCAAAAAGCTATCATTACGATTTTCTAATTACGAACATATGTCGTGTCAGTGTCATTTAAGAAAATAGTTTAATGTGATATTTTCACAAAATATAATTTACCAATTAATAAAATGCTTGCGGCTAATCGTGACCAAATAAGGCTCCAAATTATTGATTTGCACGAACAAGGAGTAGGCATTCACGAGATATCGCGACGAATAAATGTGACAAGAAACACAGTTCGCCGCTGGGTTCGACGCCACGGGAACGAGGAAAATATTATTGACTTACGACGAAACAACCATCACCCGCAAGTTATAACACAAGAGCAGAGCCGCTTGATGCAAAGGCAATACCTGATGAATGGATTTACGCCAACGAGGCATTTTGCGGAAGCGTTTGAAGTCCACCCTTCAACAGTTAGAAGGCATATTAAAGCTATGGGACTGCAACACAGGCGGCCTGCAAAAAAAATTGCGTTGACGGATGCCCATAAAGCTGCTCGACTTATTTTCGCACGTCAGTATCTAAATTTTGATTGGACGACGACGGCTTTCATCGATGAAAAGACTTTTCAATCTTCCCAAACGGGCAGACTACATTTGTGGCGAATTGACAGGACGCGATACACGGAAGACCACGTCATAGCTAACAACGCGTCTGGTCGCATTACAGTTAACATGTCTGGCTGGATTAGTTCAGCCGGCATTGGAGAACTAATAAATTTACCACCCAGGGCCACTGCTCAAGATTATGTCGATTTATTAGACGAGAGTGTCCTTCCAACATTGCAACTATATTATCCACAAGAAGATGTTGCTCCAATAAACTTTGTTCAAGATAACGCAACAATTCATACGGCAAGAATCGTTAGAACTTGGTTCGACAATAATAGAGCAAATTTAAATCGTATTCCGTGGCCTGCAAAGTGTGCCGATTTAAATCCTATAGAAAATTTATGGGGCTTAATGGTTCAAAAATGGTCAAATAGAAACGAAAGAACTAGAGAAGCACTTATGGATCACTGCCTCACAGTCTGGAAAAGTTTAAGGGGTACTGACATATGTGACAAATTGATTGGATCCATGCGTAACCGGCTCCAGGCTGTGATTGACAATGAAGGTGGATATACGCGGTTTTGAATATTTATGATAAAAAAATTACTGGAGAGATTTAAATTAATTTAGTCGTAGCCTTCGGTGATAAGTGTTTATTTTGTGCACCGCTAACCATGCTTTCTATATAATTGTGTTAAGATTGAGGTTTGTGTCATAAATGTCTTAATAAATATAAAGAATAAATAACTTTGTTTTTCTAAAGATTTTATTAATCAATATTTTAGCTGAAATCTTCTAAGCCCCCATAATCATAAACGGCCTTTAAACCTATTTTATTTTAAATATGTTGTTTTGGTCCGTCACTTTGATATTTATGTTTGAGAAAGAGACAAAACTTTTTAACTAATATAGTTTTGAAGAATAAGCGGGTTAGTTGACTAGCTACTATCATATATTGACAATATAATTTTGTTCTTTTTTATTTGTTTCTTTTTTCTTAAGGGACCACAGGACCAAAAAGTAATTATTACTCGGAAATCGGTAATGATCGTTTGCCCTCGCTCCAGTTGACGTTAGCCCCTAGAAACGTAAAGTTGTCGATGGTAAACATTATGACGTTTATTGTTTGTGCAGTGACAGCGTTAACATAATAGCTCTAAATGGCGAAAGTTTGCTACACGATATTCAACCTTAGGTGGGTCCCAAATTAAAGCTCGTGACTGTACAATAAATCCCTTATTTATGTGTGTATGAACCTATAATGAACTACGGCTATTAATGTGTAGGTATGTGAGTTAAAGGAGGGAGGTGTGGTTGTGTGGAGTGGTGTGTTGTGGTGTGGTGTGGCATGTTATGTTATGTTGTGGTATAGTGCGTTGTGTTTGTGTTGTGGTATGGTGTGGTGTATGAAAAAGGGGGCGGGGGTTGTTTTTTATGAATAGTGCCTACATTATGTTGTGAATAAGAGCTTCTGTACGAGAATAGTCCTGTTCATACAGCCAGTTTTGTACTTTAGTTTTTACTTCATGTTTATTTAAATTGTTTATTTGGATATGCTTATTCACCCTTCTGTAAGTGAGCGAGCTTATTACGTAAAGCTGGTGGCCAACAAAGGCCTTGTCAACCTACCTAAATTCTGATAAAAGAGACGTCATCCTGAAGGTTGACTTAAAGAATGCCTTCAATTCTGTTAATAGGGACACCTTGCTGGCAGAAACTAAAAAAGAAATACCCCAAATCTATAGTTTCCATTGGAAATATTACAGACACCCCTCTAAATTACCTACTGTTTCTAGACAACCTTCTGGAATCTGCTGTTGGTTGTCAACAAGGTGACCTCCGGGCCAGTGATTTTCAGTTTAGCCATTCACCCAATTATTCGTCAGCTAAATTCCAAAAACGTTTGGTAATAAAAAAACCGATCACTAGATTTATTTAGTATTTTTTTACACCCACAAATTTAAAATATATGAACCTTCAAAGTTAAACCGATAAAGCTGCGAGCGGATTGATCATATTGATCAAAGTAACCCCGGTCTACGGTATCACATTAGTGCATGTAGGCACAAAATAAGGTAGATAGGTTATAGAATATTTCTGCATGCTGTGCCAAATTAATTCTATTAAGATGTTAAAAAGGCTTGATAGTCTGTGGTAGGTATGCATTTCATTAGTCTACCGTCTGTGACAACTTCCCTTCCCGTTTTGACGTTTACTGCTCCCATATAAATTCCGCTACCTGTAAAACTTAATTTTTTGTGATATTATGATACGATTAACTCTAATACTATAACCATGTCAATCCATTTATATTGTGACGAATATGTGCTGATATTTGTTGACCAAATAAAGACAGACACATACGAGTTTGGATCCACTTTTATTTCCACCATTACATGCCTTGTCTCATATACATTGTGGCGGCCTGTCTGTCTGCTAAGGAATGCTGACGCTGAATTGAAGACACTGCGCGACGTTTGCTCATCAAGATACAACCAATGTTATGTAATCATTACTTGCTATAACAATAAAAGCTTACCTTAGTGCCTTCTTACCAATATTTAGATTACTTTCTTTCCTCGAGTATTTATTTGCAAGCACTAACACTGAGATTTGTAATTTTTACACAATTTTGAAAATAAAAAAATCGCTCCGCACCGGTTCGTACCTGTTCATTGACTTTGATAAAGGATGGAGTTGACACAACTTGCTCATAGATGGCAGTTTAACCGGTAGAGTCACTGACCTCTATAAATACCACTGGACCGGCTGTTCCGTAAGTTTGACAGCTATTTTTTTGGGCCTATTTCGTAGATAGAGAATGAACTATTCTCTATCTACGGCCTATTTGAAGCGCCACTAACGTGTGTCCTGAGAACTAATTAGGGATGTGATATTGTACATAAAAATCGATTATTAATAATTTAATCGATTGTTTTTCCTTGTAAAAAAATCGATTTCTGTATAGACAATAATCGATTTTTCTAAAATAATCGTTTTTTTCCGTTATTTTTTGTTGACAGATTAAATTAAACACCTGTCTTATCGATAATCTTTTTTTTTTTTTTTTTCTTTAAACGTACACATACGTACATCGTGAAGACATCATGTGGGGGTCTCATTTGCGATAGCAAAGAAGTTGTTCAAGAATTCGTAAATTTCTTTACCAGTATACCACTTAAAACAACTGAAACCTTAAATTCCTCGCCCTCGCTCTCTTTTGATTTATTAAGGGCAAACGTTTCAATATGCCCGATTGAATTTAACTTTAAGCATATTAACCCCTTAACAGTAATAAAAGCTTTTAAACAAATCAAGATCAAATTGACCGAAGATCTTTGGGGAATGTCCATTAAAATCTGTACCTCCATAATTGAGACCATAGCGCCTTACCTAGCCTTAATATTTAATTTGTGTGTGGATCAAGGAGTCTTTCCGGATTTAATGAAATACAGCAAGGTATTACCACTCTTCAACTGAAGAAAATGAATATCATAATATCGTCATTGAGGTCAGATTTTAATCATTATTTTTAATATTTTATTTATTTTAAAGTTAAGCAATTACTCATGATTAGTAAGTGTTTTGTAAGTTGTTAATATAATATAAGAAGTAATTATGATAATACGTTTATTTATTGTAAACACTTATTATAAAAAGTTATCGATATTTGTTCGCTGATGTCGACATCACTAGTTTTAGTACCAAGAACACTCGCTACGTCCGACAGCGCCAAAATGGCGATTATCAAACGGGCACAAAAGCACTTTGACAGCCGCCAGTCCAGTGGTATCTATAGAGGTCACTGGGTAGAGTAGAGGCTCCTGTGCTACCGCGGTCTCGGCAACTCTACATACTTCAAGCACGAATGTGACCCTGCGGCACTGACCTCCATATATACAAGTACGCTGGACCTATGATCAGCCGAGCCATAGTGGGGCGATTTGATTTTCGCCATTTTGGCGCTGATCGCAGAAGTGGGTGGGAACGGAACTAATAATAGGGATGGAACAATAATATAAAATACATCGATAAAAGGCTTTTCCGACCATCAGGTAATACTATTTCTATGTTTCCGACAGATACAGATATTTCGGCCGGGTTGTTTATACTATAATATAATAAAGCTGATGAGTTTGTTTGGTTGAACGCGCAAATTTCAGGAACTGGTAAACCGATTTCATAAGTTCTTTCACCGTTGGATTGGTACGTTATCCCTTAGTGACATAGGCTATGTACCACGGGAGAAGTTGGGGCAGACTGCTAGTCTTAGGATAATCCGAAGCCAGACTAAGGGGATACTTAGTATGTGACTTACTAAATCCAAAAGTAAATAGGGAACGCTTTTTAAATAGAAATGAGGGTTTCTTGGGATGGAGTGGAATAGGTAAGGTATTTATAGAAATTAAATGAGTTATGTTTAGTAAAACAGTCATCGGAGAAGTGCTTTGAACAGATGTAATCATATTTTTTCGGACGCCAACTAGGCTTTTCAATGTTTTTCAGCCATAATTCCAGTCTTCTTTTGTCAGTCGGAAACCTGTGAATTATTTTAAAATTATATGTAAATACATATAATTTTAAAATAATTCACAGGTTTCACACATTCATTCACACACATTCTTAATAAAAATCGGTCATCGGCGATTTCCGTTCTTGAAAGTAAATAGATATCATTAGGAAAAATATCGATAACTTTTATCGACAGGTAACTTTTACAACACTATAAAGTTTTGTGGTTTCTAAAAAACCAGTTATACAAAGACAAATATATTGTTATTACGTATAATAAGATAAGTGACAGATTTTTAAATGTCTAATAATAACTTGTGGAATGCAACCCCACTTCCTTTCTGGTAATGAGTTTTGCATAACAAACACTCTTTCATAGTTGACCTATGAATGACCACAACTTATTTATGTTATCAACTAAATTAATACGACACAACAAAGAAGCTTAATCGCGTTAAACCTCCAAAAACACGGGAGACAATTCAAACGAGACAGCGGCCATTTGCAAGTTACGTCAGATTTAGTTCTCTTCCCACGCATTGGGGGCGCTTCAAATAGGCACAATAAAGAGCTATCATTTCATAGGGTATCGTAAGTCCAGCGTACTTGTATTTATGGAGGTCAGTGCCCTGCGGACACGCAGGTACACGCTGTTTAAATCTCTATTTTTACTTTAAACTAAGGGCTAATAATTATGGTCTGTAAATAATTTTACTTTATGGCCTGACGGATAGAATAATCGACTAAATCATTCGAACAAAAGTATGTCGTGCCGTGACCGCGGTAGCACAGAGCATATAAATAAGAGGCGGAACTTAGAACATTCAGTTTTTGAGAATTTGTGACAGTGCCAGTGCCAACCACATTAAAAAAACATAGCTACCACCATGAAAATTCTAACAAACTTGACAACCATGTCCTTGAAGGGCAGCTAACTGTTATAAATAGGGATGTGCAACATATCGTATCAGTAAACTTATCGATATCGATGAAATGCATTCTATGCAGATATTAGTGAGGCTACAAAACTAATTTTATTTAGAGAAATCGGTAAAATAAAACAGATTTTTATGATTTCAGTATTTATTAATCTACATAAATGAGCAAGCAACATCGGTATCAGGCCAAAATGGGTTCGTTTTTTGTTTTTTTAGCACCAACGTCACAATTCCTTTTAGCACACCTGACTCAAATTTTTCCAAGAGATTCGCACTGCTTCTTAGTGATGCCTGGCTGCATTTAGGTTTTTGCAATTGTTCCATCAACTGATTTCCCCTTGGTGTTAAATCTGTAAAGATAATTAAATATAAGCAAAATGTTCGATGAGTTGTAAACATTTCTCTGTAAATAAAACGCAGGGATCTTTTCTATTTGAAATGAGCAATAGAGCACAATTAATTTTGAGAATTTCTTTCTCTGTCTATTTGTAACATCTTCACATGTGAATATGAAACTAGATTTATTTCATATTCCCCGAATTTACATAACGGTGTCACAGGTAGATAATATATAATGTGAGACTCTCTAACCCATATATTTAGCAGTCAACCTAGTTAGACTAAATTAGATTACAATTTAAATTAGACTAACATTACTGTAGGCACAATGTTTTAAACCATTTCTTCAAGAATTTCATGATTAATCTTCATTGATGGCTCGAGTCGTATTACAGAATTTTAATGATGCTAATAATTTCCTGATTGTTAATTAATAGCAATGTTAGGTGAGCACAAGATCACATTAGTAATAAATATCAGTACTCACCGGTATGGATTCAGTGAAAACTTGAAAAATGCAACATATTTACAGTATGCCAGGCCTCCTTGAGACCGCAAGCTCCGTGACCCTTACCCATGATGGTTCACAAACTTGGAGTCACCGTCAATTATTCTGATATGTTATATTCCGAAATCTTACAGAAAAAGGAAAAATCACAAAACAAACAATAATACACAATAATACTTGCGCGACGGCAGACATGTTTGTGAGCACTTCGTAATGTAATGTTGGTCAATAGGTCAGTTTGACGTGTTTTTCTGAATGTTGGCTAAAGACGGTCACAAATCCCATACAAAAAAATATTTGTTCGGAGTTTCACAGCACTGCGCGGTAGCACGTTTCGTGACGAATTTGACACAATAACATTTTATAAGAGTAACGGGGGAGTTTCTTGCCCATTCCTTTCCATACGAAAACTATATTTAGGGAGGGGCGACTACAAATTATTCTGTTTTTTGTAAATTTGATGTTCAAAAGTGCCTTATAAGTGCTTTTGAAATTGACATTGATTTCAATATGCATAAAATTAAAAAATCAGTTTGAACCAAACTTTTATGGTTTGGTTCATAAATGAACCACGATGCGGTAAAGAGTTAATTAGCTAACAGATGTTACGCGACTAGAACTTTTCCATAAGAAATTTGTTCGTATGGAATAAATCTAACTTAGAGAGATGTATTAATAATTTCAATGATTATCATGATGTACATAAGTACATCTTTTATAGTCGCGAATCATATTTTGATCAAGATACAATCTGACACTGACATGCAAATTTAAATTTCGCGGGGTACAACTGCGACTTGAACCATCGACTAACTCTAGACCAATTAGTGTTATCAGGTTCAGTAGGAACCATAGATATTTAGTCGGTTCGCCACATACTAATTCCATGGTGGTTAGCTCCTCCTTGTTTGTTGGCATTTGTGTTCTGTGTTGTGTGTATGTTTGACTTTTGACATCTTATTGACTTGACGCTATTGAACCGTAGTCAGTATTGTGGAATTTAATTAGTGAAAAAAAAGATGTGCTGTAAAATAAGTGAACATTAATTTAATTTGATAAGTAATGTGATTTATAGGTACTTATAAAACTTAATATCACTGAAAATCATGGCGCAACGCTTTCCTGCCGGCGGGCCGAGTCCCGCGCCCCCTCCTGGCGCCATGCAGCCCCAGCAGCGCTACCCGGGACCCGCGCAGCCTCAGGGCTCCCCAATGCCGCCCAGGCCTTACCCGGGACCCAACTTTCCTGTAAGATCTGTAACGTTATATCTTACTTCGTACGTACCGCACTTACGTGACGGATTATATCTACCAAAGAGTATGTAAATTACTTATACATTCTCATCTGTTTGGTGCCGTGTCGAAGCATTGTATAATTCGAACGAATAGGTACGCTGTTTTCGAAATCACTGTACCTACTCAAACTTCATTTCGCTTATTGCTCTCGAATGCCAGCAAAAAAAACTATTATAACAAAGGTACTCAAAATAATAACATTTAGATTACAAACGGATAAACAATCGTTCAAATTATTTTGCTTAATTAGTTATAATTGTTTCATAACTCTAGAAAGAAGGTATTGCACCAACTAAAAATAAATATAGCTCATGAAATTTGAATTGATGGCAACTGACTCAAGTACAGTTGCCATCAATTATGCCTGGCATTATGTTTCCATGTCTGATTAGTGAACTAAGATTTTTTATCCACAAGGGTTCCATATCTTACTAGCAATACAGAAACAGAAGGAACAACATTGATATATCTAACTGATCTTGTGCATCACTTCTTCACAGCTAAAACACTAGGAAATGTTGAAGACTGGGGGACTGTCTTATGTAATTTTTAAGTTCAAAAAGTGCTGATTCTCAGTCTAATTTGATTAAATGACTTAATTTTAAGAACTGTTTTCTTAAGTATTTATTTCAAATAAGGTTTAAAAGAAGAGAGGAAATTACCATTAAAATATTATTGTTATGGAATGGAAACAATAAATTAATTTGAATTAGAAAAATAAAACATCTTTATTACTGTAGAAGATTCAAGAAGTTAAAAAGCATTTAATAATACTAATAAACACGCTCCTCAATGCGACTTTGAGTATATCTCTCCCCACGTCGACAATAGACTCTTTTGCACCATTTAAATATGTCTTACACTCATTGGTAAATAATATGGAGGACCATTGCTCTTCAGTTCAATTAAGATGTGATGCACAAATCTTAAACAATCTTCTGTGAGCTGCAGACAGCTTTCGACCATTTGCGGGTCTAAAAGGGGTGATTGCCGCTTCCTTAAGCCTCCTTCTTATTGTTTGTGCACTCCACGCATTTCATTCAGCTCTGTTTTGATGTTTACTACTGTGGGGAAATGGTTTCGTAGAGAAGTTGAAACAATAAATCGGTTGTCACAACGGGTCGTTGCTAGAGTTCTGCCGATACCGGGTCTCCTTTTCTAAGAACCTGTCTCTACAAACCTTTGGTATACTCTAGAAACTGTAGACTGGTTTAAATTTAAATTTCTAGCAATTGTTTGTTGATCCAAGCCTTCCCGCACCAATGCCACAATTTGAGTGGCTTGTTCGGCCGAAGTATCCATATTTATGGTTACGAAAATTTTGTTGAGTTAAAAAGACTAATAATCAATACTATTGGTAACAATAATTTAAATCTCAAATGAAAAAAAAAACTAAAATAATTAATTTCAAACTTTAGTCTAATATTATGTAATCTTTAGTCTAATATACACATGAATTTGCATGAATACACATGAATTTGCATGAATTTTATTTTCTCGGCTCTAATTTAATCTTTTGTTTTATTTTTTTAATTAATGGACAGTCAACATTTTCATTTAGCGTAATCTAAAATGTTTGCATACTTATCAAAAATATTAATTCGATTTGATGAGTCCATCAGTATTCATTTGGCAAAAATACTAATAAACTGACTGCATCAGGAGGGTAATGTTTTTGGGTGTATGTATGTGAGCTTGATGGATTTGAATAAAAAGAAAGGTCCAAGGATCCAAGACAATTTGATGAAAATATAAACAAAGAAATGGGTTAGAAAACATACCTGTTTATGGTAAATAATTGTAGTGTTTTTAAGTATGTAACTTAAAAATTGAGTTAGTAATCTGACTAACAATAATTCTAATTTTTTGATAATTTAGGTTAATTTTATAACCTCAACTGATAGGACTTGAGAAATGTTACAAAGTTTGACATTTCTCAATACCAGTACATTAAACACACATAATTATTATGCATAATATGTTAGCTTATATTTTTAGCTGCACCAACCTACCCCCCTGATCCTCCACACAATTGCTCTGCATAAATGCTCCTGTTGAACTACCTACTGTCATGTGGTCTTCAGGGTCTTACCGAGAAACCTAGAAACACCTGATTTAATATGTGAATAGTTTCTCGCCTTCTCGTAGTCATAGACTTTGTTTCTGTTTGGCTGTATAACTAAGTCAACCAATCACATGACAGCAGTCGACAAGCGTTTGTTTTAAATAATGGCTTTCTTCAAGATACGTTTTTGATTTTTTTATGTATACAGGCACGAAGCGGGTTCACGCCGCCGCCGGTGGGCGTGGGTGGCCCAGGCGGCCCCGGCGGGCCCGGGGCGCCGGGCGGCGGGCGCGCGGCCGGCGGCGCGGCGTACGGCGGGGGCCCCGCGCCCGCGCCGGCCGCGCCCGGCATGCGGCCCGCGCCGCCGCCCGCGCCCGCGCCGCCCGCCAAGCGCCCGCCCGACGCGCGTGCCTCCATCCCGCCGCAGCACAAGCCCGGCCTCTACAACCCGTGAGTACTACCCCGAGCGAGCGCGGCGCGCGCGATCGTGTCTGACGGTGTGTCTGTGCAGGGACGCGTACGGCGGCGCGGGCGGGCCGGCCTCCAAGCGCAAGAAGCGGCTGGCGGACAAGATCTTGCCGCAGAAGGTGCGCGACCTGGTGCCAGAGTCGCAGGCCTACATGGACCTGCTGGCCTTCGAGCGCAAGCTCGACGCCACCATTATGCGCAAGCGCCTCGACATTCAGGAGGCGCTCAAGCGGCCCATGAAGCAGAAGCGGAAGCTCAGGATATTCATCTCCAATACTTTCTATCCAGGTATGTTGGATTCACATACCTGGGAACATAATTTACTGAAATACCAACTGTATGGTACAACAAAAAATAACTAAGTATGGTCCGTTCCAAAAGTATCTGAGGAAAGTGTAAGAAAACTTGCGCCCGATCTTGTTACACACTTTCAATCACAATTGAATGGATTTTGATGGGAATTGATAATTCATGTTTGAAATATTCTTCTGCTCGACTATGTAAATCACGCAATGAATGTTGTTTTTATTTATTTATTTAATCTTTATTTTTTTTATTTGGCTCCCGGTCGATCTATCAGGATAAGTTACGCTTTTCGCTTTTCGGGGTTGGTCTGAACATACGTATTACCCAGTTACTGGGTTGTGGAGGTCAGATAGGCAGCCGTTCCATGTAAAATACTGGTATTTAGCTGCATCCGGTTAGACTGGAAGCCGACCCCAATATAGTTAGGAAAAGGCTAGGCAGATTGATTTATTTAAAGGATTTTTGTACACATATGCGATGTTGTCAAGCCCATCGTACTTTTACAAATAACAACTAACTCCTCAATTAAATGACGTGTCACTCAAAACTGAAATTAATCTAATTTCTTAAAAAATAGTATATAGTATTTTTGCTGCTTCAGATGTAGGCTTAGCTAAAATACCAGAAACATTCCAACGTCCATTACCAACAATTTCATCGAGTTGAGAAGTGCGTTTCTTTTGCTTGTATAACGGACACATTCCACCAAAACATGCTGTGTATCCTCTGTCTTACCACACAACTCAAATTTAGGAGAGAATATAATAATAATAATTTATGTATGTTACCTAAAATAAAGGAAAATAATAATAACTTTATTTTTGCAATTTTACAATTTGCCTATGGTAATAACTTAATTCTATGACAATATTATTTTAAAATTGCATAAATCACTGATTATTCCACTGGCACCCAAGCTAAGATTTAACTTGTGTTATGGGTGCCATGGCTTTCTTTGTTAATACATTTCCCTATTGATACAAAAACTAGTACGGAGTTACATTAGGTAAATAGCTATCGATTGAGTACAAAAAGTTTCCTCACTCTGCCGGCCGCTCCATCAATTTGCACTTTCCAGGACATCAGGTTGTCTATCATGATACCGAGGTACCTCACTATACGAATATGTGTGCATTCCCTGTAACATTGGGTTACAGGGAACAGATATGATTCAACCTTAAAACGACACCCATATCCAAATATACGAGGGTGAATCAAAAAGTCCTTAGAATTTCCTTTATATAAAACCTCTTTGGGAGAAGTTCGATATTCAAATTAAAGAGTGTCAATCACACAATATTTCTGCAAACTGTAACTTGTTTTTTCGTTCGCAAGTAATAAATTGTTTTGTGCAACGAGTTGCTAAAAACCCAAAATTATGGATAAAAGTGAGATGTGCGGTGAAAAAAATGTCTATGAAAGATTTTTTTTCGGACTTTCAGCAGACATTAGGGGATGATGCTGTACGAGGGCTGCACTAAAAGTATCGGGAATGGAATAATTCCGCTGTTCCTGTTATATTAAAATCTTTTTAATTAAAAACTCCTTGGTTTTAAAAATCAAATACCATTTATTTATTTAAAAAAAGATTCTCGGTCTTGTCAAACTTGTTTAGTCGTTGAGAAAATGGAATTGACTCGAGAAAATTCAAGAGCGATGATTTATTATGACTTTCGAAGTGGTTTAACACAAAAACAGTGTGTTGACCGGATGATTTCTGCATTTGGTGATGAAGCCCCATCCAAAACCACAATTTATCGCTGGTTTGCTGAATTTCAACGTGGACGTGTCAAGCTCAGTGATGATCCCCGTCAAGGTCGTCCAAAAACTGCAGTCACCCAAGAAAACGTTGATGCTGTGCGTAAGCTGATTGAGGAAGATCGACATGTGACATACCGCGAAATTCAGGCAACTTTAGACATTGGCATGAGTCAAATACAAATAATCTTGCATGAACCATTAGGTGTAAAAAAGTTGTTTTCCCGATGGATACCGCATTCGCTCTGTGAAGAGCAAAAAGCGGCTCGCGTTACTTGGTGCGTCAGAACTCTCGAAAGATTCCACGCAGGATCCTCAAATGCCCTATACAACATCGTATCCGGTGACGAATCCTGGATATACGCGTACGAACCCGAAACAAAAAACCAGTCACGAGTTTGGGTGTTCGAAAATGAGTTAAAGCCAACAAAAATTGTTCGTTCACGGAGTGTTGCAAAAAAATTGGTGGCCACGTTTGTCTCCAAACCGGCCATGTTACGACTATTCCTCTTGAGGGACAAAGAACGGTAAATGCAGAATGGTATGCTAGCATTTGTTTGCCACAGGTCGTTTTTGAACTCCGTAAAGAGAACTGCAACCGCCGCATCATCCTCCATCACGACAATGCGAGTTCTCACACCGCGCACAGAACAAAAGAGTTTTTAGAGCAAGAAAACATAGAATTATTAGACCATCCGCCGTACAGCCCCGACCTAAGCCCTAATGATTTCTATACTTTCCCTAAAATAAAGAATAAATTGCGTTGACAGAGATTTTCATCACCTGAAAGAAGCTGTGGACGCCTACAAAACGGCCATTTTGGAGACCCCAACTTCCGAATGGAATGGTTGCTTCAATGATTGGTTCCATCGTATGAAAAAATGTGTCAAATTTCGCGGAGAATACTTCGAAAAGCAATAAATACATTTTTAAATAGTAATGTTGTGTCACTTCCTTGATTCCCGAAATTTTCAGTGCCGCCCTCGTACCCTATTCTACGTACTGGGTGGCTGAATTAAAAAGAGGTAGATCAAGCTGTAAAGATGACCCGCGTTCTGGGCGGCCTTCAACCTCCGTTACGGAAGAAAATGTCAAAAAGGTTGAGAATCTGATTTTGGAAGACAGAAGAATAACTATAAAACTTATAGCTAAAAAAACAAAATTTTACGATAATGACGCGGTTATGCCTGCCGTAGAGGAGTTTTTCGAGAGTCATGAAAATCATTTTTTTTCAAAAGGAATAAGGAAGTTAGAAACGCGTTATTCTAAATGCATTGCATTGGAGGGAGATATATTTTTTCACACCACCTGCTCGAAAATGTCAAATTATATGTCAAGCAACCTTATCCTAAAGTGAGTCATTAGTGGCCGGGGGCACAGCCGGTCAATAATGTTGTACTGGATTTCATTATGACCTGAGATTCCAAATTCAAATCACATTATTGACCAGCGGGTCAATAATGTGATTTGAATTTGGAATCTCACATGCTCAGCAAAATTGGCAGTAGGTATAGTACTAACAAACACCCTTTGGTGCCAGAAAGAGGAAAGCTATTCTCGAGTGGATGATATTCTCGATTTTAAAAAGAAAAAGAATAAAACTTTTTTTTTTTTTTTCAAATACAAGATTCTGAAGCATTGACGAGCAATACTCAAATAAATTCCAAATCAACATCTATTAACGTACCAAATAAAAACTTAACTTTATCTTTGCACAACTGGACTAATGTCTCAAATGTTACCATTATTTATTTATTTATTTATTTTCAAATAATCAGATAACAGAGATCCGTAGTGTTAGTAAAATACCTTATAACTAGTGTTAGTATATACATAAATTAAGATGACATTTTGGGTTTGAGTCAATTTGTAGAGAAGACGAAACCAGTTTCTCAACCGGTCATCCTCTCCACAAAATGCCTCATAAAAGGGGAAAACACATTTTCAGTCACTGTTTCTAGAATGCTGTTGCCACTGGCCCGGGTTCTAGCTGCCACCGACGCTATTTTCTTCCGCACAATTGCGTGGAAGCCGTCAGTACGGTTCTGCGTAAACATCTCTGACGCACTACAGAACCGGGGCAGTCTCAAGAGCATTCTAAAAACATTGTTGTACTGGACGCGCAGGACATCTAGCGACCGTTTGGTGTAGTTGATCCACAGACCACCCGTGTACAGACCCTGACAATACGCTTTGAAAAGCGTTATTTTTACCTGGTCCGTGCAGCGGGCGAATCTACGAGCCAACATATTACCGCGGACCGCCAAAGCCCTGCGCTCCCTCTCAATATCTACATTATCCTTCAGGTCGTCGGTAAGCATATGTCCCAGATATTTGAATTGTTTTACTCTTCTTATGCTCAATCCATTTAGGGTAAAGTTAGGTGAATAATCTGTACACCTACCGGCGACCCCAAAGACCATGTACTCACATTTCTTCACGTTATACACGAGCCCATGTCTAGCCACGTAGTCCTCGCAAACTTTCAACATCTCTCCAATAGAACCAGCAGTTGGGCCCAGCAGCACCATGTCGTCTGCATAGCTGATGCTGTTAATATTAACACCACCCACCCGACAACCAACACGCATACTGCTGAGCTCGACCATGAGGTCATTCACATATAGGTTGAAGAGCCTGGGTGAGGTCAACCCTCCCTGCCTCACCCCGCACTCCAACCCATAAGCGTCAGAGAGACTGTTGGACCACTTCACTTGATTCGTTTGGTTAGCATACCAAAACTGCAGAACCTTACGAACTTAAACCGGTACATTCCTGTCCTCCAACTTCCTCCAGAGCACATCATATGACACAAGGTCAAAAGCCCTGGAAAGATCCAGGAAACAGGCATACACCGGCGTTTTACGATCTGTATAATATTGGACAGTATTCTTGAGACTTAGGATTGCACTTTCAGTGGACAGCCCAGGTTGAAACCCAAACTGTGAGTCATGCAGGTCCAGATGTTTTTTCAAGCACGAATCAAGCATACTGTCCAATATTTTAGCAATGGTAGTTGCAAGAGAGATTGGCCGGTAGTTCCCCTTGTCCGAGATATCCCCTGTCCTGTTTTTGACAATCGGTACCACAATCGTTCTCATTAGCTCTGCCGGTAGGTACGAGTGACTAATGCACGTTGAATAAAACAGAGACAGGACCCTCGGCAGGTGAATACCAGCATACTTAAAATGCTCGATGCTGAGTCCATCGTGTCCGGGTGATTTACCTCTACTCATGTTTTTCATTACCGCTCTGACCTGTTTCGTCGAGAAATACATTACCGGTTCCACTCCCCCACAGAAGGACCCAGCACCGGTCATCATACCTGAAGGGCCAAGGGGTGATCGCATTTTGAAGTGTTCCATAAACATATTTGCAATTTGCTTTGGTTCATTCATTCCACCGACGCTCACCGGCAGCCCAGGCTTGGTATCCAGCTTACCTGTGGCCTTCCAGAACTTACTAAAGTTATTTGCAACTCTTTGCTCGGCAAAAAAATCCATTTTCAGTTGTTCACTATTTTTTTGGCACCATTTATGACGACCCTTAAATATTTTCCGGGTCTCCCACATTTCTTCATATATTAATCCAGAGGTCGGTCTATTATGTATTACCCATTCGTTGAATTTAAGCCTGGCCTCTCGGTAAGCGTCTCGAACATGCTTGTTCCAGCCACACAACACTCTGCCTCTCCTTGGCTTGGACTTAACCTTCTCGCTCGTCATTACAGCTGCGTCACTTAAAATATCGACAATAGTTTTATATAAGTCATCCAGGATACATTTATGTTCGACCACATTGCAAGACCCATAACTACACTTTTGAAATTCATGAGGAAGACCGATGTTGCGCAGCCTGTCATTGCATAGATTACGATATTTTGTAATTTGCGAGTCATCCCTCTCACCCCAAGTCACATCACAATAGCGAAAATGTTGCATCATTATCTTCGGTCTAACTAAATTTAGGTCACACTCAATATATAGTGGTAGGTGGTCAGATAAAAATACATCCTCTTCTATGCCTACCCTAACAATATTTTGCCACGCCGATAAAGACACAACACAGTGGTCCAGCCATCTTCTGCACCCGTGTGCTTCGCTAACAAAAGTGTAGTTGCTGGCTGCATAGCCCAGCTTCTCTATATCCGCGCAGAGCCAGGTTTGATCAGCACAGAAACTTATGAGTTCCCTAAAAAACAGCTCATGAGGATGCGCATTAAAATCACCCAGAATAAAAACGTTTTCCACACCTTCACTCTCAACAATTGCGCTGATCTCACCTAGGACTTCCGTGAAAATAGGCAAATGGTCGGAAGAGTCAGTTGGCATGTAGACTGTAACTATAATAACAGAGCGACTGCCAAAAATAGCTTTTATAGCTGCTAGACGAGGGCTCGTGCATTCTATTATGGACACAGACTCAAATATTCCCTTCCTCCAGAGAATGGCCACTCCCCCATACGGCCTCCCCACGAGTAAACCCGCAGACGAGTCAATAGCCGATTTACCGGTATACTCAAATTCATCACAGATGGTTCCTAATAAAGGAATGTCATGAGGGAGAAGCCACGTCTCTTGGAGGGCTACTATATCTGACATCTCACAAATGTTCCTTACACAGTCAATTGAGCGTTTAACAGACTTACAATTAAAGCTAACTAGTTTACAACACATATTATGGTTATTGTTCATAGTTTATATCATTAAACGACTATAACCGATTTTCTTCCTCATTCTTTTGATACGTAAAACGCACGAAACGCCTAAAAGTTATGCCATCTGGCCACAATTCATTATTTAAAAACAAGTTAAGTTTCGTTTTAGCGACATACAACATAAAAGCATTATATTTTTTTGTAGCTTTTATATTTATTGTTTTGAGGGTAACACTCTCATTCGTTTTTTCTAGTATGTAGCTAATTATATCCTGCTCACTCGTTTCCTTGCTTACGTTCGAAATAAACAAAGGCACCTTAACGTCAGCCGCTTTAAACCTACTATTCGGTGCGGTAGCAGCACAACCTTTCTGACCAATTAGTTTGTACCGCTTGGATGTTTTGCCCCGCACTAGCGTCCACTCTGTATCACTACACTTATTTGCCGCTTGTTCACATTTTGTGCTAGTTTTTTAATTTATAACTTCAATTAATAATTATGTAAGTGCATATAACTAACTAGTTCTAAATATGTTATTCTTACTGTTTGTTTATTTGATAAATACTTTGTTTTTCGTACTATGGCTATTATTTTCTCACAGTAGGTGTAAAAAGTAGAGTATCCTCCTCTGGGCTAAAGGTGTCTTTGCCTTGGGCTAGCTTGAATCCTAATATGACCTATCCCAATATGACGCCCGTGACATAAGATACAACTTTAGCCCCTCGGTGCATAATCTACTATTGTTTAAATCTTTGCATTTTTTAATATTGATTCCAAGATTTTTTTGATTCACCCTCGTATTATTGTTATTAGTTTCAGCCGGTATAAAATAACTTGTTCAAACTAACGCCCGTACTATTACGCAATCACTCACGAAAGGGAATTAGTAACAAATTCATCTGTATTTAGAAGGTTTTAACTTTGTATATTTTTATTATTATTATTAATTTATTCAAAGGCAACTTTTTGGTCCACACTAGATGTTGCAGTACAAGTAAGTACTTATATATTAATAAACTATTCATACATAACATTGAAAATATTATAAAATCAACATAATATAGGAATAAAATTAACCTTTATAATACTGGTGTCTCATATTGGAGACAGATAACAATAAAATTCTATTGTGTCTGCTAATTGCGCGCGCGACAGATTAAAGTATTCAAAACAATGTCACATTTTCAATACGTTAATTTAAATCAATATTTTTAATATCAAGTAATAATAGACTAATACTAATTATTAGCCACACAATTTCACTAACAAAAACAACACATCAAATACAGAAAAAATAATTAAATATATTCTAACTGGCATTGGAACGGCAACAAGCCTATCGCAGCAAAGTCAAAGTCTAATCATTTATTCTAAATCACTTAAAAGGCACTTTTAAACATCATAATTTACAGAAAAATATAATTGATACTAGTTGGCCCTATAAGTATTATACAAACTAAAATATAGCCTCGAAAAATTCATCCGCATCGCTGTCAGATTTAGATTTAGATTCAGATCCACTCGACATCCCATTTTCCCAGAGACGCGGGTGGGATGAGCCGCTCTGCAGAGTAGTACAGAACAATTTACTTGACACGTCTGCTACTGCTGCGGAGCGTGCGCGCCTGTTGGCTGTGGGTAAGTGGGAGTCGGGCCTGTGGCTTCCTGCACTACCGTCATCGAACTTAGGCACTTTGTCCGACAGCACTACTTTCCGCATCGCTGCTTCCCTGCGACTAGGAGCTCCTTGTTGTTCTCCTAATCGCTGTCACTGTGGCGAAATTGTCAACAGCCTCGGACACCACGGCTTGTCTTGCAGCCGAAGTGCGGGTCGCTTAGCGCGGCACGCGAACATTAACGACATCATCCGCCGAGCTCTTGTCACCGTCAGCGTTCCAGCTGTATTAGAACCTAATGGCTTGGCACGCGATGATGGCAAGAGACCGGACGCCATGCCTTTATTTCCATGGAAAGTGGGTAAGCATTTAGTGTAGGACGCAACGTGTGTCGATACTCTTGCGCCATCCCATCTTCCTGGCTCAGCGTGCTGTGCTGGCGCTGCCGCTGCGGCTGCAGAAAACCTCAAGCGGCGAAAGTATAATAACCTTATAGGTAACTATATTTTCAAGCCGTTTGGGGTTGAAATTCTAGGGCCGTGGGGTCCGAGTGCTCATGGTCTGTTCAATGAAACCTCCAAACGACTGGTTGACACTTCCCGTGACCCAAGGGCTAGTTTTTACCTTGGCCAGAGGCTAAGCATTGCTATACAACATGGCAATACAGCCAGTCTCTTGGGTACACTACCAGTCGACAGCGATGCGGATGAATTTTTCGACACTATATTTTAGTTTGTATAATACTTAGTTAGTTCTATACACATAGTTTAGAAAAGGTATTTCATTCTTACGTTTTTTGCAAATTGCAGCGCTGTTTCGTTGTATGTTGATCATAATACAATTTGCGGCAATTATAATAAAATAATTACTAGAGCCAATGTCATCTTCTGCTTCTTCCCAGGCGTTATATTTTTTTAGGATGACACCGGCGTCAGTTGTACAAAACGCTCTTTGGTGAAACCGTACTGTTGTTCATGAAAGATGGAATTTTTATTGAAGTTACGAGACATTTGATTGAGCATAAACTTTTCAAACACCTTACTGAGAACTGGCAGAATGGACACATGCCTATAATTGTTGGGTTCACAACTATCACTGGATTAAAACAATGGAACTACTTTACCGTGTTTCATGAGATTCGGAAAGACTCCTTGGTCTACACTAAATAGGGCGAGCGCAATGGTTTCGATGATAGATCTACAGACTTTTACAGACATTCACCCAGAGATCTTCTGTTGATTTTATAACAGCCTGGGGGTTTGTATACTCTAATATGCTGGCCCGCAGATTTGCCCGCAGCACAAAAGCGGTTAACATTTTGTTATTTAAATCCTTTTATCAGCGAAAGCGGCGTCACTGCAGCACAGAGTGCGTGCGAGTAGCAACAGCATCCTGAGTGTGATAGCGGACAGGTATGACTGTCCGTTCTTCAAACATTGTATGCGTTTATGTGTGGACTAACATAACAGTGGCACAGCAAATTAACGAGTGTGTCATTTTGATAAACAATTAATTTCTGTAACTGTACACACCTACCATGGCGTAAAAGTTGGTGCAACACAAAGGATTAAGGAATGACTAAGTTTTGGAGTGTTTTTAGGACTATTTTACTAACAAAATGGATCATGTCGGAAATATAATAAATAATAATAATATACTGAAACCTAAACTCTAAAGGGAACTTTTTCATTCTGTTTAAGTATGGCAGCAGAAAGCTGAGGAACTTAAAGCTTCAGTAATTGTAAGGGGAATATTAGCAAAAAAGTTTTCAAATCCCTAAGCTATTATCTACAGCAGTGCAGTCTAATTTAAATTCAGTATTTCGCTGTTTTTTTCCTACTTGTTTCATTATGTATTATTTGCCTAGTAGTTTTGTTGTTTGCTGTACCTAAAAGCAGTCGCGCCCGTCGGCCATCATTGCCAGGATGGCATAGGTCTGGCCCGCACTTGGCGCACCAGGGAAAATCCGTGGAAACGCGCTACAGAAACGGGGCAGCCCCAACCGCCCGGGACGCGTTGTTCAGTATCAACTGCTCGTGTACAGGGATATCATATGCAGTACGCTCTAAATAGCGAAACCGAATTTGCAGAACAACGCGAAAACCTGCGGGCTATCATGTTGGCTCGCACCGTATTTATACCGCACCACGTTTTCCGACAATATTGTTTGAATAACATAATTAAATTGTAATGGAAAGATCATCGTCGAAAATTGAGGTTATAAAATTAACCTCAATTGTCTAATAAAAATCATTTTTAAGGTGATTTACAATTAGAATTGAAATATTCAAACAATCAAATGAAAGCACCGAACAGTGGACCGAAGTGGCACTTGAACTGGGCATCCACGGGTTTACATTTTCATCAGATACTTTTGGAACAAGTTATAAATGCTTCGACGGGTTCTATAGCAATTACAAGGGGGTTCCCAAACTTTTCCATCCACGTCGCACTTCAGCACCTCTACTCACAACCATTCGATACGCTGTCGAATCGAAATTGTAAGGTGCCCAATGGCAGTTTATGGTAGGATATTTTTAAGTGGTTAGTAATTATACATTATTAAGTAGTTTGCAACGTAACTTAAGTGCTATTACAAAATATACATTGAGAGTATAATTATTAGAAAATCCGGTCAAGTGCGTGTCGGACTACGCATTGTGAAGAGCTCCATGGTTGGGATGAATATTTACGCTTGCTCAGTATTGATTTCTATCATAAAACTACCATTTTGTTTCGTTCCCCCTAAACAAACCTTTTATTTTTGACTCGGCAGCGCATCGAATGGTTGTGAATAGCATGGTTTTTTTTTCACATAGTCCTTTTTTCTAGTATTATTACTATGTATAACAGTAATCACGTTTAATGAAAACATTTTTTTAAACTTTCACCTGACGATTGAAAAATCGCGGCTCCACGACGCCCAGTTCGGGAACCCCTGGACTACACTTTTGTATAATAGGTGAGGTACCTCCTGTGACAGTAGTGACTTAATGAGTGTGACGTGATGACGTGTTCGTGCGCAGGGCAGGGCGACAACGCCGTGCCGTCGTGGGAGCTGCGCGTGGAGGGCCGTCTGCTCGACGACACCAAGAACGACCCCAACAAAGTAACTCATTTCATTACGCTTTACCGTGCGAGACGCAAGTCGTGCATACCGCCGCCACTGATACTGTATTATGTTATAACTTTATGTGCTTTTTCTGACTTATTCAATTATTTATACATTGTTTGACCCATCTATGTATGTGTCGGACGGAGTACGGTAACAACGCGGAGCGCAGTAAGTTGTAGCGTGCGGAGGTGTTGCAGGTGAAGCGCAAGTTCTCGTCGTTCTTCAAGTCGCTGGTGATCGAACTGGACAAGGAGCTGTACGGGCCCGACAACCACCTGGTGGAGTGGCACCGCACGCTCACGACGCAGGAGACGGACGGCTTCCAGGTCAAGCGGCCCGGGTACAAGAACGTGCGCTGCACCATCCTGCTGCTGCTGGACTACCAGCCGCTGCAGTTCAAGCTGGACCAGCGCCTGGCGCGCCTGCTGGGCGTGCACACGCAGACGCGGCCCGTCATCGTCAACGCGCTGTGGCAGTACGTGAAGACGCACCGCCTGCAGGACGTGCACGAGCGCGAGTACGTGGCCTGCGACAAGTACCTGGAGCAGATCTTCGGCGCCGCGCGCATGAAGCTGGCCGAGGTGCCGGGCCGCCTCGGCGCCCTGCTGCACCCGCCCGACCCCATCGTCATCAACCACGTCATCGCCGTGGAGCCGCCGCACGACACCAAGCAGACCGCGTGCTACGACATCGACGTGGAGGTAGGCGCGGCCGGCCGAGCGCGCCCGAGTGCGCCCGAGCGCGCCCGACAAGCCCGACTGACGCGACTGACTGTGCTTGCAGGTGGACGACACGCTGAAGACGCAGATGAACAACTTCTTGCTGAGCACGGCCAACCAGCAGGAGATCCAGGGACTCGACTCCAAGATCCATGAGACGGTGAGTATTATTGCTGTGACCTCGTCGGAATCGCATACGATGTACTGTACAATCTCTGTAAAAGAACGTTCGTCACCTTAAATGAGGTTCTGTGTTTGCTCCGCGCACAGAGTGTAACAAAACCCGTCACATAACCACCAACTACGCAATCTGTACATCAAACTAAATAACATTACACAAAAGCTTATTATTGTTTATATGTGTGTTCATAAACTGTTAAATATATAAATAAAAATATTCGCTGGGAAAACTTTTTGGTATAAAAGATCGCTGTTTATGGCAGCGCTCAATTCAACGCACGCAAAACATTGTGGTGCATGCAACGGTACAGGAGTCGTGGGAGCATTTAAAAGATAATTTATAAGATTTTAAAACTTTAGCTAAAAAAAAAACTAAAGAAGTTTGAACTTTGACCTTCAATATCTTCGAAACCAAAAAGTTCCCAGTTATGGTCCAGTAGTTAAAAAAAATCACGTAATCGGGTAAAAAATATCACAATTACGGGAAGAACAAGTGACTCTTGGCTTCGTTAAGAGTCTGATTACACCCGTTAGACTACGACATAAGGCACAGAATGACACTCGTACTCGTATGACGTAGATTTACTAGCGTCCGTAGCCTGGCTGTGTTTTTATGGACGAAGTTATGATGACGAACAATTACCGGAGATTCATTGGGAAGGACAGCACGGTTTACATCTGTCGGGCCGGGTCCGGGAGAATCAATCCGACACATTATCTCCGGGTGTTCTCGTCTAGCTAACGAAGAGTACCTGCATAGACACAACCTTGTAGCCAGGATTATCCATCAGCAACTTGCTCTGAAATACAGCCTTGTGGAATCGAAGGTGCCGTACTACAGGTATGTGCCCGACCCATTTCTCGAAAATGGAAATATCACATTGTACTAGCATCGATCCATCATCACTGACAGGACTATTGTTGCCAATAAGCCTGATATAGTGGTGGTGGATCGAGGAGAGCGGCGCACAATTATCATTGACATAACGGTCCCGCATGACGGGAACCGTGAAAGCCGAGAAAGATAAACAAATTAAGTATCTTGACTTGGCTCGCAAGGTTGTCGACATGTGGGATGTGGACTCAGCGATCATTGTGCCGATAGTCGTATCAGCCAATGGCTTAATTGCCAAAAGCCTAAGGAGGCTCGCGTTGGGCAGCTGGGTTAAGGGCTTGATTCAGAAAGCGGTACCTACTCCTGGACACGGCTCGCATTGTTAGGAGGTTCCTCTCTCTGGAGCCCTGACCGCTGGTAGCTTGGACCCTGTTCCCGATACCGGTGAGCTACTATTTATATATATTTTTATTCTAATATTTAAAAATATAATTTATATGTATATAGTGAAATAAAAGAGGAAAATAATAACACACTTATTAGACCGGGTAAGAGGAAACGAAACAAATATATTTTCTATATCTCCTTCGCGTATGCAAACTTTTTGTGTCCCCAGTTTTTAGTACTTTTTAGTCAACAACTGAGGCCCAACAAAATGGCTGTCACGGTATAATTTCTTTGAAAAGCATTAGGTACCCGTCTACATTAGATAGTACCAGTTTACAAGTGATTGCCGAAGATTAACGCTATTAAAACCCTATTTAATAGCGATACTCCGATAGCGTATCTATAAAAATAAAAATAAACCGGCCAATTGCTAGTCGGACCACGCACAAAAAAGGGTTCCGTAGTTGGGATGAATTTTTCCCAAGAACAAAGTTAACATTGTAGTTGTAAAGCATTCCTATACATTCCAACTGCAAATGTAAGTTGATTATAACTCGTTAAAAAAAGCCGTCGTTGTAAAGCCTACTTAGCTGTGATAGTATTCCTTTTGACTTAATTATACAGGTTGGTGCAAATACTGACGTCATAAAAAATAATTAGATTCCTCATGTCCAGGGGTATCCAAAAAAATACCCCATGTATCTTTCGCGATTTTTTGTAGCTTAGGTTTTTTTTTTGTAATTTGAGTTTTCTGAGTGGAGGCTCAAAAATTATTTTTTTATGTATCATTTTTTGTAGTCCCCATTACAAAAAATGATTCAGTATTTTTTTGACATTATCATATTGAATGTTGTTACTCGAAAAACTATCCTAACTATTAAGACTGTCCGCTAAAGTCAGAAATCGCAAAAAAAAAACCTTTGCATAGTAAGTTTTTTCTAAAGCAACAAGTCGTATTTTTCAAAAGTTTTTATTCTCAAAGCAAATACAGGGTGGATTTTTAAGATGGGGCAGTGAGGAGAGTTACAAGTGCGTGTTGGATCACGCACAATGAAGGGTTCCGTAGTTGGGATTTTTCACTTAACCAAAATCAACCATTCGGCTAGCAGGGGGGGGGGACACACACACACACACAAATCTAACAAAATTCAGCACTTTAAAGCTTAATTTTTCTCAAACGGATCCCTGAATCAAAATATGGTTTTCACACACACAATCTTTATGAACGACACCCTACCGTACACTGTGGGATAGACAAAAAAACATTTACATTACGTGTAGGGCAGGTAACACTTTGTCGGCGTAATTTATATGTTGCCAAATGATAGCTTTCTAGTACTAACAGTCTTTGAACTAAGCCCCGGACAGACAAACAGACAGACGGACATGGCGAAACTATGAGGATTTCTTGTTCAAAATTCAAATTCCAAAGTCATAATATATTCAAACTAGGCTGAGAATCAGCACTTTTCGAACGTCAAAATTACATAAGACAGTCCCCCAAAACGCCCACACTTCACAACTACCTATTGCTTTTGCTGGGAAGAAGAAGAGGCGCAACAAACTCCCCAGCAGCACAGCTGTCTGTTCAGTTAGAAAAAAATGAATATAATGTAATAGTATGCAAGACAATTTACATTACGCAACACAAAACAATTTAAATTATAATTTAATAGCCATATGACAGCGAGCACACGCCAATATACAAACCAAAAACAACAACGTAACGTAAACAATATCTAAAAAAGAAAAAAGAAACCTCGAGGCATAAAGGGCGGGCCCGCTTACATAGAGCTGCAACTAGAAGTTATAATTGATAAACTAGGACCATCGAGGTAAAATAAATAATTGTCGAGGTCGCTAGCTAACCACATATTGTAATACAACTCATAAAAAACATTTTAATGAGTAGATTATGTCAACAATAAATTGACTTATAAAGTTAAATTATAAACAATTATATAAACTCATATAACCTGTCAGTAGGAACTAATTCTGGACAAAAGAACATTTAAACATTGACTTGAGTTAATCCTAGCGACCAACTATTCTTATCATTTAATTAAAACGCAAACCGGTCTCGGAAAATAGGCCTCTATCGTTTAAAAGGCAAATCTAGCTAAGAAGAGGGTAGCTTGTTATAAAAGGTTATACCAAGCCCAACAAATGAGTTATGAACCTTATGAAGCCGGTGAAAGGGAACACGTAGCTTATCCTTATTTCTAGTGTTAACATTGTGAATATCACTGTTTTTAGTGTATAAGTGTATATTTTGCCTAATATATAAGATTTTGGCGAAGATGAATTGTGATGCCACTGTGAGAATACCAATATCTTTGAAAAAATATCTCAGAGAAATTCTGGCACCCAGCTGGTAAATTGCTCGAACAGCTCGTTTTTGGAGGACAAATATATTTTGAATATATCATATATAGTAGCTTTGCCCCACAGCAGAATACCGTAGGACATAACGCTATGAAAATAACTAAAATAGACTAACCGAGCTGTATCAACGTCAGTGTATTGTCCTTCTTTCCTGACAGCGTAGGCGGCCGAAGTGAGCCTTCCCGCTAGGCTCGATATATGTTGGCCTCACTGAAGTTTGGTATCTACCTTTATGCCCAGAAAAACTGCCGAGTTTACAGTTTCAAGCACCTCTTTATCTAAGACGATGTTGGGTCTTAGATTTCTAATATTCGGAAGGGCAAACCTTACACATTTCGTTTTCTTGGCATTGAGAACTAGGTTATCTGTCGTAAACCAATCCGTAACCATTGAGAGTGCGCTGTCTACATTGTCAAAATCTTGTCTATTCCTGTCTACTTTAAAAATAAGAGAAGTATCGTCTGCAAACAGTACAACTTCACAGATACCCTTTAAATAGAATGGCAAGTCATTGATAATACACTAAGGACAAGAATGGACCCAGTATTGAGCCTTGAGGTACACCTAACTGAACTGGTAGCCCGGAAGATTTCACACCATCAACATCTACACATTGGGACCTATTATGTAAATACAAATTTAAAACGTTGAGAGCTTCGTTTTACACACCGTAATGACGCAGTTTACGCAAAAGCGGTGCACGCAATAAAAAAATAAAAAAATTTATTCAAAAACTTAAAATTGTTAAAATACGGTATAAATCTTAGAAATAATGTAGGTATAACAAAGTATGATGCCTGTACTAGGATAAACCAGTATCACAGGCGACATGAGTTCTTACAATTACTTTTTGGACAACTGATTTCTTAAACAATATTTAACATAAGTTTTAAGAATAGTGACATACGAGAGCTGCACTAAAAGAAAATCTTTTTAATTGAAAACTCCTTGGTTTTAAAAATCGAATACCATTTATTTATTTTAAAAAAAAACCCCCGGTCTTGTCACAAAGTTTTGTCAAACTTGTTTAGTCGTTAAGAAAATGGAATTGACTCGAGAAAATTCAAGAGCGATGATTTATTATGACTTTCGAAGTGGTTTAACACAAAAACAGTGTGTTGACCGGATGATTTCTGCATTTGGTGATGAAGCCCCATCCAAAACCACAATTTATCGCTGGTTTGCTGAATTTCAACGTGGACGTGTCAAGCTCAGTGATGATCCCCGTCAAGGTCGTCCAAAAACTGCAGTCACCCAAGAAAACGTTGATGCTGTGCGTAAGCTGATTGAGGAAGATTGACATGTGACATTCCGCGAAATTCAGGCAACTTTAGACATTGGCATGAGACAAATATAAATAATCTTGCATGAACAATTAGGTGTAAAAAAGTTGTTTTCCCGATGGATACCGCATTCGCTCTGTGAAGAGCAAAAAGCGGCTCGCGTTACTTGGTGCGTCAGAACGTTACGACTATTCCTCTTGAGGGACAAAGAACGCAGAATGGTATGCTAGCATTTGTTTGCCACAGGTCGTTTCTGAACTCCGTAAAGTGCAACCGCCGCATCATCCTCCATCACGACAATGCGAGTTCTCACACCGCGCACAGAACAAAAGAGTTTTTAGAGCAAGAAAACATAGAATTATTAGACCATCCGCCGTACAGCCCCGACCTAAGCCCTAATGATTTCTATACTTTCCCTAAAATAAAGAATAAATTGCGTGGACAGAGATTTTCATTACCTGAAGAAGCTGTGGACGCCTACAAAACGGCCATTTTGGAGACCCCAACTTCCGAATGGAATGGTTGCTTCAATGATTGGTTCCATCGTATGGAAAAATGTGTCAAATTTCGCGGAGAATACTTCGAAAAGCAATAAATTCATTTTTAAATAGTAATGTTGTGTCACTTTCTTGATTCCCGAAATTTTCAGTGCCGCCCTCGTACTTAGTTAATTTATTAGTTATAGATTTATAATCAACTTAAATACTAATAGTTAGGATAAATAATTTTTATATTATTTACGGAAAATCTGTAGTTGTTAGTACTTAGTTACACGAATTATGATTGGGTTTGCAATATTATTAACTAGGTTGAAACAAATACTGGATAAATCACCTTCAAAGTGACGTAAAATTTTTGAAGCGGTCGGCTAATGTGCTTTGACAGCGACATATCGAAGGTAGGTAAATATGACAGTGCTGAGGCCAGTGATATTGTTGAGTCAGCAACAAGTGATATGACGCACTAAGTACCGCCATAATCTATGGAGTTAATATATCTGTATTCTGCTATTTTCCTAGCAGGGCATTCAGCGTCTCCTGTTTTGTGATCACTAGGCTTTTTAAAGCGTGAGCAAGTTGCACATTTCGGAATGTCGGCTTTCTTCACGCATTCAGACATCGAATGACCTGCATCACCACAGTAACCACACGTTGTAATGTTCTCTCGGCAAGTTTTTGCTGCATGGCCATATTGTTGGCATTTATAACACCTTGTTACCAATGTAAAATCCCTGACAGGACAGGACGTCCAGTTTATAAAAAGCCTTGATTGAGGGATTAAGATTTTACGTACATCGGCTGTTACTTCAACAACGTAGTTACAGGTCGTAGCATCTCTCTTTCCCGATTTGTGGTTTAATTGTATCAAGGTCAAGAAGGATTCCAAGGACAGTGCTGGTAACTTGTCGGCTAGGTTTGTTCGAAAATGCACCTGAACACCTCATTTCAATCAAAAGGCTTTGGAGAGATCACAGAAAACTCCAATATCATTTTGAGTGCTCTCCCAAGCGTTAAAAATATGAGTTTCAGCAGAGCAACACCCGCATCTGTAGTCGAGCGGCCCTTTTGTAAAGCCATATTGTTCATTATGAAGGAGGCTATTTAAATTAAAATGTCTTAACAACTGCTTGAGTATTAACTTTTCAAATATTTTGCTGAATGCTGGTAAGATAGAAATAGGACTGAAATTCCTAACATCATTTTTATTACCTGATTTAAATAATGGTATGAAGTATTTTTTTAAAGATAAAGATTAAGATATTTATTCGTCGGATATGGTACTCGTACATACTAGTTGGTTTTATGTTCAGGACACATCCGCCGCTAAAAGCGGCATACGAATATTTACATGGTTAAAACCTAACTTATTTATTACTTATATTCTAATAACAATACAAAACGCTTAGACTATAGACATAAAGACACACATTTACATTTTTGACATTTAGACTATTTTAAAATAAAAATAAAACACAACAACAACAATATTTGTAGATATTATAAAACTAAATAAGTCTAATATGTATTACCCTTGTAATCAAAAAATTATTTCAGTGTATAAAAATTATTTTGGAGAAGCCATGCTTTTAGATTTCTTTTGTAGTAATTAAATGGTACGAGTAGTTCTCTTATTACTTTTGGAATATGGTTGTAAATTTTTATGGGCATAAGGTAGCTGTTTCTGTAGTGGAGAGCGCTGTTACAAAATTGGTTTTTTATCTTGGTGGGGTCCCTTTTTGTAAATCTATTGTTTTCGGTTACTGTGGAGAAGAAGTGTGAATTTTTCCTAACAAATATGGCTATTTCTAAGATATAAATAGAAGCTAGCGTTAAAACCTTTAACTTTTGAAAGATTGGTCTATAACTCATATGGAGGCGCCCCAGTTATTGCTCTCAAGCATTTTTTTTTGCGCTATGAAAGCTCTTTGGAAATGTGACGAGTTACCCCATAAGAGTAAGCCGTACCTCAATACAGACGCTACGTAGCCGTGATAGGCGTTGAGTGCAGCTTCTTCATTCGCTGTTTTACGTAGTTCTCTTAGTGCGTATACAAATCTGTTTATTTTTTTACAAGGTTTCAATATGTATTCCCTAATTACAATTTTCATCTAATGATAGACCTAAAAATATTATACTATTTTCTTTGTTCATTATTTCGTTATTATGTTTTAAATTAATTTTTGGGGGGTTTTGTTTATAGTTTGCAAATTGGATGAATTTTGTTTTAGATTAATTTACTTTTAGTTGTTTCCATTTAGGCAATTTATTATATTGTTGATAGTTTGATTTATTTCTTGTTGATGAAATGTTTTATTACGTCATCTGCAAATAGCACGCATTTATGGCTTGTTATATTTGGTAAGTCATTAATATATAAAAGGAAGAGAAGAGGCCCAAGGATGCTTCCTTGGGGTACTCCAGACCCATTGTGTTTAAATAAGGATCTGTATGTCATTGCAACGAGTTTATCATTCATATGGGATATTTCTACACATTATTGTCTTTTGCTTAAATAACTTTTTAGCCATTCTAACGCTGGGAACATGTATCTAGCAGTGTATAGTGGTTAACGAGATCAAAAGCCTTGCTCATATCTAGGAAGATTACTGAAATAGAGCGTTATGAATGCTCCCAAAGTTGTTGACTTACCTTTTTGAAAACGCGTTTTGTTCTTCATTAATAATTTTATGTTTATTTATAAATTGAACTAAACGACTATGCATTATTTTCTCGTAAATTTTTGAGAATATTGGAATAAGAGTGATAGGTCTATAATTAGTTTTATCTAGTGTACTCTTGCTTTTATGAAGGGGCTTAACTATTGAAAATTTTAATTTTTCCGGTTAGGTTCCCTGAAATAGAGATAAGTTGATTGTGTCACAGTATTGGTGTTATTATTTCTGCACATAATTTGAGTATGTGCGTAGAGATCTCATCTTATCCTACCGATTTTTTTATTATTTAGGTTACTACTCATCATGAGGTCAGGAAAAGTTCCTAAATTAACACATTTATTAGTAACAGCTAGATAGGGGGCTACGATGTCTATTATATTACTTAAAAGTTTAATGGAGATGCCCCAGTAATCACCAGTGTTTTTAGACTTCAGTGTGTTAAAAACATTAACTACATCACGAGGCGTTTACATGTTCGAAGCTAAATAAGTGACTACTTTTAGACACACTATTAAGCAAAAGGTTTTCAGCTTTAGACGGGGACGAATTTAAGGAGCCAGTCGTAGTTATAGGTATGTTGGCCAAAAACTCATTAAATGCCTCAGCTACGTCAGCTGCTTTAGTAACTAATTTAGGGTCGACCATAATCTCAAGTTGTTTATCTTGCATAGTTGTTTTTACTTTATTATTGGAATTTTTTATTTTATCGCTTAAAAACAAAGATTTAGCAAACACACTAACCTTTTTAAATAATTTTGAATAATTTTTGACATACTCTAGGAAAGGAGTACCAAACCTATATTTTTTCAAAACATAACTCGTATAGACGAGCCTGTACGAGTTATGTTTTGAACACTCTACTTTTATAAATACCCGGAGTGGCCCATTGGTTAAAGCCAACGGAGGTGCCATTAATTTTAATAGTTTTAGTCTTGAAAGTAGATTGGTACTCTTCTTTTTGCACAACCTCAAAAAGGGCTCCATACATTTCATTAGGATTCTCGTGTTCTACATGGTGTAATTCTATGAGCTATATTATTTTAAAATTTATTGCAACGACTAGCTGTATAAGGCCTACATTTTATTTTATGCTGCTTTTTATGTAATGACATAGGGAAACTAGCTAATAAACCACAGTGGTCAGACGTTAAGTCACTTAGAACACTAATTTATTTTTGGCATCACAATCACTAAATATATTATCAGACAAATTGACGAAGATGCTGTGATCTTAGTAGGTTCAAAAAACAAGTTAATTAAACTATATGACCTAAACAGCTTAAGAAGTCTAATACTTAATGGAGTAACATCTAAAATATTAATATTAAAATCTCCACATATTATGCTTTTATTACTAGATTTTAACCTATTGAGTGAGAGAGAGAGAGAGATCACCGATTCAAAACTAATAAAATCACCAGAGGGGGCTCGATAAACGCAAATTATAATGTATCTATAAAGATTAACTAAATCTAAACGTTGTTTACATTTCAACTTATTTGAAACAAGAACTAAAGATCCACCGCGAATGGCGCTTTTTCTTACAAAATAACACCTGAACATCATAGTTCTCCATAAATAAACTTAATTCTAGCTCTTTGCCGGACAGACCTTGCATATTTTGATAAACAACATTCAATATTTGCGGCTCACCCGTTGTCGCTCCTTATAGTTTAAACTACAAGGCGTATCAAAAGTAGTGTTAGTACCACTACTAACAGTAATCGATGGTACAGTACAGGTACCAGTGTCACTGTGTTGACAACGTCGGTCATGCTATTCGGTATTATGCCTTGACATGATAAAGGAAAGAAACTGAAGCAGGTTTTGGAGACGCGACTGTAAGTTCGTCGCCTCCCGTGTCTATCTTTCCCACCCGTTCACCGACGAGCGCGTTCCGTTGCAGGTGGACACGATCAACCAGCTGAAGACCAACCGCGAGTTCTTCCTGAGCTTCAGCATGGACCCGCAGCAGTTCATCCAGAAGTGGCTCGTGTCGCAGTCGCGCGACCTCAAGGTGAGTGACGTCCCTCGTCACGGGCGCGGTCCTCGCGGCCGCTCGTCTCACGCGCGTGTCTGTGTGCAGAGCATGGGCGCGGCGGCGCCGGCCGCGGGCGTCGGGGCGCCGGCCGCGGGCAACCCGGAGGAGGAGCGCCTGGGCGCCTTCTACTCGCAGGCGTGGGCGGGCGAGGGCGTGGCGCGCTACCTCACGGCGCGCGTGGCGCAGCGCCGGCGCGAGCTGGAGCTGTCGCTGGCGCCGCACGCGCCGCACGCGCCGCACGCGCCGCACGCCGTGCACGTGCCGCACGCGCCGCACGCGCCGCACGCGCCGCACGCGCCGCACGCGCCGCACGTGCCCGGCGCGCCGCACCCGCACCTGGCCAGGCTCTAAAGTGGCCGCACAATAAACTCTTTTATTCTCAGTACCTTCGTTTTTCTTTCGCGTATTCGCAAATATTTTACACCTACGGGGCGAGCACGGTGGTACACAAGACGTTTGTGACAAGACATGTCTATATACATGACCTACATATCAGGTCTTACAATTTGTCTTTAATGCTAGCACCGGTCAACCATGCGACATATAATCTAGAGACACGACAAGTCTTTCTTGTTGCTGACTTCATAGTGCGATAAAGTAAATGGTTTTTCGGAACTAAGTTATTTAACGCGGCTTCATACTTGCGACTGTCTTTCAGTGGCGAGGCGTGGTAAAACGAGAGAGGTACGCCAGATATATATGGTTGTTTAGTAATTGTTTTGACGTCACTTCAACTTTCATCGTGGCCGCGAAAAGTTATTTCTTGTTTACCTTACAAAATAATTATGTATTTCGATCTACTTTTCAAATAAGAGCTTCATGCAAATTAGTGAAATTAATTCTATTCCAACCAGTCTCGAACTCATAAAACAGCTACGAAAATGATTTTCAGTCTGCACATGTTTTTTGATTAATTCGTCAGATTAAAATGTAAAAACTTTATTCCACACTTTAAAAAAAAGACAAGTAAACACGGGAAACAATACAACAACTAACCCCGCAGGCTAGAAAACTGTTTTACTTAGCTAGAAGTCTTGCTAAGCTGCAAAAATACGAATATTGCTGCATATCCAATGGCCGTATCCTAATGAAAAAAACAAAGGAAGCTAAAGCTACATAATGCTATACAGGGTGTTTGGCGCATGGACCGACACAATTTTTTCAGGGATTTGGGAGGTCATTAGCTAGGTTCTAGCTAAGTCCAAAATAGCTTTTAGTTTTTTTTATAATTAATTTAGAAGTTGTAAAATTTCATTCATTAAATACAAAAATTAACTTTGGAAGCTTGTAAGGAATTTTCTTGAAACCAGTTGTATAAAACAAAGATGTTTTTAGATTTAAAGGACTTTGGAGAATGCAACAAAATTTGTTTTGTGCCACTACACCCACAAACAAAAAAGTTATTTCAAATTAAAGGACACATTTTGGGAATTTTTTTCATTTAAAAAAAATAATCATATGTAACCAACCGTGACATTTGGGACAAAGGGTGTATGGGTAGAACCTAGCTAATGACCTCCCAAATCCCTGAAAAAATTGTGTCGGTCCATGCGCCAAACACCCTGTATAGTGATAAAGAATGAAGCCCAATTGAAAGACCTTTCTAATTCACCTGGAGCATGACTATATGTACTGGATCTTAAACTCGATTTACGTTTGTGGGTACGCCCAAGTTGTTTAGCTTTTAAAATAATACTTATAAAATGTAAAGCTATTTTTTTCTACTTTTAATGCATGCAAATCATTTATTATATAAAGTCATAAAACCTCTGCTGTACAAATTCACTCACACCTCCACACACACTACAAACATACAAACTCAAACTATTTTCTTTCACATATCACAAAACTCCACCACACACCATTCAGCAAGCCAAAAACCACGCTTTTTTGTTCATATCCTCAAAACATCGTTCGGACTGTGTCTTAATACCTAATGTGTTACTTATTAATGACAAAATTCGATAACATAGATTCCCTAAATGATAGTTTGGATAACTTTTCTGTATCTGAAATTTACCGATGCACCCCAGAAGAATGTTTACCGATCATTAAGAACCCTTCTGCTTGCCACAAAATCGTATCGCAAAATAAAAGATCTGTTAATCGCAACTTCCTTAGTTTTGAAACCCTTCTTACCCGTCTCTCTTTTGAGTGTGATATAGCCGTACTTTCCGAATGTTGGCTTGCTTGCTTATCTAACTCCAACTTACCACAACTTCAAAACTTTTCTTGTCACCACACAACTAAACATCAGAATCAAAGTGATGGTGTGGTTGTCTACATAATTTCAAAACTAGATTACAAGGTTTATGAACCAGATTTTCACGGCTCTGCCTCTGGTTTAATTGTTGAACTAAGGTCTGATGTAGCAATCGTTTGTATTTACAGATCTCCCTCAAATGAGAATATTGACATTTTCCTCAGATCACTAAACGAAATTTTACCTTCCCTAACCAATTTTACTACAGATGTCATCACAGGTGATATAAACATAAAGATAGATAGTTCTAATTCTCCTTTAGAAAAACGCTCTCATGACTATCTCAACTGTCTCGCATTCCATGGATTTTTACCGACAAATTTTCTTACAACAAGAGGACACAATTGTCTTGACCACACTGTTCTTCGATCTAAACTACTGTCTTCTACCTTCATTTTTGATTCCACCATAAGCGATCACTCCTCAACTCTACTTTGTATAAATTCAAAGCCACGACATAACCTCCACATGACCACAATTTCAAAGATTGACTATGCTGCCTTGGATCTGGCTATGGAAAAAACAGATTTTTCACTTATATTATCCATGACTGATCCCAATGCGGCTGTGAATTCCCTAGTGCAAACTCTTTTCCAAAAAATCACCTTAAACACAAAAACCAGTATTGTTCCGAAGCGTAATAGGATCCTAAAACCCTGGATTACCCCAGAGCTTCTGAGGTGCATTAGAAACAGGGATGCCCTGCATAAAAAACAAAAACATTCTCTTGACAATGAACTAATTAAAATGACCTATGTAAGATACAGAAACTTCTGCAATAAAATACTCAAAAAAGTTAAGAGACAGTTCGACTCTGAAGAATTGACCAAAGCTGGACGGAACGCTAAACTTTTATGGCACACAATTAAGCGTATCACGAACACCAACATCACTACTCACATTCCTACAGAATTATTTTCTTCCACATCCCCTCACCAATCCGTTAACTCATCCTGCCTTCTGGGTCCACATAAGTGCTCTACGTACACAAGTAGCTCTAACTCTTTATGTTAGGAACAAGCCCCGATGAGATAATTTCCGTTATAAAGTCTCTCAAACCTAATGCTGCAATAGGACACGATGGCATCTCCACGATATTTTTGAATAGGTACTGCATGCTTCTGTCACCCATCTTAAGTCACATTTTTAACCTCTGTTTTGACTGCGGTACTTTTCCTTCCTTCAAATTGGCTATCATTCACCCTATATTCAAGGGGGGTGACCGTGGTGCTATAAATAACTATCGCCCTATCGCGGTACTATCTGCCTTATCTAAGCTGATGGAGCGACTTAATTATAAATAAAAAAAACTCATCAATTACTTTGAGACTAATAACCTGCTTTCAACTAATCGGTTCGGTTTTAGGAAAAATTAATCGACTTCTGATGCGGCCTTAAAATTGATTTCTGGCATTGTTGACAAAGTCAATCACCGCAAAAAATTTCTCACTGTATTTATCGATCTTGCTAAAGCATTCGATACCGTTCCGCTCCCTTGCTTATTATCCAAACTCGAAAGTTTAGGCGTCAGAGATCTACAACTTCAACTCTTTCATTCTTATCTCTCTGGCCGCTCACAGAGAGTCAAAATCGACAAATATTTAAGTGATGTGCTGCCTATTGCCTACGGTGTACCGCAAGGCAGTGTCTTAGGTCCCACGTTGTTTTTGGTGTTCATCAATGATCTCTGTAATATGAAATTAAATTCCGGAAACATAGTTTCTTTTGCCGATGACACTGCCATCACCTTCTTCGACAACTCGTGGTCTAGTCTCCAAACTACCGCTCAAAAAGGATTTGATGTCGTACGTAGCTGGCTTATGTCTCACTCACTTACCTTAAATACTTCTAAAACAAAACTCATTACTTTCTCTCTCAACATCACATCACGACTTTCGACTCCCGTAACTTTGCAAGCTCACACCTGTAAATTAAACACACCAAACTACAACTGTCCATTGATTACATCTACTGATACAATTAAATACCTTGGCATTTACCAATACTTAGACCAATACTTTATCCTACCTTTGACCTCTACCAGAAATGCAAGGTCCTTACCGTCCGCCAAATGTTTATACTCGGCACGATTTTACAACAACACACTAACATTCCAATTGCACGTCGGCCGACAATACCCAGAAGAAGAAATAGGATATGTACTGTACCTCATCCATACTTTACTTTTACAAAAAGGTTCTTTTTTTATCAAGGACCATTTCTATATAATAGATTAAACGCAATAATTCCACTGCAAACTTGTTGTAAGCTAACATGCAAACAGCGGATAACCGAATTTCTTTGTTCCAAAAATTATGATGATACCGAATCCCTTCTAACAACAGTGATGTAACTCATAGCACTGATACACACACTCAATCTCACACACACACGCACACAGACATACCCTCACGCGCTCGCACTCACACATTCTTGTACTGGAATTTTATTTGTTCAAAATTCAGTTAGTAATAATTAGTAAGTCTAAGAATTACTCTTGTCCTATTTTCGGGCAATGAGGTCTGATTGTCCTTAATACAGGCTACTAAGTAACCTAGCTAGGACATCAGATCGTAAAATTGTATTGTTACTTACTCATCTCAGATGTAAACTATTCCTAAGTTGTCATCCTACTTTGTAACAAACTGTTCCACTTTTTTTTTAATGAAATAAATTACATTACAAATTTGCAACTGCCAGTCAGCCATTGATATTAAATCGTAAAAGGAAACATTAAAATGTTTGAAAAAACCATGGCGTCGTTTGTTAGTCATATCTGGACGAGCACGGCCTAACTTATTTTATTTTTAATTACCTTCGAAATCTACTCGTAATGTAATTTCAACTTAATAAACTATCTACTTACCCCAAATACCTTATTACAACGTACTTGTCTTTCACTAAACTCAAAACACATAAACACTATCTTAATCACTGTTCTATACCTACAATAATAAAATAAAATAAAATTCAGTTTATACTGAGCGAACAAAATGCAAATTAACTACTTAATTAATTATATGGTTCTAATGCGATTCAGTCAAAAAACAACCACACGTTGTCAATAGAATGATGAATGTTATGACTCCGAGCCGAACGCATTACAACAACCGAACATTAATTCACGTCTCACGACGCGCATGCGTATTCTATCGTAACTCGGTAGAGCGGCTTACTCAGCTACTAAGAAACCACGGTGTCACGTGACCGAAGTGACGTCAAGACGGACTTTGTGAAAACAAAAATTGAATTCACAACAAGCCGGACGCGCCTACGAGTTATTTTAGTGTGAAATGCTTTGTTGTTGGGACATAAAGACAAAAAAAATAATTTAGGCGTTTTGTAATGTTTTGATTTTATGGTCTATCAAATACTTACAGTGTGATTATTCAATGGCGATAGAGTGGTTGTGTTCCGAATTTCCGAAGGGAAGCCGGTAGGAATCGGGTTGTGTCTTCTAATTCGATAAAGAGAGAGAGATAAATAACGGGATTTGTGGAACTGTCTTGTGTAACGTCACAGTTACACAAGACAGTCCCACAAAACGCCCACCCTTCACCACCTCCTAGTGCTTTAGCTGGGAGGAAGATGTAGCGTAACAAACTCCCCAGCAGCACAGCTGTCTGTTCAATTAGAAAAAAAAAAATATTCTGCATAATAGTATGCAAAATTATTTACACTACGCAACACTAAACATAATTTTAATTATAAATTAATATGTACGCAAAATACGCGCTTTGACGTGGAGTTGCGGAAACCAGCCCGTATTACCTATTACCTATAAATTAATAGCCATATGTCAGCTAGCACACGCCAATATACCAACCAAAAATATCGAGAACTGTAGGAGGTAGAATTAAAAAAAAAAAAAACTAAACGTAAACAATATCTAAAAGCCACCAGTCATACAGGGCGTGCCCGTTTACATATAGCTGTACAGATCGTGCAATCCACGACGACGCGCCCCACTCCGCGATTACTGTACTGTAAGCTGTACTTTAGTACGGAGCGGAGCGGAGTGGGGCGCGTCGTCGTGGAGTGCACTATCTGTACCTTTGCGGTCTGTTAGGACTGATTCCTATATTGTACTGGTCTCTTAATGAACAAATATCAAAATCACCTTTTCCCAAAATGACTGAATTTCTAAATGTCTTTGTTTTAGAATGTCGAAAATTATGTGTATGTAGTAAGTATGAAGTAAGCTATATACAAAGTTGATACGACAGAGGGGCTTTCCTTTAAACTGCCTATACTAGGTACCATTTTCAAGCTCTGTACCAAAAATCAATTAAATAGGAGCAGTAGTTTAGCCGCAAATGTTTTTTTAAGTTTTTACCCCGTTTGAACACGATGTATCTTTCCTAACAGCTGATTATGTCTATACGCATAGGTCATCCACCGATAAATCTGAGTATAACCTACAATGCGTTGTTGCTGCTCTGACGTACGCACAAGTACAACCAAAAATTTCTCGCTAAAAAGATTACAAAGCAAACAAGGAAGCAATAAATACACACACTTGCACTTTAATTACGAGAGTGACAATTATAGCAAAACATCCCGCGTGTAAAAGAAATAGGTCAGTGTGTTGTTATTGCATCTTAGATCCTTGCGCGATCGGTAAGTGGGGGCAGTCAGTGGGGCCTCAGTGCGCGGGACGGTATCCTTTCGGACGGAACGTATGTTACGTGACATGGAAGCTCCTGCGCCTCTTTTGTTTTGACGAACACGCGCGCAGACAATTGTGATTTTGTTTTGATAAGGTGATAGGACACTAAATAAATTTAAGACAATATTTTTTTTTTATTGTGACAGAACACGTAACATCGGATTATTATTATTTAGTGTTGGTGCTTTTTTTTTTGAAAGACGTTTTTTATTGTGATAGGACACGTAATTAAACTTTGGTTGTGTGTGAGTGTAATTTAAATACAATTGTTGAACTATTTTTTTTTAGCATTTCAGAAATTAAAGTGCTTAGCAACGAACAGTGATTTAATTAGAAAAATAAATAACAATTTTCTCCGTCGGTATATTTGTGCACTCATGCGAATGCGAATAGTGTTTTTGTTATGATTGTTGTTGTTTGCGTACTTACTTCAAAACCGTACCTATCAAAAAAGCCGAGCGAAGGCCTAAGCCGCCGCTCGCGCCACCGCCCCAGGCGGCGCTTTGACACGAGATACGAAGTGCATTCAATAAGTACCTAGCCTCATCGCCGGAGGGCGCTGTAGTTTCAAAAGAGTTTTACCACAGTGTAGCACATTCTTTTTTATTTTTTTTTCAAATTTTCATTCCAATCCCTTCATTTGTTTTAATTTGACAACTTATGGAAGCGAACGTGTCGATCGGTTTTACAAAAATGGAAAAAGAGCAATATCGTTCGGTGATTCGATTCCTATTTTTGGCAGGGAAAACGCGCATCGAAATCAAAGAGCGCTTGGATGCTGTGTACGGTGACTCTTCTCCATCGATGGCCACCGTCAAGAATTGGTTCAACGAGTTTGCACGTGGCCGTACGTCGGTTTTTGATGAACCACGTCCAGGTGCACCGAAAACAGCTGCTACGGAGGAAAACATTAAAAAAATCCATGATCTCGTATTGGCAGATCGCCGATTGAAGGTTCGGGAGCTAGCTGAAACTGTAGGCATTTCAGAAGGAACAGTGCATCATATTCTTCACGAGGAACTCGGCACACCAGAAAACAAGCGCAACCGTGAGACCACATCGGAGACGTGTTTGGCGCTGTTTAAGCGGAATCCAGCGGAGTTTTTGCGTCGTTTTGTGACCGTCGATGAAACCTGGATCCACTAGTACACACCAGAGGACTAAGGAGCAATCAAAACAATGGATCCAGACCGGGGAACGTGCTCTAAAGAAGGCGAAAACTGTAAAATCGGCCGGAAAAGTTATGGCCACCGTTTTCTGGGATTCACAAAGTGTGATCTACATCGATTACCTCGAGAAGGGTAAAACAATTACAGGGCTTTACTATGCCGATTTATTGGGCCGATTCGACGCCGAATTAAAGAAAAAACGACCCCATCTGGCGAAGAAAAAAGTGCTGTTTCACCACGACAACGCACCGGTTCACACGTCTGCCGTTGCCATGGCCAAATTGGTCGAATTACGCTACGAATTGCTGCCCCATCCACCGTATTCTCCAGATTTGGCCCCTTGTGACTTCTTTCTTTTCCTAATCTGAAAAAATCACTCGCCAGGAATAGATATGGATCGAATGAGGAGGTCATCGCCGCCACGGAGGCCTATTTTGCAGTTTGACAAAAACTATTTTTCGGACGGGTTAAAAAAGTTGGAGCATCGCTGGGCTAAGTGTATCGAACTAAAAGGAGACTATGTTGAAAAATAAATTGCCACTTTTCCAAAATTTTCGTTTACTTTTTGTAGGCTAAGTACCTATTTATTGAATGACCCTCGTAACACACGCCGCGGTTCGGCGCGCGCGCGACGTTGCCGCTTTGCTACATAGGTATCTAAGGTCAGTTAAATTTATTTACACAGGGTGGTTGCGTTTTACTCTGATTTGTAAGCTGTTTAGTTTGTTTGAAAAAAAAAAAAAACATTTTTTAGGCTTTTTATTTTTATACCGTACCGAATTAATACTAAACACGTATAGTATACGTAGTGAAATTTAATGCCCCTCTGTCATATCAACTCTGTATATGTAAGCTAGGACCATCGAGGTAAAATAAATAAACAGTTAATTATTAATACCAATAACAAAACCATGATCAGCAAGACCATCAGTCACCACAAGCAGCAACCGCTCACGAGCTTAACGCAAAGTTCAGCCATTTACCCCCCTCGCCATATTTGAGGGAAGGAGGCAACCTGACCCCCGACGCTACCGCTAGCAGTGACATCTAAAGGAGCATGACGAACTTGCTGCCGGTTGTTCAGGCAAAAAAATAATATGATCAATTGTTGAGGTCGCTAGCTAACCTCATATTGCAATACAACTCATATTGAAAATCATTCAAATGAGTAGATTATGTCAAAAAAATAAATAAAAAAATTGGCTTATCAAGTCAAATAAAATAAACAATTATGTAAACCTGTCAGTAGTAAGCTAATTAAACACCAACTATTTTTAACAAAACATTTATTTCGGGTTCTCCCATATTAAAATCACAAATTACAATACAAGAGATAAATACAAAACAATATATTAGGTCTTTACCTATGAAATTGGAGATTTGTATGATATTTTTTTTTCAGCTTATCAAAGTACTGGCCCAAATTATCTATACAATTTTGCTATTTTGATGGCAGTTTGTTTATCCCTTTACTGTAGAAGTCTGCCGGACGGGAGGCGATGAAGTCAGCGAAAGCGTTTTGTACTGCCTCTCGGGTGTTTCCCACTTATTTTTTTTTCTAAATTTTGAAAATAGAATTCTGTTGGGGCAAGGTCGGGTGAGTACGGTGAGTGACGGAGAGCTTCCAACTGTAACTCTTGTAGCTTTACGATGGTCTGTCGTGAAGTGTGAGCTCGTGCGTTGTCGTGATGGACCGTGTTTATGCAAGCAGTGTTAGGCCCGTACACGTCGTTAATGTTTCGTGTTGTTTGCGCAGCGGTATTTCCACGTAGGAACTCATATTCGAAAATTGTACGAATTTTCAGTTTATCCATGGCGCCAAAAACTACCACAATGTCACAAAAACAAAGAACCATCTAAAAATAAATGACTGAATTTGAAATTAACACGTCTTTCGAATAAAATTCATTTGCATTTCGAATTGCGCGCCAGTCCACAGATAATTAAATCTTAAAATGCTGGTTATAGAATCTCCAATTAGGTACATAAGTAAAGACCTATTAAAAATAAATACAATATCATTATGCGGCACGCATAGATACTGATGTCCTCGCCGGCAACGTGTAGTTGCACACCCAGCGCGTAAAACCTGCTGAGCGACGGCAAGGGGAGCTCTTGATGGACGACTCTCCACCTCACTAGTACCGCCAGACCACAGTATCGGAAATCCTGAGCCGACCTCTCATCCTTTCGGTAGACGTGGTAACCCGGGAACCTGGCCCTGTCTTCGGCGCTCCCAGGTGCGTCTCGCTGATTAGCGCCACGTCGATGTCTTGATCCTGAAGGAGATGGCGGAGGGGGGCGACCTTATCCCTAAGGCCGCGGGCGTTCCAGTGAATTATTCTTAACGGTCTAGCCATCACAAAGTGACAGCAATGTGGCCAGACCCTCAAGGGTGACCTACTCTACATGGTGACATTTGAATCACAGTTTTGTTAGAACAAACGTTGTTCAGACCATGGTCTACTACCATTCCATAGCATCCAATAAAAAAAAAAAAAAAAAGTCATTGGTTTTTGAAAAAACACAAAAAAGACAAAGTTAAAAATGTCGGGATTATCGTTACTACCTACAACATAGACACTGCGGCGCGGGCGGCGCGGCGCTCGCGTCTCAAAGTAGATGCGTGTGATGTTTGTGTACAGAGAGGTGAACACTTCGAGCAAAAGTAAAAGTACACGTAGGTAAGTAGGTACCAACAAGTTTATTTTAATCGTTGCTCTAAGCTAGGTTTTAAACTCAAATCACACACAAAAACAGCAGACCCACAAAACTTATTTATCCGAATGTTATTAAACAACATTTAATAAGTAGGTACGATAAAGGAGTTAAACTAACTACTTTATATTACTATTTATTCAATAAAATATTTTATTGAGCCAGTTACGATTTAAAATGAATGTGAATAAAATTTAAAACTAGCAAGTAATTTATTTTAACATGAAACTGCTATGTGAATTCAATTCAGTACTCCCAATCAGCTGTTTCGCCAAAGTTCACGCGCGGCCATCGCAGTTTAGGTACTTTACTAAACACCTTAGCGCACGTGCCGGCCGCGGCGGCGAACTCAGAGGAACCGAATAACCGAAAAACCGGTGTTATATTATGTCGCCGTGTGCTCCGCCATCGTGCGGTTGCTACGACAGAAAGCGTATCAGCAGTCAGCCAGCAGGGCATGATACAAGGATACAGCAGACGCGTCATTCATTAGGCATTTTAAAAGTCAGTTTTGCTAGAAAATACAATTGAGATTATTAATAGCGATATTTTTTCCACACTTTTTTAACTTCTTTTTTTATGAACTTTTGTTTCGAACAATAATTCACCAAAGATTATCCACTTTCTTCGTCATTCTTTTTTAAAACGTTCCCCACACTAGTACTTAATTACTTTTGTAGCTAATGTGGATGCGTTTACAAATTCAAATCTCACCTCATTTTTCTGTGGGGGAATCGAATTCGCGACACGTAATTAAGCTCAACGGATGCCCACTTAATAGAGTAAATACTTTTAACTACCTTGGACATTTATAAACCTCTGACCTGGAAGACGATGCAGACATTGAAAGGGAACGCAGGGCGCTGTCTGTTCGTGCGAATACGATAGCCCGCAGATTTGCTCGGTGTTTGAGGGGCGTCAAAATAGCCCTATTTAGGGCATTTTGTACGTCCTTTTATACCGGCAGTCTGTGGATGGATTACACGCAGAAACAGTACAGCGCTCTGCGTGTCCAATACAATAACGCGTTCAGGGTACTCTTGGGGCTGCCTCGCTTCTGTAGCGCATCGGGGATGTTGTGAGGGTCTTCTTTAAAATGGCGTGAAACACACAGCCGGGTCTTCCTTGTGCGCCCTTAATGTGGCGCACGTACTCCTGCTGGTATCCCAGTGTCCGGAGCTCCGCCTCGATCGCCGTGTCCACCGGCAGGCCCAGAATTGTGATCTTTAAGTTCTCTTCCGCTGGTAGCGAGTATGCGAACCAGCTGACGCCGCTGCTCTTCTCCAGGCCAGTCAGGTACCGCTGGACCAGCCTGTACTCGTCTTCGATCTCCGGGGTAAAACTCACCCCGGTCCCGTACGGACGACAATACCGCTTCGCCTCCTCCGACGCGGTCTCACCGGAGCTTCTCCTGCGGCGCAACGGAGCTTCTCTGGCCTCGAGTTCGAACTCAAAGTCGAACCCCAGCGGCGGCGACGTTGGTGGCGCCGGTAACGCCACACCGGCGGCTGATCGCGGGGTCATGTCCGGGGACATATCCTCGTGACCGGACGCGGCCGAGCCCACTGACGCCAGCGACATGCTCGAGCCCACGCTTGAGGAGCATGCCGACAGCATGGCGGGCGACTCGCAGGTCGAGGCTCTAGGTGGTGCCGGTGACCCCGGCGCCTGCTTTGGTTGTTGGCGGGCGGCCCTCTGTAACGGGCTGGTGCTAGCTGGCCGCTCCTGTTCAGCCGTTGCTGGTCCCGCCAGCGAGAGGCGGAAGCCGGCGGAGGCAGTGCGCGAAGCTGGCATAGCTTTAAGTTGCGCTGCGGGTGCAGCCACGGAGGGCGCGGGTGGTGACACGAACCGCGGCGGCGGAGCGGCGGTTCGAGCGGGGGGCGCTGTGCCCGTGCGGACGGCACGGGGGCACGCGGGGTAGGCCGCGCGTGGCGTGACGGTACGCGCAGCGGGCGCAGTTGGGTGCGCGGGCGCAATTGCTCGCGCGGAAGGCGCATGTGCGCGGCTTGTGGTTGCGCTCGGCCCCGGGGCCTGTATGGGCACCGGGCGAAACGCGGCGGGGCGGACGGCGACCGTGTGCAGTCGGCTTGTCGACGGCGTTGGCGCAACGCGCGCAGGTGCGACACGAACGAATTCCTAGAGACACTTGGGCTACATGTTGATAAACCGAGACAAGGAGGAGGGACGTCAACAGACGGAAATACAGCTCGTAGGATGTTCCAGCACGCCGAAGAAGTGTCTCAAATCACTAGCGTAAATTTAAATATTATAAAACAATTGCACACAATACTAAAACTTTTATCGTGTGGTTATAAAATCCGCACAGAGGAATTCAGGCAATTTTGCCTTCGAACAGCATCAACGTTTATTTTTAACTACCCATGGTTTAACATGCCCACTACCCTACATAAATTTTTAATCCACGGTCATCAAATTGTAGAAAACATGGGAATAGCTATAGGACTTCTAAGCGAAGACGCGCAAGAAAGTCGTAATAAAGACATAAGGAAATATAGAGAACACTACTCAAGAAATTTTTCCAGGAAAATGGCTATGGAAGATACATACCTAAGAACATTAATACCAAAAAAGACATCATCTTTCTCCGCATTAGAATTAAGTATGGTAGATGAAAATGTTTCATAATAATGAATACCTATACTTTTCACGAACTAAATGGTTTCATTTTATTCATATCCCCAAATCTCGGAAGCTTTTTACCCTCCAACATGTTATTTTACAAATTTAACTGATTAACGCAAGATTTAATAAAAGAAAAAGAACACAAGTCAAATATAACTTAAATTAGGTTTATGCCAGCTTTTATCGATATTCCGTCTGTGTGCGGCGTTACAAGGTTACGTTGTTGAATTTTGATGAATTGTCAAATGTTACCTATTAAAATGGCCTTACTTTAGTGCTGTGTACATACCTACCACCTTGGGCGACTCAAAATTCAAAAGTCATTTATTCAAACTAGGCTGAGAATCAGCACATTTCGAACGTCAAAATTACATAAGACAGTCCCCCAAAACGCCCACCCTTCACCACTTCCTAGTGCTTTTGCTGGGAAGAAGAAGTGGCGCAACAAACTCCCCAGCAGCACAGCTGTCTGTTCAGTTAGGAAAAAAAAAAATATTCTATACAATAATTTATAAGATAATTTACATTACGCAAAACACAATTTAAATTATAAATTAATAGCCATATGACAGCTAGCTCACGCCAATATACCAACCAAAAACATCGAGAACTATACTCAAGCAGAAATAAAAATAACTAAACGTAAACAATATCTAAAAAATAAAATAAAGCCTCCAGGCATAAAGGGCGTGCCCGCTTACATAGAGCTGTAACTAGAAGTTATAATTGATAAACTAGGACCATCGAGGTCGCTAGCTAACCATTGCAATACAACTCATAAAAAAAAAACATTGTAATGAGAAGATTATGTCAAATATAAATAAAAATAAAATAAATTTACTTAAAAAGTAAAATTATAAACTTTTATATCTTAATCTTAATCTTTATTTCCAGTAAAATGTTTACAAAAGTTACAAGTACAGTAATATGGTACAACATAAAGTGCATTGAGTATTATCTCCTGGCACCCAAACTAGGTTTATAGCCTGTGACTTGGGGACCAGTGATTCCATAAGGGTAGATGATCAAAATGATTTAGTAAAACTGTTTTCACCAGTAACATGGTTGACATAACAATATAATTATTATTTAAGAGTATAGAAAAAATAAAAAGTAAAAATAATTAATAATAAAACTGTTTGTGAGTGTTTGAGTTAGGGTGAGTTGGTCGTGGTAGGTGCAGTAGGTATGTTGTGGTAATGTGGAAGTGCGGTTTATGTAAGGTGTGAATGTGTCCTAGTAGGTGTAGTAGTGGTGGATGTATGAGTAAGTGTGAAAGTGGGGGGAGTATAGGAGTGTTTGTGTGTGAAAATACTTGAATAAAGGGAGATCTGTCTTAAGCATTTGAGAAGAGAAGTTTTTCGGTCTCTTCATATGATTTCTCAATTAGCCATTCTTTAACTGCTCTTTTGCATTGGTGATAATTTAAAGTGTGGATATGGAGAAATTTATTGATTTTATTATATAAAATATAGCTGAGGTAGGTGAATTGGTGTTGTGCAAAGGTGGTTTTGTGTCTAACTGGTGGTAGGGCAATGTCGGCGCGACGTTTAGTACTTGCTGTGAACGGCAGCCGATGTTTCCTTAATACACATTGTAGCACATATAAGCCTCTCACTGTCAGAACCCTGCTTTCCCTAAAAAGCTCCAAAGTAGGGTATCTATAGGGCTTGCAGAACATAACTTTCAGAACTGCTCTCTGAGCTCTCTCTAATTTCAGAAAGTACGTCTTGCAAGCGCCACCCCAAGCCGGCAAACAATATAGGAGAAGAGACTGACAGAGTGAAAAATAGACCATCATAAGCGTTTCCGAGTCAGCCGAACAACGGAGTTTCTTAAAGATGGAAATGAGTTTACGCGTTCGGATGACTAGATTATCAATATGACTATACCAGTTTACGTGTTTGTCAATTTGCACGCCCAAGTATTTTATACAAGATGTGGTTGCCAGAGTGGGACAGGTACAGCAGGAGTCTTGAGAACAACTATGTGCTTTAACAATAGGCGTTATGATGGGTTGAGACTTATTACTTAAAGAAAAAGAAACAAGCTTCGTTTTTTCTGCATTCAGGGTCAACAAATTATTGTTAAACCAGTTCATGACAATGTCCAACACCATCTGAGCATATTTTTCTGTTTCACTCTAATCATTCCCATGAACAAGTAGGGCTGTATCATCAGCATAGGTAAATATGAAGCAGTTAGTTAATGGAAGTGAACACAGATCATTAATGTAAATGAGGAACAAGGTTGGACCTAGAATGCTGCCTTGTGGAACGCCGTATTCTATTCTAGCTTTATCGCTTATTGCCTCATCTAATTGAACATGTTGGAAACGATTCTCCAGATAACTTGAAAAAATGTCAAGTGCAGGACCACGAATTCCCATGCGTTCCAGTTTCGACAGAAGTATGGGCGCAGAGACAGTGTCAAAAGCTTTCGAGATATCTAGAAATAAACCAATACACCGCTGATTCTTATCCATGAGGTGAGTCGCTTTTTCAGAGAGTGCAATGACTGCATCCTCGGTTGCAATTCCGGCTCTGAAGCCATATTGGTTTTCGGATAGAAGTTTATGAGTATTAATGTAATTAAGCAAACGGTTGTTCAGTATCTTCTCCAGAATCTTTGAAACGGTTGGTAGAATAGATATAGGTCTATAATTCTTGACACTGCCTCTGTCCCCTCCCTTATAAATAGGGTGGACTAGAGCTGTTTTGAAACCGTCTGGGAAAACACCGGTAGATATCGCAAGATTGCAGATATGTGTGATGTAGGGGATTAAAATATTGCGCGTTAACTTCAATATATGTCCAGAAATACCGTCAATTCCAGCTACAGAACTAGATTTCAAGTTGATTATAATTCGCTCTACTTCGGAATCGTCGGTTTCCAGGACACACATTGAGTTACACGTTGAAGCTAAACTTGATGGGTGAACTGGCATATTCGGACACTGCCGTATTATATTTGTAGCTAGGTCTTTGCCTACATTAACAAAGTAATTGTTGACTCTGTTTGCTGATGCTAGTTTGTTAGGCTCGAGTTGTTGCAGTTCTTTCAAAGGTAAGGGTGTGGATTTTGAGTGCGTTATGGATTTAATTAAATCCCATGTTGCTTTGGAGTTGTTTTTTCTTTTCATAAATTCAGTTTTCTCGTAGTTAATTTTCAATTTCCGGAGCAAAGAATTACAGTAATTTCGATAGCGAGAATACGTTATTTTAAGGATAGGGTTTTCCGATTGTGTTTTTAAAGTAAGGTGCATTTTATCCCTGTTTCTAATACAGCGAAGTAAGCCAGGAGTGATCCAGGGCTTGATATTACGGTTCTTTCGTGAGATGTTGGAGAAGCGAGTGTGTTTGTCAATGATTTGAGTCAATAGAGTTGTTAAGGTGTCCGCTGCTTCATTAGCGTCATTAGAAAAAAGGATTGGGGAGAAATCAGTACCCTCAATATCTTTTTGGATGTTTGAAATATCGACAACTTTGGCAGTGTAGGTGAGCTTGGGCTTAGGAACATCAAGGTTGACACTCAGGAATACAGGTAAATGATCGGTAATCGGTGAGTCTATGACAATGGATGTTCCTGGTTGTTTAGTTTTTAAAAGAATGTGATCTAAACAGTTATTTACTCGTGTAGGATATAAGTGCGCTGGTAATAAACCATGGGAGGCAGTGAAGGTGAGGTATTCGTATGAGTGTCTATCAGTGTTGTTGGGCTTGATATCAATGTTGATATCGCCTACTAAGGCAACGTGTTGAAATTTTATTAGGGGTTTTAAAATGGAATCCAAGCTGTATAAAAAATTATCAACATGGATGAAGGAAGGTGATCTATATAGGGCTAAGATGCCAACATCATTGTCAATTTTGCAAAGCAGACAGTTTGCGTCAGTTATATCAGGTTCAGAAACTGAGCAGTGCAGTAAAGACTTAATATACATAACCACCCCATCATTCTGGTTTTTTGTATTTTTTGTGAAGTGGACATTGTAACCATTCATATTAGGAATTACAGCAGATTTTAGCCAGCACTCGGTCAATATAATTATATCACAATCAATTTTAAGGAGATGTAAGAACGCTATAAAACTATCAAAGTTCTTGTTTAGACTGCAAAAAAAACTCATATACCTAACCTGTCAGTAGGTAAACTAAACTAACCGATGACTACCGATGTAATATTCATCTCAATTTGATACACTGCTGGACACTGGCTTTTGAACGCCATTGTCATATACTTAGTCTGGCCATAAATACTGTTACAATTAAAAATAAGAAAGATATTACATTTGAATTTGGAATCTGTAATTTTTATACGATTGCTCATTGACTATTCTAATTTTGGCGCCAATACATTGTAAATTATTTTGCGATGTTAAAATGGAGTGGGGTGATAAAGAGAACCGAATCGCTGTGATTGCATTACACAAAGTTGGTATGGAGCCAAATGCAATTTTTAAAACTCTCCATACGCTTGGTATTAGTCAAATGTTTGTGTACCGGGCTATTAATAGGTACAATGAGACTCCTTTGTTTGTGATAGAAAAAGATCTGGCCCTCCACGTAGTGTTCGTACGAAAAAGGTGGTCAAAGCAGTAAGGGAAAGAATTCGAAGAAATTCAATTCAATTCAAAATATTTTATTTCACATAAACCTACAAGGGCACTTATGAAACGTCAGAAGCTAGGTGCACGGTTCCAATTGGTCGTTTCCTATGGAGAAGAGCCGGCAAGAAACTCCACGGTTACTCTTTTAAAAGTAAATGGTATTTACAATCTTTTCAAGTTACAGTGTTTATAGGTATGAGAGGACACTGTAGGCCTATCAACAAGTACCAGGTACTTAGCAAGATAGAAAATGATCGACAGATCTTGTTGTGACGTAATGCGTTCAACGCTAACAACTACTTATAAAATAGTCGCTCAATACACTTGTAGTAGAACACACGTCTTTTCATTTTAAAATCCTATACAAAGTAAAGTGAACCTTGTCGTTATCAACATATGGTCGTATTCGAGCCGAATGCAGCAACTACTTAGCGGTAAACACCTGGCCGATTGAATAAAAGAACCGCATTCCACAGCGATAAGGATTCGTAGAAAAACACCTCCTTCACGGATAGTTATGAATATGTGGGCAACCAGTAATTAGCACTACCTACTACGGAAGATTATCAAGTTTTACGAACAATTTTGATTAAAGATTTGTTTTAAGTGGAATATAGTGATACAACAATGAGTACTACGAAAGAACAACAGCAATATCTCGCTATATTGGAAGATGGTGCTAATTTGCTACAAAAAACTCAAACAAACTTGAAAAAGTGTCCAAAGGGAAGACTAACAAAAGGTTACATAGATGCACGTGTGAAAATTATTGATGAATATTGGATGTCATTCAAGAACGCACATGACGGGTTAGTAAAAATAACACCCAAGGAACAAAAAGGAATTTTGTCATACTTTTTGAACGAAGAATTCTTTATTTATGAAGAACTATACATCTCATTAAAAGGGGATTTGCAAGATATGCTTACCTCGTTAACGGAATCGTCATCGATGGATGCGAGAAATTCAAGTATGAATGTATCTTATACATCGCAAAATATAGTGCATTTACCGAAAATAGAATTACCCAAGTTTAATGGAAATTATGAAACATGGCCGACTTTCAAAGATTTGTTTGTTTCTTTGGTGCACGAAAATAATAACCTTAGTGATGTACAGAGATTACATTAGGTATTTAAAAACAAGTGTGAGTGGAGAAGCTGAGGCATTATTAACCCATATACAAGTGACATCCAGCAATTACTCAACTGCATGGGATATTTTGAATAAGAGGTATGGTAACAGACGTATAATATTAAACTGTATTATGAAAAGATTATTTTACCAGAGGAATATGACTTCGCAATCAGCCGTCCAATTAAAAGGCTTGTTAGATACAACTACAGAATGCCTAAACAACATGGAAAATTTGAAAATAAATACCGCCTCTTGGGATCATGTAATAATATTTCTGCTCGTTCAGAAGTTTGACCCAGAGACACATAAAGGCTGGGAAGAGTATGCCTATAAGGAAGACAGCGAAGCATTGCCTACTTGGAGTGAATTAAAAAACTTTATGGAGTCCAAGTTCCGTACCTTGGAATTAGTTATCGGAATTACAGCTAAAAATATTACAAGAGAGAAACAAATCAAAGAACGTTCTTATCATATTGCCACACCAAGTACAGAGAAGACCTGCATCATGTGTAAAGATAACCACACGCTGTGTCACTGCAAGAAGTTTATTGATATGAAATTAGACGAGCGAACCGAATATGTTAAAAACAAACATTTATGTTTTAACTGTCTAGGACTTGGACACTCTGTAAAGAGATGTAAACTACCAGTGTCCTGTCAGAAATGTCATCGACGTCATCATTCTTTACTACATGAGACTAAGAAAACAGAACCACCGGCTACACCGAGCACCTCACAACCGTTGGTTTCACAGCATGTAGCAGAAGAGAAGGAAGCAGTTCATGTGAACACAGTGATTGCGTCGCATCATACAACTAGACATGGAATAGCACTGTTAGCGACCGCTATAGTGGAAGTAAGAAATACAGAGGGTCAAATCATTTCACTACGCGCGCTGATAGACCAGGGTTCGCAGGCTACATTCATAAGCGAGAAAGCGACTCAACTATTGAAACTGAAGCGACAACCATTCAAAGGAAGTGTTGTAGGAGTGGGATCTAAGAGAACAGAGATCAAACACGTGGTACAGCTTAATGTAAGATCACAGTGGGACCATAATTATAGTTTACCGATCCAAGCCTACGTGATGTCGAAACAACTGACCACCAAGATACCTACCAAAACAATTGTCAATCAGTCATGGCCTCACCTCGAAGGGCTTAACTTGGCTGATCCGAGTTACTTAACACCTGGTACTGTAGATCTGCTATTAGGAGTCAAGGAATACGCACAGATTATACAGCCAGATTTAATAAAAGGTCCACCAGGCACACCAACTGCACACAAAACAAACCTGGGTTGAATTATTTTCGGAGATATCTATGAAAACCCACAAAACGATACCTACCTTGTAATGCATCACCAAGTTGACGTAGACGAAATGTTGAAATCGATATGGGAAATAGAGATTGACAAGGACAGACATTTAACAAAAGAAGATAAGCTTTGTGAAGATATCTACGAAAAAACAACAACTAGAAATGAGGAAGGAAGGTACATAGTCAAATTTCCTTTCAAAACTTACAGTCCACAACTAAATGAAACAAGCACGAGCACAAAGCTACAAACACCTGAAGGAAACACAAAGGAGATAGCCAAACAAAGATTCTTTCAACTTGAGCGGAAGTTTAGGAAGTCATCAGACCTGAAAAAAGAATACACAAAAGTCATAAATGATTACATAGAACAAGGACACATGGAGAAGATTCCTGAAAGAGAAAAAGAAACAATATCAGTTTACTTACCTCACCACGCTGTGGTTCGTACTGATAAGGAGACCTCTCGAACACGCGTTGTCTTCGATGCTTCCTTTAAAGGCACAAATAACATTTCACAAAATGAAGAATTATTGGTTGGTCCGCAACTGCAAGATGATTTGAGAAACCTTCTTATGAAATGGAGAATGAAGCGCGTCTGCTTCATGGCCGATATCAAACAAATGTATCGCCAAATATTGGTGACTCCTGAAGACGCAGACTTTCAACGACTTATCTGGAGACCCGATGAGGGTGATGATTTAGACGAATACCGTTTGCTGAGGGTAACATTCGGTATAGCATCTGCACCGTATTTAGCTGTTAAAACACTCCACCAAACAGCTGATGATGAAGGAAGAGATCAACCACTTGCTGTGCAATCCATCAAGGGCAATTTTTACATGGATGACTGGCTTGATGGAGCTGATGACACTGAGACTGCTATTTCTCTAGCCAAAATGGTAACAAAGATTCTACAAATGGGTGGTTTTCAACTCACGAAATGGTCATCAAACGATATTAATTTTATTAAATCTATAGATGAAGTAAAAAGGTCAACCAACGCACACATAGACATGAACCTTGATGGAACAATAAAGGCATTGGGCATTGTGTGGAATCTGAAAACTGACACATTTCACTACAACCTGACTTTACCAACATCTGAAAGTACTTATGTAACAAAACGAAGTATTTTATCTGACATACAAAGGCTTTTCGATCCACTTGGTTGGATTGCACCGAGTACAGTAATGGCAAAAATACTGTTACAGAAACTATGGCTCGAAAAGGTGAATTGGGATCAGAACGTAAGTAAAAGGTTACGTGAAGAATGGAATCAGATAAGATCAGATTTTGCTAGTGTGAACGATGTACAAGTTAACAGATGGCTTGGTACAACGGAAACAAACAAAACAAATATACAAATACATGGTTTCAGTGATGCTTCTATACGGGCTTACGCTGCTGCAGTATATATAAGAACTGAAACAAATGACAAAGTTGAAATAAAACTCATTGCTGCTAAAACAAGAGTAGCACCCCTGAAGACTTCCTTACCAAGACTAGAGTTGTGTGGTGCATTACTTCTCTCCAAGCTTATGAAACAAATTGGGCTAGCAATGAAAATTCAACTTCCGATATGTATGCATGGACAGATTCCTCTATAGTTATAGCGTGGCTATGTGGTGATCCCAACCGATGGAAAACGTTTGTTGCCAACCGCGTCGTTGAAATTGTAGAAAACCTAAATAACAATCGCTGGTATCATGTACAGTCGAGTGATAATCCCGCAGACTTAGCCTCTCGCGGAATGTTGTTGTCCGAACTGAAGAAATGTGACTTGTGGTGGAGTGGCCCTGGTTGGTTATCTGAAAAGGAAATAAAGATTAGTAAACAGGAAGTTATGACAACAGACATGGAAAGAAAAACAAAGAAAGTTATTACTCACCTCAGCACAGAAGAACAAGAGAAATCTATAACTACACAATTTGACAATTTTAACAACTTACCAGAATTACTAAAAGTTGTTTGTTACTGCAAAAGATTCTTGAACTATAAGGTCAATGTGAACATAAATAAACAAATATCAACACAAGAATTAGAAGATGCATTGACAATTTGTATAAAAAGAGTTCAAGAAGAAGAATACATGGAAGAAATAGAAAGATTAAAGATAAATAAACAAGTGAAAAGGAGAAGTCCGTTGCGATCCCTCAACCCTTATCTTGATGATAAACATATCCTCAGGGTGGGGGTCGCCTCAGACACGCAAACATACCGGATGAAAGTAAACATCCAATTATTCTCGGAAATAAAAACACATTGACGCCTCTGATTATAGCCGACGCACACTTTAAGACACTTCACGGAGGAATTCAATTAATGTTATGTTATTTAAGATCAAAATACTGGATTTTAAAGGCCAAAACGATAGCTAAGAAACATGTTCACAGATGCCTTATTTGCGCTAGACTTAGTGCTACTACTAGATCTCAAATGATGGGAGATTTACCCGATGAGAGAGTGACTCCATCCAGGCCATTTTTGAATAGTGGTGTAGACTTCGCGGGACCATTTCAGATTTTGTTATCAAAAGGCCGAGGAAACAGGACAACTAAAGGTTATGTTTCTATATTCATCTGTATGTCTACGAAGGCAATTCATATTGAGCTTGTAAGTGATCTTACTTCGGAAGCGTTTATCGGCGCTTTTCGACGTTTTGTTGCCAGGAGAGGCAAATGTAATCACTTGTGGAGCGATCAAGGACGTAATTTCGTGGGAGCTGACAAGGAGCTCCGAGATGCCTGGAACGAAGCAAGCTTACAGTTTACTGGAGAAATTGCAGAAACACTAGCCACAGAGGGTACTCAATGGCATTTCATTCCCGCTTACAGTCCAAATTTCGGTGGATTATGGGAAGCCGGTGTTAAATCTATAAAATTCCACCTGAAAAGAATTGTAACAACTCACCTGACATACGAAGAGATGACGACGGTACTCTCCCAAGTGGAAGCCTGCTTGAATTCCCGTCCGTTGTGTCCAATTAACGACACTGATCCAGATAACACGAACCCACTCACGCCTGGACATTTCTTAATTGGAGAAGTACCTATTGTTGTCCCATCACCCGATATGAAAGACATAAGGCTGTCCAGCTTATCTCGCTGGCAACACACACAGAAACTTGTTCACGACTACCAGCGGCGATGGCAGAATGAGTATTTATCCAGATTGCAACAGCGTCCTAAGTGGCATAAAATAGAAGAAGAATTTAAGATCGGAGATGTTGTCTTGATAAAAACTGATAACTTGCCTCCTGGAAAATGGTCCTTGGGACGAATCGTCGATAAGCACCCTGGTCCGGACGGTCTTACGAGGGTGTATAGTGTCAAAAGTGGTAATCCCGTAACAAAAAGAACTGTGACAAAATTATGTCTATTGCCATTCAATGGGACCTAATATTATTTTTAGAAATGCTCATTTTTGTTGATATATTTTTTTTTTACATGTTAAATAATTACCCCCACCTACAGATTTATATAACGTTAGCAATTGTGATAATTATGTAACACTTTGAATAATTGTTTCCAAAAAGACCTACAGGCCTTTTGGTGGGCGGTATGTTGTGACGTAATGCGTTCAACGCTAACAACTACTTATAAAATAGTCGCTCAATACACTTGTAGTAGAACACACGTCTTTTCATTTTAAAATCCTATACAAAGTAAAGTGAACCTTGTCGTTATCAACAGATCTACAAGTCGGATATGCCTACAACGTTCTCACATTCACAAAATATAACAGAAGAGAATCAATTTAAAAAAAAAAACAAATTAAAAATCTATTTAAACCAAATGACATGACTGCCACTAAATTGAAATTTAATAAAAAATAATTATAGTATATTGAAGTTATATAATGTCAAATAACGAAAAGATTATGTCAAAAAAGTAGGTACGTAAAAAAAAAAAAAAAAAAAAACATCTTAATTTGGGACCAGTATATACACTGGTCAGCAAATAAACCGAGCCACCCGCTACCTAGGAACTCTGATTCGATTTTCTCAAAAAGTATAAAACTTACAACTATCAAAGTTATACCCACAAAAAGTGCGTTTCATTGTGATTAAAATGACTACAAATTAATTCGAAAGTACCGTCAACTCACATTGTAATCAAGCAACAAACACAATGCTAACGATTTGCTCTGTTTTCACCAGAGTTTGAAATTAGCGTTCTTTTTCTCCACAGTGAGGGTAGGTAGTCGGATATTTCTTATAATTTCTTTAGTTTTTGTCCATCGTTTGCTCAGACGCGTGTGTTTTTGCTACTTTTTTTGATTAATAATGGTTACAACACCTCAGGAAGCAGCTCAAGCTGTAGCATTACTTCAAGCAGGCATTGCGCAACGTGAAGTCGCTCGAAGGCTTCGAATCAGCAGATCTTCGGTGCAACGAGCTTACAGACGATACCTAGAGACTGGAGCATTCGATCGCCGTCCAGGTACGGGCAGACCTAGGGCTACATCAGCAGCAGATGATCGTTATATCCACCTTACTGTTCTGCGAAATCGCCACCTCAACGCAGTTCAAGTCCAACAAAGTCTGCGTGACGAACGCCAAGTGGTCATAAGTTCAGATACCGTCAGAAGGAGACTTGCTGAACGGAACCTGACCCCAAAAAGAGCTGCAACAGGCCCAGCATTAACGGTAGCACACCGTCGAGCACGACTTGAATTTGCTCGAGAGCATAGGGATTGGACATTAAAGCAGTGGAGTAATGTACTCTTCACTGATGAGACCAGGGTGAGTCTACATGGAAGTGATCGACGTCAGAGTATATCGTTGCCCTGGAGAACGTTATTCTCAGTGTTGCATCGAGGAAACTGTTGCTTATGGAGGAGGATCTGTACTGGTCTGGGGCGGCATCTCGTTAACAGCACATACAGCGTTAGTTTTCATCGAACCGACGGGCCGTACACGTGGACTGACTTCTCATCGCTACATTACTGAAATCCTCGCAGACCATGTGGTACCTTCCGCAGGATATATCGGACAGAATATGCAATTGATGCAGGATATATCGGACAGAATATGCAATTGATGCATGATAATGCACGGCCTCATGTTGCTCATGTGGTGACCCAGTATCTACGCGACGTCAGCATTCGTACGATGGACTGGCCAGCTCGAACCCCGGACTTGAATCCGATAGAACACTGATGGGATGAGCTGAAATGTCGGGTTTGAGCCCGGGTACCTGCTCCAACAAGGCTTCCAGAGCTGCGAATCGCAATTGAAGAGGAGTGGAATACAATTCCTCAAGATTTTATCGTCAGGCTCGTAAGGTCGATGAATACAAGGATGCTGGCAGTTATCCGAGCAAGGGGAGGGAATACGGAATATTGATCAAAAACTTTTTTTTGATTTTATCTTTGTTTTTGGCTTTTTTTTTTTTTTTTCACTTTATCATTACTAACGATTGTCACGACTGGAAAACGACTCTTCTTTGTAAAATCCTTAATAAACACAGAAATATTGATTAAACCCAATGAGTTTCCTTTCATTTTAATCACCATGAAACGCACTTTCTGTAAGTACAACTTTGATAATTGTAGGTTTTTTAGTTTTTGAGAAAATCGAATTAGAGTGCCTAGGTAGCGGGTGGCTCGGTTTATTTTCTGTCCAGTGAATAATAGACATTTACATAGTAATGCCGTTAATGAGGTACCAGGGAAGCCACATGTGCAGAAGGAATTATTGCCAAACTTCCTTGTCTTCAACGTAGTGTTTAATCTTAATATATGCTTTTTTGATAAGGACACGTTTGATGTGGGTTTTGAACTTTCCATCACTAACGGCCGAATACTGAAACGCTACTCAAATAGGTATGTAAGGGCTGCTTAAACGTTTGAGCAGCTCCTAAACTTTAATTTCGTATACTCAAACGTCTTTTAAATATAAGTGCTGCTTAAAATAAGTCATGCTCAAACACAGTCACTCAGTTTAAAACTCGTACAGAAACGCTACTCAACGTTATTTATCTGTCAAATCAACTGTCAAACTGATTTGAGCAGCCCTTAGATTTGAGAGTGGTCGCGAGGTCCCTCAAATCAAGTTAAATCTATTGAAAGTTTTCAAATAGTGATACAAATGTCTCTATCGTGCTTGTCTTCACTTTCGGATGACGAAAAGCCAACTGTGCGGTGCAGAAATGAAGAAAAGTTAAACGCTTTTGAAAAGTACGACGACAGGGAGTTTGTTTCTCGGTTCCGCATCTCGAAAGAAACTGTGTTGTATTTGGACTCTGTATTCGATAGTACCTACAAGTAAACCCTTGACCAAAAGAAACCGAACCATACAGCTCCGGTACTATGCGACAGGCAGCTACCAACGCGTAATAGGGGATATTTTTGAGGTTGAACAACCCACGGTGCATCGAATAGTGCATAAAGTAACAGCCAAGATAGCCATTTTATTTCAAAATTAAAATCAAAATCAAAAGTCATTTATTCAAATTAGGCTGAGCATCAGCACTTTTCGAACGTCAAAATTACATAAGACAGTCCCCCAAAACGCCCACCCTTCACCACTTCCTAGTGCTTTTGCTGGGAAGAAGAAGTGGCGCAACAAACTCCCCAGCAGCACAGCTGTCTGTTCAGTTAGGAAAAAAAAATGATTCTATACAATAATTTATAAGATAATTTACATTACGCAAAATAAAATTTAAATTATAAATTAATAGCCATATGAGAGCTAGCACACGCCAATATACCAACCAAAAACATCGAGAACTATACTCAAGCAGAAATAAAAATAACTAAACGTAAACAATATCTAAAAAAGAAAGAAAATAAAGCCTCCAGGCATAAAGGGCGTGCCCGCTTACATAGAGCTGTAACTAGAAGATATAATAATATTGATAAACTAGGACAATGTAATCTTGTGTATTTTCTTGTGTAAAATTTACGTACCTATAGATATATCTGCAATAAATGATTTGATTATCTGGCCGTATTTATACTTGTAGGAATAAAAGTACTTGTACATAGACATAAATCGTGTATTTATTCTGAGCCTTTCAGATAGTAAGTGGTCTCAATTTTCAGTGGGTAAATAAGTGCTTGATACAGACAACGGTTGCCCTGGCCACCCCAGGCTATGTACGAGTATGTAATAGGCATGTATTCTATACTAGCAAAATATTACATGCACCAGGCTCTTGCGGTTAAATAAGTATAAAGTACAGTACCGGTAAACCGGGGTTACTTTGAATCGCGGGGTAACTTTGATAGAAACTTCCATTTCATATAAAATCGTGAATTACTTAAAACGAAACGCAATTAGGTAGTTTTTTTTCTGAGTTATGAACACTGAACAACTGTTTAATCCTTTCCTGAGGACACGCTGGGAATCCACCAATCATTTTAATTGAAAAAGGTAAATATATTGTCATTCAAACAATCAAATCAATTGTTAGATCAAAGTTACCCCATGCGACAATATTTATTTTTCTCGTTGATAGATTTTTATTTTTTAAATTGTATTAGCATTATTAATAATAATAATAATTAAATTAATTAAATTAATAATAATAATAAGTGGCAACACCAACGTCAACAAAACATCTCAAAATTTTATTTTTCTGATTTTTCTTAATATTTAATTTTATTAATAACTTTCGAAGCAGTATAATAGTTTATATGTATCAAAAATAATCCGAAAACCAACTTGAAATCACATTTATTAAAAAAAAGGAAATTAAACCATAAAATGATACAAAAACTGCCGAACAAGAGGTGACATCAGCTGTCATGTCACCGAAAAAACTGGAGAAAAATAAATAATAAAGAGAAATGTTGACGCGATCAGCCGCACGCCTAGCACGCCTACCACCTCCGGACTCTTCGCTCAGCTCCGCCTCGCCGCCGCCGGTACCCAGCCCCACTGTGAGCGCTGTGACGACACCGGCCGCGGTAGCTGCGTCGAGCTCGAGCGACGAGTATTTTTCCCCACCGACGTCGCCAACACCTGTACGTCGGCAGGGGAGAGGCCGGCCACCGAGAAGCTTGGGACTTAGGGGCCAACCGGCCCCGAGCCGGGTCCCCGCTGCCGGTGGTTGTGTGCAGCGCATGAGATGGACTCAGTCTATGAACGAGAACGTCATGCGCGCATATTACGGGTCTACAGAGGGAGGAACTAACCTCACTGCGTACCGTGTTAGGATGCTGTCTCTGTTTCAGGAACTAGAGCCAACCGTCAACGTCTCGGCCCAACGACTGTCGGATCAGGTGCGGGTCATCCAACATAATCACAGGTTGGACGATGCCGCGCTTGATAGGCTACGCTCAGAGGTGCTGAGCAACCATATCGCCTCAACTCCGGCACAAACCGCGGCACAAGCGTCTCCGACTATTAATGTAATCCCGCCGCGGTCCAATCATAGTGTCGAAGAGGAGGATGATAGGGTTGCCACAGTAAGTAGCCAGTGCAACGCCCGATTGAGGAGTGCACTGGAGGATGCGTTTCGTGAGTATAGATACACCCCGACCGATCTTAGACCCCGATTACCACGCCTACCTATGCACAAAAAAAATAGGGCGCTGGTGTGTGCCTTGGACTCGCAGCTTAGTATTTTTTTCGAGAGCAGCGAGGATCTCGTTGATACACACTCGATCCTGTATTGCGCGGCTGCTGCGGCATGTCGTTTAGCTAACGTCAAGTTTCCAAACAGTGACGGAGCTTCTCGACCAAAACCAGCCGTACCAGCCTGGCAGTGCAGGATCGAGCGACGTATCGATGGGGCCAGGGTACTCATCGGCAAACTATACTGCTTCAGGGAGGGCAATACACGACCACGAGTGATGCGCTTTGTGAGACGGGCATTCTCGGGGACTGGAATCAGCCCTCAAGAATACATGTCCCGTGTCACAGAGCGCATCGACTTCCTGAAGCAGAAAGTTTGAGCATGGGCGAGCCGTATTCGGCGGTATAAGCGGCGGGTTGATCGATACACGCAGAATCGCATGTTCCAGAGCGATGAAAGGTGGATATATAGAGCTTGGGAGCGACCTGAACAAAATGAGACGGACGTGTGCCGCCCGGATGATGCCGCCACGAGTGCATTCTGGCGCAGCATCTGGTCGGTGCCCGTCTGTCATGCTGAGGCTGACTGGATGCAGGATATCAGGCGAGTGTGTGAAACTATTCCAGAAATGGAAGCCATACTAATCACGCCATCAGACGTAGCCAGAGCAGTCCGTCCGTTACCGAATTGGAAATCACCGGGAAAGGACGGACTGCACAACTTTTGGTTGAAATGGCTGATTAGTTCACACACTCGCCTGGCATCTCAATTCCAGTCATCCCTAGAGTCTGGGTCGCTGCCGCAGTTTCTTACAACAGGCGTTACCCACCTACTCCATAAGTCAGGTAGTCCCGCGGAACCCAAGAATTATAGACCGATCACATGTTTGTCAACGGTCTATAAACTTCTTACATCCATTTTGAGAGAGAAAATTAACACACACATTGTCAATAATTCAATTATGTCTGCCTCTCAAAATGGATGTAGGAATGGGTCCCGCGGTACTAAGGAGTTACTCCTCATCGACATGACCATAAGCCAACAGGTTCGTCGATCCCGCAAGGATCTCTCGACATGCTGGATAGACTATAAGAAGGCCTACGACTCAGTGCCACATACATGGCTCATGAGGGTGCTGGAGTTGTACAAGATAGATGCAACTCTGCGCTCCTTCCTGAAGTCGTGTATGGGGCAATGGAGGACGGTCCTTCGCTATCCAGGATGTCGACAGATCCAGGGGAATGATGAACCTGTATGGATTAAACGGGGAATATTTCAGGGCGATAGTCTGAGTCCACTTTGGTTCTGCTTAGCCCTGAATCCTCTAAGCACACTGCTGGAGGATTCAGGACTGGGCTATCGATTGAGGAGAGATGGTCAGGTCATATCTCACCTCCTCTACATGGATGACTTGAAACTCTTTGCCCCCAACAAATTGCGACTGATGGAGCTACTGAAGGTAACTGAAACATTCAGTAGCGCCATCAGAATGGAATTTGGTGTGGACAAATGTGCAGTCATGCATGTGAAGCGAGGGGAGATTATGGAGTCCGAGGGAACTCAACTCACGGACTCCATACACCTTAGATCCCTCTCCTCAGCCGAAAGCTATAAGTATTTGGGTATGTCGGAAGCGTTAGGCATCAACGTTGCTGACATGAAGCAATCGTTGAAGGAGCGCTTCTTTGGTCGCCTGAAGAAGGTATTAATTAGTCTTCTTTCGGGCGGAAACAAGGTACGCGCCTTCAACGGTTGGGTCATGCCGGTTTTGATGTACTCTTTCGGCATACTCAAATGGACTCAGACCGAACTCGACGCCCTGGACAGGAGGGTCCGTACACTCCTGACCGCAAACCGGATACATCACCCACGTTCATCGGTGATGAGACTGTACATCCCGCGGAAATGCGGAGGTCGAGGCTTTTTAAATGCGAAGACCCTCCATAACCGCGAGGTGTGCAGCCTCAGGGAATATTTTTTAAAAGCCGAAATGGGTATGCACCGTGATGTGGTCGCAGTGGACAAGGGGCTCACCCCGCTCTCCATGGCTAAAGAGAACTGGCGCAAACCTGTGGTACTTACTACAGATGACCGCAAGGAAGTATGGCAAAGCAAGGAGCTTCACGGGCGCTTCTACCGGGCTCTTCACGAGCCTGGTGTAGATTTCCTAGCGTCCGTATCCTGGCTACGTTTTGGTGACCTTTTCGGGGAAACTGAAGGTTTCGTCTGTGCAATTATGGACGAAGTTATCTTGACGAATAACTACCGGAGACATATTATGAAGGACGGAACGGTTGATGTGTGTCGGGCATGCCACCGTCCGGGTGAGTCCATCAGACATATTATCTCTGGTTGTTCTCGTCTGGCTAACGGCGAGTACTTGCACAGGCATAACCAAGTGGCCAGGATTATTCACCAGCAACTTGCTTTGAAATATAAACTTGTGGATTCTGAGGTACCGTACTACAAGTATGTGCCCGACCCAGTTCTCGAAAATGACCATGTCACGTTGTACTGGGATCGGTCTATCATTACTGACAGGACTATTGTTGCCAATAAGCCTGATATAGTGGTGATAGACCGATTAGCGCGCCGCGCAGTGATAGTTGATGTTACCATTCCACATGACGAGAACCTCGTGAAAGCTGAGAAAGAGAAACAAATAAAATATCTCGACTTAGCACACGAGGTTGTCGACATGTGGAGTGTGAGCTCGGCTATCATTGTGCCGATTGTCGTAACGGCCAATGGCCTGATGGCCGAAAGCCTCGACCAACATCTCTCGAGGCTCTCGTTAGGCGGTTGGATCAAGGGCCTGATTCAGAAGGCAGTACTTCTCGATACGGCTCGTATTGTGAGGAGGTTCGGACTATCTCTGCAGCCCTAACCACCGGTAGCTTGGACCCTGCTCCCGACACCGGCGGAACACTATTTTTTATATTTTTAAATGTTTTTTATACCTTTTAAAAAAAAAATATTTAAAAATGTATTTTATACGTTAGAAGAATAAATAAACGAAATAATAATTAATAATAAAAAATAAAACAAAAAAATAAAATAATATTATAATATTTAAATTGTATTGGCATTGTAATTGGGTTTATTTAATTGCGTAATTACTTTGCAATTACGCAATAATTACTTTGTAATTACGCAATAAAATAAGGGGTATCAAAGTAACCCCATCCTACGTATAACTTTGACAGGAATCGAGAGTAATAAAAAAACCGATCACTAGATTTATTTAGTATTTTTTTACACCCACAAATTTAAAAGATATGAACCTTCAAAGTTTAATATTGATCAAAGTAACCCCGGTCTACGGTATTTAATTGTTCCTCCGGACTCGTCGCTCAGCTCCGCCTCGCCGCCGCCGGTACCCAGCCCCACTATGAGCGCTGGGACGACACCAGCCGCGGAAGTTATGTCGAGCTCGACGAGTATTTCTCTCTGCCCACGACGCCACCACCTGCTTGTCGACGGACAGGACGCCGGCCGCCGGACCGCTTAAAACTTCGAGGCCCACCGGCCTCTGATAGGATTCCAGCTCCCGGCGGAAGTGTGCCGCACATAAGATGGACACAATCCATCAACGAGAACGTCATGCGCTCATACTATGGGGCTGCAGAGGGCGGAAACAACCTGACCGCGTACTTCCTTCTTTATCAGGTCCAAGAGCATATAATTCTCAGCAGGTGTATAAATTGCATCCACGTTTCTTCTTCTCCTCCATTGTAAATCAATTAATAATGATCTTGTAAAATAATCGCGCGTAAAATGTCAAGTGTGACGTTCCAATCTACGACAATTATCTCAAGAAATTATCTTTTCTTATGATGTCTTCTTTTAATATTTATGTAAATAAATACATAATTTCAATCGAAATTCAAACCAAACTTACATTACGATTTTTTATTTCAACTGACTAATAATTATAGAAAATATTTGTTCAAAGAAGACTGCGTAAAACGAATACGAGACGTAAACTAAATTATTTTGTAACTGAGAACGCGCTGATAACATTTTTTGAGCAGGATGTTGCCATGATGTAAACATCTGAGCACTGCTTGGCTAATCATGGTTTCGAATTGCTTGAGTGGCGATTGTGTATACCATTTAAATTTGAGGGATGCTTATATTTAAGTAGCTCTTAGATGATTATGAGATTTGAGTGGCGTTTCAGTATTCGGGTGTGTTCTATAACCGCCTTTGGCAACTTGTTATAAAATCGAATACTGTTTAAAACAAATGACTTACTAGTTTTAGCTTACCTAAATTTGGGTATCACAATTTCATGTTTACTAAGTGTTTTTATATTATGGAAATCGCTTCTAATTTTGAAAAGTCCTAAGTTTTTCCGAACATACAAAATACTTTCTAAGATATAAAGAGAAGGCTGAGTTAGTATATCAATTTCTTTGAATTTATTTCTAAGGGACTCACGAGGACCCATTTGATAGATAGCGCGAATAGCCCTCTTTTGTAAAATAAAAATGGAATCTACGTCAGCTGCCGATCCCCACAGCAGAACGTCATAAGACATAATACTGTGGAAATAAGCAAAGTATACTAACCTAGCTGTGGCTACATCAGTCATCTGCCTTATTTTTCTTACTGCATATGCAGCCGAACTTAATCTACCTGACAGAGCTCTAATGTGGGCGCCCCATTGCAATCTTTAATCTAAAGTAATTCCTAGAAATACGGTTTCCGTAATAGTATCTAGTTTCTTACCATCAAGTTTTAAATTTAGACCTACTTGAGGTTCATTTGGTAAAGAAAATACCCAAATTTAGGTTAGCTAAAACTAGTAAGTCATTTGTTATAAACAGTATTCGATTTTATAACAAGTTGCCAAAGTCGGTTACAGAACTTAGTGATGGAAAGTTCAAAACCCACATCAAACGTGTCCTTATCAAAAAAGCATATTATAAGATTAAAGACTACGTCGAAGACAAGAAAGTTTGGCAATAATTCCTTCTGCACATGTGGCTTCCCTGGTACCTCAATAACGGCATTACTATGTAATTACCTATGTCTATTAACTGCTCCCAAATTAAGAAGATTATTTGATTTTACCTATTTTTATTTTTTTTCATTTACGTACTTTTTTGACATAATCTTTTAATTATTTATTTTGACATTATATAACTTCATTAGACTATATTTTTTATAGATTTGTTACAGCTTTAGTGGCAGTCATGCCATTTGGTTTAAATAGGTTTTGTAGTCGGGGTGGGTCAGATTCAATTAAAGGGCTTTGTTACACGGTAAAACTTTTATCATCGTTAAAACAAGTCGCGCCATTTTTACTTATCTCACCCTCTTATAGACTAAAACTCCCTATGACAAACGTCAAAGTCTGGGCCAATCGCAGAACAACATGCCTTGCCCTTTGCTACCATTGGTCGAAGCGCGCATAGACAGGCATAGACAGCAGTCTGTCTATGGGCGCGTTCGGTTACACGCATCTAGTCATCCGGCGAGTAACGTTGAGGCGGAATACCTCGCCCTTTACGACCAGGGAGTTTAGGTACACTCGCTATACACTCCCCCTCGGGTTCATGAAAGTGTCCTCGCTCAGGAACCCGCTCTAAAACGTCAGAAACAGGCTGAATATGACGAGGCCGGCCTCGGTTACGCTTTGGCATAATCGGAAGAGGAGGCGCGTCATTTCTACTAACAAAACGCGTGAGTTGGGACGCGTGGAACCTACCTGAGATCTTATCGGGAGTATTAAGTTCACTAACTAAGTAAGTGGTAGGACTAGCTTTTTTAACGATCGTGTAAGGACCATCCCTTTTAGGTACAAACTTAGCTGACAATCCTTTAGCAGCATTACTCAACGTGTGTGACTTAACCAAAACTTGATCACCGACATCAAATTCTTCAGGTTTACGACCCTTGTCCGCGTAGTCTTTACGTCTGTCCTGTTCTTTCTCTACCTTATCCCTAATAGAAACTAAAGAGTCTAAGAACTTCTTTAAATAAGGTGTGATCTGTGGGACAAAATTATCCTTTTCCAAGACGGCCCTAATATCAAAATGAACGTCTACGGGTGAACGGAGATCTCTAGCGAAGGTGAGAAAAGCTGGTGAAACACCTGTTGTATGACACAAAGCAGAGTTCATTGAAAACCGAACCGATGGCAAATGTTTAGGCCAAGAAGAATGTTCAGTGTTTACCAACTGTGCCAGCTGTACCTTAAGATCTCTGTTTTTTCGTTCGGCCGGATTTGCCTCCGGATGATATAAAGGTAACAAATCCTGTTTAATCCCCAAAATATACATGCACTGTTGCATAACGGATGAGATGAATTGCACCCCATTGTACGAGACAATACGACGCGGTAGGCCATACCTGAGGAAGTACTCCTCTATTAGTGTACGAGCACAGGCTACTGAAGTGGCATCAACAAGAGCGAAAAGCTCGACCCAACGAGTAGCTGTGTCCTCTACTAACAAAACGTATTTCTCCCCCTTCTCTCCAGGAGGGAGCGGGCCAAACAAGTCAATCGCCAAGACCTCTCCCCTTTGTTGTAAAACTGGGGTCTGTAAAAGGCCGGAAGGCTTTAAGTTCGTTGACTTGTAGCGCTGGCAGGTCACACAAGACTTGATAAAGTCGGCGACAAACCGTCTCATTCCAGGGAAGAAAAATCGCTGTGAAAGCTTATGTAAGGTCCTATCAATACCTTGATGCCCAGCAATAGAAGTGTCATGGCATTCCTTCAAAATGTCGACTCGTAGACTCACTGGAAGAACAAGCTGTGGTTCCTCGACATCGACATCAGGGTTGTACCTATAAAGAACTCCTTGCTGCATAAAGTAACCTCGCTCGGACCAGCGTTTTTCTTCTATTGCGTCATTACTTTCAAGACCACTGATTATTTTTTTTAATTCCGGGTCATCCAATTGAGCAAGTCGCAGGTCAGCAGGACTTCTAGAGGGTAAGTCGACAATGACTGAACAAATACCACACTGACCTTTACTGTCTTCTTCGCAGGTAGGACGACTTAACGTGTCGGCGACAACATTGGCTCTGCCTGGAGTGTATTCGAACTGAATATTGAACTCCTGTAACTTCAGTGCCCACCGAACTAATCTACCAGACGGCGACTTCAAACTCAATAACCATTTCAGAGGCTGGTGATCGCTACCTATAACGATTTGTTGACCCTCAAGGTAACCTCTGAAACGATCGACTGACCAAACCACCGCGAGAGCTTCCCTCTCGGTAGTGCTATAATTACGCTCGGCTGGGTTTAAAAGGCGGCTTGCATACTCTATAGGCCTTTCGTCCTTTCCCTCACCTTGCAGCAGTACTGCACCGAGAGCGTAACTACTAGCATCTGTACGCAAGACAAATGGTTTAGAGTAATCAGCTTGGACAAGTATGGGAGCAGACGTTAAGCGTTTTTTTAGCTCCTGAAACGCCTGATTTTGCTCAGGACCCCATACCCAAGTCTGATTCTTTTTCAAAAGACGTGTTAAAGGTTCAGCAACTTCTGAAAAGTTCAAAATGAACTTTCTGAACCACGAGCAGGTTTGAAGAAACGTTTTGAGATGTCGTACAGTACTTGGTGCCTTCATGTCGGCCACTGCGCGAACTTTCTCACGATCAGGCGAAACTCCATCCTGAGTAATGACATGGCCCAAGTATTTCACCTCTTCGCGTGTGAAAACACACTTTTCACGATTGGCGCGTAGATTGAACATACGCAACCTCTCAAAAACTGCACGTAAATCAGCCATATGCTGATCGAAACCTTCAGATATTACGAGTAAATCGTCCTGATAAGCTAAAAGTGTCACATTCTTAAGTGAGCCGCCTGTGCGCAGCTTATCAATGAGACGTTGAAAGGTGGACGGAGCGTTCTTAAGACCAAACGGCATCCTTTTGAAGCGGTACATTCCGAAAGGCGTTAAAAAGGCAGTTTTGTCTCTGTCACACTCGCGAACAGACACGTTCCAAAATCCACTTCGCATATCTAATGTACTCATAATGCAATTGCGCTTGGTAGACTGTATTAATTCGTCTATAAGCGGCATTGGATACACATCGGTTTTCGTTATTGCATTAAGCTTTCGGTAATCTACGCAAAAACGAACTTGACCATTCTTCTTAGGCACTAACAAAGCAGGAGAACCCCATGCTGATTCGCACTCTTCAATGATATCATCAGCTAACATCTTTTCTATCTCTGAATGCATAACCTCTTTTTTTGCTGGAGTTAACCGATACGGAGGGACCGCGATAGGAGCATGGTCACCGGTGTCGATGACGTGCTCTGCAAACGTAGTTGGTTCGCCTTTTAATTCAAAAACGTCCTGATTTTCAGAAAGGAATTTAGCAAGAACCTCGCGCTGCTTGACGCTAAGCTGTGATGCCTCCTCGTCCCTAAGTACACTACTTATAGGCACATTTTCAACGTGATGTGCTGCTTTTTCAAAAAGAAGATGGAACCACTCAGAATTGTCAGCAAAGTGCCATTTCGCATTACCGAAATCAATACTAATATTAAAACTTATCAAAAAATCTATACCTAAAAGACTTTCGTTACCGTCCGCGTCCGGAAAAATTAAAAAATGTACAAGCCTGGTTCTACCTTCAAGAGTTACATTTACCTCGGTAGCAAGTACATTCAATAACCTACTTTTACCATCTGCCAGTTTTACATTTTCCATACGTGAGGACATAGGATTATCTTTGGCCTTCAGGAGAGCGTACAACGAATGGCCAGCTACACAGCATTTAGCTGCTGAATCTACCATCGCGGTACCGTTTTCTCCTAAAATACTAATTTTTAATACGGGCCGACAAAAAGATTGAACATCACTTTTATTCTCGGAAAAATGTTGAGAATCACTTGTAATTCCGCACAATTGTTGACAATCGCTAATATTTTTAAAACAATAATTAAAATCGGTAGTGTTCTCAGAAAAATGTTGAGAGCCACTGGAATTTTCGAAAAAATGTTGACTACCACTTGCAATTTCGGACACACGTTGAGGTTCGTTGGTTATGTTATAAAATGGTTTAAAATCATACATAGATCTGGAAATAGGTATAAAATCGCGAGCACTAGATTTTGAACCGTCGTAATTTCCGAATAACGATTGACAACCATTGAACATTACCGACCGTAAACTACTATTATCATCATTCATTAACGGCGATGCTAACTCCCCCTGGTCGCAAGTGGCACAAACACATACATTAGTTTTAGTACATACACAAACATTTTCCTTATTTACGCAAAAATAACCATTTATAAGACAACTATTTGGCGATATAGATGTAACACATTCACTGTTATCAACACAAAAATATCTTTCTAAACTATCATTTGAAGGCACAGACATAACATTAACATCGTTGTTAACGCAAGACATCGTTTGTGAACCAAAATGATCATTAAAGTTATTAGAACAAATAACACAGAATGTCTGTGAATTACGAGTTACTTTATCATGTAAACATTTACTATAAGGAACACTATTATCAGAATAGTAAGTATCCATAGCGACGTTAACGTTATCAGTTAAATTACAAACATTGTTATTAGTAACAAAACCCGCTGTGACATTCGCGGGGTTACCTCCGACTTTGTGAGAAGACGTAGACTCGGCGCACGAAGGAGCGGGCGCATTCGCTTTGCCTGCTAACATCACGCTACCTGGCGGTCGCGGAGTAGGCAGTAGCGGTGGCGCGGGCGGCGCGCTGTTCTCGGTGTGTTCGTCGCTGCGCCCAGGGCACGAGCGACCCGCTTCGATGCGAGTGACGGGTGCACGATGATCACGTGTTGACGTTAGGGAATAAAACGCGGAATGTTCACTATTTTTCCCGGTATTACCGTTACACTTCGCGCACTTCGATTTTATTACATTCGCGGCACCACAACCGTAACATTTAATGTCTTTTGAGTCTTCATTTTTGGAAATATTTTTGTTATTGTTTGTTAACTTTTCACACTTTTCTTTGGTGTGACCTTGGCGTTTACAGTAAACACAGAACGGCTTCGTATTCCCTGCTTTCTTCGTCGTTGAGTCGCCCGTGCGGCTACCGACGGCAGCGGAGGAGCTGGAAGAATAATTCGACGTGGCGGCGCGCGCAGGCTCGGCGACGGCGTTAGCAGCGCGAGAGCATTCTTCGCGGCCTGACGACGGTTTCTGAGCTCGTGATTCATTCAGAGAGTCTTCTACGGCTCGTGCTTTTTTCAGCAACTCGTCGAACGTCGAGACTTCGGTTCTGTCGACACGCTTGCGAATGCGGCGATCCAATAACCCGTATGCCATATCCAACTCGACCCGTTCGCATAGGTCTTCCTGTGGTAACTTGGCCAACAAGGCTCGGACCTTTGCGATGAACAAGTCCGTATTTTCTTTGCCTTGTACTAGGGAGAACAACTCGACGTAAATACGAAATGGTGGACGACGTTTGCCGTAGGTACTTCGTAACCTCATGATGGCGTCATCCCACGTTTTCGTTGTTCCTTTGACGCCTTGCCACCATGTTCCCGCCGATGAAGTCAGCAGCATAGACATTCCTAAGAGCGCGTTGGCGTCGCTTATATTCAGGCATGACTTATAAACTTCTATCGCATCTATGAAGTTTTCCACGGATTCTTCTGGATTTCCGCTGAACTTTGATGTGCACTTCGAGAAATTTGCTGTTGTAGACCTCATGACGCCCATTGCGGCGTTGGCGGCACAAGTACCTGCATCTGGTGACACGTGTGGCGTCGATGAACGTACTTCACGTAAGAGTTGATTGCAAAATTCGGCTTGCGACTGTTGGAGAGTAGTAATCAGTGTAGATAGCGCTTCTTGAGTCATTGTTACGTTGCCTGATTGCTCCGATTCCTCGAGAATTGATTCGTCGCCTGCTTGCAACGACTTGCGTCTTCGCGGCATTTTGCAAACAAGTAGGTGAAACTTGAAACCTACGGTTCGTGGCTTTGTTAGCCAGCAAAATAAACGAAACTGAACGCAAGACAGATGACAGCGCGAACGGCAGACCAGGTCGACTGTAGTCTCCGTCGTATCACGAGATTCCGAAAACTTTTTGAACTCGCGACGAGAAAAAGTTCGATTCGCGCACAAAGACACCGACCCCTTGTTTTTAATATTACAAAACACACGTTGAGCGCCAAAATGTGGTCGGGGTGGGTCAGATTCAATTAAAGGGCTTTGTTACACGGTAAAACTTTTATCATCGTTAAAACAAGTCGCGCCATTTTTACTTATCTCACCCTCTTATAGACTAAAACTCCCTATGACAAACGTCAAAGTCTGGGCCAATCGCAGAACAACATGCCTTGCCCTTTGCTACCATTGGTCGAAGCGCGCATAGACAGGCATAGACAGCAGTCTGTCTATGGGCGCGTTCGGTTACACGCATCTAGTCATCCGGCGAGTAACGTTGAGGCGGAATACCTCGCCCTTTACGACCAGGGAGTTTAGGTACACTCGCTATAGTTTTTAATTGTTTTTTTTTTTATATAGATTCTCTTTTATATTTTGTGAATGTTAGAACGTTGTAGGCATAACCGACTTTTAGATCTGTCGATCGTTTTCTATCTTGCTAAGTACCTGGTACTTGTTGATAGGCCTACAGTGTCCTCTCATACCTATAAACACTGTAACTTGAAAAGATTGTAAATACCATTTACTTTTAAAAGAGTAACCGTGGAGTTTCTTGCCGGCTCTTCTCCATAGGAAACGACCAATTGGAACCGTGCACCTAGCTTCTGACGTTTCATAAGTGCCCTTGTAGGTTTATGTGAAATAAAATATTTTGAATTTTGAATTGAATTTGAATGAGAACTTAAGACATTTAGTTTTGTTCGCATTAAGTAAAAGATTATTAGCTGCGAACCATTTCGAAAGAACTGCTAGACTATCGTTGACATGTATAACATCCGTATCTTTTCTATCAATTTAAAAAATAAGAGAAGTGTCATCAGCTAATAGAATTATGTCTGATAAGTTAGCCATCATGTAAAGGAAGGTCATTAATAAAAACTAGGAATAGGAAAGTGCCAAGAATTGATCCTTGAGGCACGCCCATCTTAACTAGAGACCCCAAGGATGTCGCCCCGTTAATGTTTACTTTTTGCTGCCTGTTTGATAGATAGGAAAGAACAAGATCACCAGCTTGTCCATGAATTCCCTAGTGGTGTAATTTACAGATCAGTGTTTTGTGGTCAACGCAGTCAAACGCTTTTGAGAGGTCACAGAAAATGACAATTGCATCCTGGGACTTCTCCCAGGATTCCAAAATGTGACTGATGAGTTTTACTCCAGTGTCAGTCGTCGACCTACCTTTCATGAAACCAAACTGGTAACTATGTAAAATCCCATTTGAATTAAAATGTGACAACATCTGGTCTAGCATGATTTTTTCATATATTTTACTCAATGCTGGTAGCACAGATATAGGTCTATAATTAGAGGGATCACTCTCAGTACCTGGTTTGAAAATTGGTACTACTTTACTATGTTTCATTAAATCAGGAAACGTACCGCTATCTAAACATTGATTAAATATGCCTGTTAGGACAGGGGCAATTGAGTCAATGATATCTCCAAGAAACTTAATGGAAATCCCCCATAAGTCTTCAGTGTTTTTTTATGTTAAGACTTTTGAATGCTTTTGTAATTGTGACAATAGAAATAGGCTTGAATTCAAAACTTGGAATGTCCTTACTGAAGTTTTCTTTTAGAAGAGATTCAGCTAATATAGATGATGAGGGGAGAGATTTCGTTACCTCTATTGGGATGTTCGTAAAGAAATTTTCTAGTGCCTCAGCAACTTTTAACTTATCTGAAATGGTTTCATTATCAATTTTTAAAGACAATTCATTCTGATCTCGCTGTTTTGTGTTCCCAGTTTCTTTGTTAATTACCTGCCACACAGCTTTTATTTTATTGTTAGAAATACTAATTTTGTTACTTATTAATTTAGATTTAGCTTGGGCGCAGACTCGTTTGAATATTCTAGAGTAGTTTCTGACATAATTATGAAGGGCTTGATCAGAAGTCAATGATTACTCGTTGTAAAAATTATATAAAATATCTCTGCTTTTTCTAATGCCAGCAGTGGCCCATTCATTAAATTTTGGTTTAGCATTGATTGTTACTTTTTTTACAGGACATGCTTTATTGAATTCATGGCATACTGTAGAAAATAATGTACCTACCGTAGTTTATATTGGGGTCCTGTGAATCAAAACTAGCAGTTGAGAGATTGCTAAGAACATTATTATTAAACGTTTTCAATTTTTTTTTAGTGAGAGGTTTTTTGTTTTTTTAGCTTTAAAAAGTTTGCATAGTATTTCTTCCATAATTATTAAAAAAGATGACAAGTTTGAGGCTGGTGGTCTATAAACACATAAGAAAGTGCACATGCTACCTCACATAAGCGATCAACAGAGCAAGCAGTGATATCCTTCCTTTCCTTATGTCTGAAGCAACTATTGCATAATATCAAGGTACCACCCCCTATTGAGGACCTGTTAAACGCACTGGCAACTGAAAAATTATTTACATTAAACAGCATCCTATCCGGTCTTAACCAGGTTTCACAAAAACATAAGATATCCATATGATATTTATCTATTAACAATTCCACGTCTAGGATTTTGCCAGAGAAGCGATTAATATTTTGATGATACAGTAAAATATCTAAAAGAGTCTAAAAGTTTAAAGAATCTATTACAGTATTATTAGAAATACTAGATAGGTAATACTGTTTCGTCACTTAACCTAGTCTCAGTTAAATTATCAATAACTGTGTGTAGGATATTGTAAGCTAACAAAGTAGCCAATACATGTTGACTTTTCTTGGGAAGAAACATATGTTCCCGATTCAATACGAAATCTCTAACAAAATTGTTAGTATCAAAATACCTAGGTACTATAAACGGTCACTACGACGACATGACAAAGTATGCTATGTATGGTTGTTTAAACTACAAATGTAATCGTTTTCTTCAGCATACAAATTACCTGAATAAGGCAATGCACATAATATTAATTTGCCTATTTTTAGTTTAAGTAGGGTGTCGACACCAATAACTCCTATGTCTCTTTTAGTGATGCTCAGACTGTTTCCAATTACCTAAAAGAACTACAGTAGGTAGTCTGCTCATTCATTTGTGTGTTTTTTATTTTATGAACAAGCTCATTAAAATGCAGGTTATGGTAACAACATTTTACCATTTACCATGGTATGTTTAGATCGGTTATTTAACAAGGATCCAAAACCTGCTCATAATCTATCAGAATACACCAAAACATTACTTTGAGTGGGATTGACAGTTTCTATGGTATGAGTTAAAGTGGGTGAAGTGGCAGGAACAACATGCTGTGACATGAGAGGTGGCGGAATGGGAGCACAACTACAGGTGAGGTTGTTTGTCAGCATGTCCCATGGAAAGAGTGCGTGCGTCTATTGATAACTGGCCTCAACGTTTAAAGGACTGTATTGCAGCCAATGGAGACCACTTCGAATAAGCTTTTTATATTTTAAATTGTTTTATATTTATGTATTAAACTAACACACTGTAAAAGAAATAAATACAATAAAAATAAAAATCTTCGTGACAATATCTATTTATGGCAAGACTAGGTGACATAAGTATGTGACAAGCAAGCGCGTGCCCTGTACGCCAACGATACAAATATGTGACAGTAAATGCGGTGCACTTTATCACGAAATAAACAATTACATTATTACTTTTGTGTTTTTATTTGTATAGGTAAGTTAATATTTAAGCTCTTTTCCATATTTAATTGCTTGAAACGAATTAAATTATACCGTGGATATTGAGAAAATTGATGACAAAAAAGGTGAAATTAAACGTTTAAAAAGGAGTGTTCTCAGACACCAGTCTTCTATATGTGACCGCTAGTGACGTGACATATGATTGATAATATCGATATATCCTTACAAAAATTCATGTGCAACTTTAAATTAATGTGATTAAGCAGGTATATTATTTTTGCATCAATTAGTAGCTGGATAAACCAGCAGCCTAATTGCGCAACACATTTTATTTTTGATATCAATTCCGAATCGAAACCAAGTCCAATTTAAATCGCATGCCATAATTGGAATTACGATAAACATTTTTTACCAATCGACCGAAATTGAATAGGGTTGTTCTTATAAAACGGTTATACGTCTTTAATTTATATGTTTTGTTCCACCATATAGGCATGATTAATTTCTAAATTATTGTGCTTTAATTTAATTTTATTTTAATTATAACTGATGCTCTACTAGTGCTTATAGATGAAAATGTACAATGATTGTCGAAAAATTTAAAACCATTTTTTAAAACACTTTCTATCAAAAACTACCATAATTGAAATGCGTAACAAAACGTTTCCTTTCCCCGGTTTTTTTTATCTGTGGCCAATGACAAAATCGTAGAAAAGCAGTGTTGTCAACTTAGTGGGACTAAACCTGGGGGTTTGGACACCCCTACTGGCGAAGAAGTTGCTTGAAATTGCGGGTTGCTTTTAGTGGCTGGTGGTTTTGTCTAGTGGTTAGTTTAATTCAATTTGTAGAAAACAATACAATCAATTACTAAAACTGACTCGAGAAAATATTAAAATAACAAGATAATGGCATGTTTTATTGTTTGTCTAAAACCTGTGTCAGTGATTTTACGATGTATTTCTTTCAAATGCCGAAACCACTGCAGATTCGAACGCTGTTTTGGCAAAACTGTTCACCATAATGAATATGTTGAAACCAATCAGAGGCTCCGCCCGAGTAGTGATCGCAAAACGACGTCATTTCTAAAAAATATTTCACGGGAAAATACTACCGGGGTAAAAAAAATCTGCCGTTATGCCTAAGTTATGTATAGATCTAACTAACATTCAAACATCTTCACTAACTTTTTCATTAATTATTGTAGATTTAGTTGGATGATGTTTAAAAAAATACTTTGACCTTTTGTTTTATTTTCATTCTCAAATTTTCAAATGGACCTCCAAAACAGCGACCGAATGTCAGTAACAGAAAAATAAAATTAAAAAAATTGTGACTAAACTATACTCTATTTGAAATAAGATTATACATTTAAATAAACCGTTTCGTGTTCGGTTGAACATTAAAAGCAAAAAAGTGGTTACAATACCAAGTGTTTACTGAAGCTGCCATTTGTCATGTCACCAACGCAATAGAAGTCAAAATCGGTTGAACGGATTATAAAAAATGTCTCATCTTATTTCTTTTTATAGCACTCGGGGAAAAAAATGGCAACACTGAGAACAACACAAAATTGTATTATATTTACAAATTTTAATTTAATATCCTATACGAAACGTGGGCCTATGTTAGGCAGTTTTGGAACATTTTTCTTGTGGCTTGTGTAAGCCGGATGAACTGGAAAATTCTCTCATTAAATCAATACCTACTGTTTTGCTCAATAGCGAAAAATACGTCGAGATTATCACTACAAGTAAGTAACCCAATATAAATAGGAATAACGTGAGTCCCTACGTCCGTCAACCTCACATTCTAACTGAAATTGTTAATTGATATTTTTGTACATAAGTACCTACATGCTGAAATAAACTAAGTATAGTAACCACTAACCTAACTACAAAACATATTCATAATATTTTCACAGACGGTGCTAGAGCTGAAAATACATGAATGGAACACTACCCAACATGAATCTTCTTAATTTCCTAACAAAGAAGTTGGATGGCTAGATGGCAAAAATGCTGTGAATGAAAATGTAAGCTTTTAGTCACATAGTTAAGAATCAAGTGAGGCAACTTACTTTATAATAAAATTATGAATATTTATTTCCTTGGCCGAACTTTCTACATCATAATTATATTTTATGTATACCTAACTAATGTTTACATAATTTAGTATTACAAAATATCTGGACATTGAAAAATCAGCCCTAAGTAAAGAAGAAATTATACAAACAGCAGCAATAACTAGGCTAATGGCTTTTGTCCAGCCATGGGCCCAATGAGTGCCTACTTTACTTTGCCACAGGGTTTATTTATAAACATTGCTTAAAGTTAAATGACGTTCAAATGTCAAAAATGTATGGTTATACAGTTGTGTATAACCATACATTTTATACATTCAACCTAATCATTACTTAACTTTAAGTAACGTTTATAAATAAACCCTATAATGTTTAAGTACTTTATTTGAGCAGAAAATAATATGATTTTGTTTTAAAACTGTAGAGTTCCTGGGAAGTTTCACCTACGAAGACATGAAGGCAGCATGAATGAAGGCACCTGCTGCGTTGCTACTTAGAAACTGAAGATAGTTCTTGAAATATAATTGTTGTTTTAGAAAACTTTTGAGTCTTGAATGACAGTAATATAAATGTATGTTCCTATTTTGTTAATTGATAATGATAACAGTGTAAACTACAAATAAAAATAACTTATTATGAAATATTTAAGAATTGAAGTTTTTTTTTTTCATTAACACAACAATTAATAAAATTATGTCTCTTTGGTCTAGGGTTCGCAAGAGCTACTGCTGAGTATGAGGTCCTGGGTTCGATGCCTGGGTTGGGCATAGTGTTATTGGGTTTTTCCACCTGGAATTTCTTAGTAGTGCCCGGTTGATGGCAATAGGCTCGTCCCCTATTACATGGGACTTAAACATAACTGGTGAAATGTGTGTGTACCTACAGGCAAACCTCTGCCCAACTCTTCAGAGAAACAGTGATATTATGTATGTATTTTCAGTAGGTTCAGTAAATAGAGCGAAATAAATTATGGAAAACAAAGCAAACAATAACTGACAATAGCCTTTATTCACATTTATGAAATATTTACACATGGGGCAAAAAGAAATTGGAAAATATATTGTAAGGATTAGTGAAATTTAATGTATTCCTGTGGAATTCATCATGGATTATGTATGTACTGCTTGCTAATTCTTGCTGTAAGCGCATGAGAGTTTATACTTTTCCTCAATAATGAAGTTGAGCCTGACACCTGAAAAAAAAAAAGAATTTAAGTAAATCTTCTATATTATGTATATTCCATGATCCATTACATCCATCCACAAAATAAATTCTAATTGGCCTCTCCCTTAAACACTTCAATGAATACAACAATTATTAGGTTCAATGACTTTATTAAATGTATGAAAGTTTATGTTTGATGGTGCATTTCGTAGTCACCAACATAACACGTATGTATGTTTAAATAAATAAAACATTGTGCTAAACACACATTCAATGTTCAACACTTAGAAATAAAAGAATATTGTTATTACTTATGTACCTTAGATGGTGGTGTGGTATGTTCATTGATGTCCTTACATAATCCACTGTCTTCTATGCTCAGTTCAATGGATACAGTACGAGGTACGAATTTGTCTTTCAATAAAATACCTCGTTTCTGAAATTTCATAATATATATCTTTAGTAGGTTGTAACAGAAGAGAACTTGGTCAGTGGGTCGTCTTATGGGCGGATAATTTTCACAATATTATTAATTTATCGACCGCTTCGATATTATTTTAATATATCACTATTATTGATTTATCATTGAGGTTTTACACAAAAACACATTCACAATTTATTAAAACGATGTTCACTTACATAATTTCGTAATAATTAAGGAGATTATACGAGTAAATCCCAAAAATATTACAACGAAAATCAAATGCGAGGAGTACATTGCCTTCTATTATAACTGACAGAAGAAACAAATTACTCGTTGATTTTAAACCAATTCAGCGCTGTCAAAATGGTTACGTAATTCGAATTATAGCCTTTTTAGACGCGTATCGTTCACTCTTTAGCGTCTCATTCAGACTGCAGTTGATATCAAAAATTGTAGAGTTACGTAATACGAAAGCTGTCAAATTTTTCAATTTCCAGTTTAAATGATATCAATTCCACTCAAATTTGTATTGAAAATGTGTTGCGTAATTAGATAGCAGTTATAAGATTCAGTGTTATAAAATCACACTTTAGCTTTAGCTATAGAATCGAAAACAAAATCTAGTCAGGTCTAATTTCGATATACGCTAATCACATCTCGCGCATCCCTAGCGCAACACCGAATATCAGTCCCTTGTACGCCATGGTCACAAATAGATGACAAAATCGTGACGTCATATGCGCAGGGATCATTTTTAGTGAAGTCAATTAGATATTTTATAGCAGTACCTAGTACATTATAACAGTGATATTTCTATGAACCCATACTTATATGACTGATTTTTTTCAATAATATTTATTTTATTTGTTTGTTTACATTACCTACGTAAATAAATTTAATTTATTGATGTCAGATTACAATGATCCATTGGTTAGTAACAATTGGAACTTATAAACTAACTATGTTAGTAAGGTTACAAAAATTCAATCACAAAAACACACACATTTACTTAAATGCCCCCCTACCACAATGCTCACCCATAGCGAGTGTATTAGACACTGGTATTTGTCAGAAATGATTTTATTTTATTTTATTTTTATTGAAAGGAACAGCAAACATTTACATTATAAGAACTTAAAACTAGTTTAACAATAGCAATTTGGTTATATATTAATGTAACCCACAACGCTGCCCACAAGTAGACATAGAAGTTTAAAAAAAAAGGGCTAATCGCTAGATACATAAATAGCAGTACGTGTAGCAATTACATAACTAAAACTAGATATTATAATAAAGACAATTAGAAAAAAAAATGCTTAAAATTAGTGTAAAGATAATAAAAAATTATATAATATTATTTTAGTTAGGAGGACTCGTTACATTTAATAGGTAATAGGGTACGGTGAATGAGGCTTTTAAATGTACTAATTGTACAATTGAAGATGTCAATGTTTACAAACTTACTGTTATATGTGTCAACCATACGGCGGACAGGTGAGCGCAGACCTGAATTAGTTCGGCAAGTGTTCAAAGCAAAAAGAGTACCTGCCGCCTGTGAATAGTTCTAGGTACAGCATAGCAAATCATACTGTTCAGATTTGTACAGTTAAACTTGTTTCTGACAATTTTGTATAGTACTGTGGCTTCGAGATAATTCCTTCTAGAGCTAAGGGGGAGGAGCTTGTACTTGCTGAGCAATTGAGAATATGATAAGTAGGATTTATGACATCTATAGTGCATAGCACGCAAAAAAATTTACTGTATATATTTACTGTGTGTATTCTCAACCATTTCTGAATATTTTTTGTAGAAAGGATTCCACACTGACACTGCATACTCTAGTTGAGAACGAACGAGGGTTTTATATAAGCATAAATATGACGAGGTTCTCTTGAAATTAAGGGTGGCCCGCATGATAAAACCAAATAGTTGGAAGGCCTTGCTGACAATTTTATTAATGTGCGAGTCTAGGCATAGTTTGGAGTCAAGTATAACGCCGAGGTCGCGAATTGAATGCAATTGAGATAGAGGCACATGACAAAGGGTGTAGGCGAACTTAATAATATGCTTGTTTTTAGTAAAAGTAAGTTGTATTTCGGTAAACTTAGTTTTAATTTGTTACTGTGGCAGTAGTCTGTAAGTCTGTCAAGGTCTTTTTGGAATAAAATGCAATCGTCTACAGTTTTGATCGACTTGTAAACCTTCAGTTCATCGGCGTACAACAAAGACTCAGTGTTGCGGAAACAGTAACCTATATCATTAACAAATATGTTAAATAAAAGCGGCCCAAGGATAGAGCCTTGTGGGACACCAGATGTGACTTCGATAATATTTGATCTGTATCTGTTAATCCGATAAGTGATCACCACCCTTTGACAGCGGTTCAAAATATACGAGGCAAACCATCGCAATAAATTGCCACGAATTCCGTTAAAGGCAATTTTACTAAGTAGCAGCTCATGATCCACCTTGTCAAAGGCCTTGCAAAAATCTGTATACAACGTGTCCCAGAAATCAACGTCAAGCCGAAAACGGTCAATAGGCCAAGTCGTGACAGTTCTTAGAAAAATATAAAAAAAAATCTTGGTCATGTACTTTTCAAATTTTATGGATTCAAATTTTCTAAGAACTGTCACGACTTGGCCTATTGACCGTTTTCGGCTTGACGTTGATTTCTGGGACACGTTGTATACAGCGTCTACTTGCAGGCCGTTGTCAAAACTATCAAATAAGAAGCTGGAGAAAGACAGGAGGTTTGTAGTAGTAGATCGCTGTTTAACGAAGCCGTGCTGCTGTTGTATAATGACATTGTATAAGGATGGATATATTTCATTATGGACGAGTTTCTCAAAGACCTTTGACAAAGTAGAGAGGATCGAGATTGGACGGTAGTTCTCCACATTACCCTTCGACCCACCCTTGTGTACGGGTGTGATGTTTGCACGCTTCCACTCTTTTGGAAATACTCCCTCAGCAATGCACTTATTGTAAATTATGACTAACGGTTTGCAGATGTGAGCAGCAGTGTAGCGTAAAAAGTAAGCAGGTATGCTGTCAGGTCCTGGACCTTTGGCAGGGTCCAGAGACCTGAGTTCTTTTATGACTTTGTTTTCATCAAAGTGTAAGCTAGAGATAATGTCACAAGTTGAGGAAGTTTCCGTGGGTGGTTGCCATTGTGACAAGAGTGGCGGCGCAGGTTCGTAAACGGAGTGGAAGAAATTCGAAAACATATCGCAGATTACTTCTGGCTCACTGGATTGAGTGTCTTTGTAGTGAACTTTTGCTGGGATGCACGGTTTGTCTTTTCGGTTTGAAACATATGTCCAGAAGTGTTTTACATTTGTGTGTAGGCTATCTTCTACTGAGTTTATGTATTTAGAAAAGCATTTTCCACACATTTCCCTACAACTGGCTCTGTGTGTAGAGAAAGCTTCGTAATCCGATAGGTTTCCATACTTCTTCCACTTGATCCAGGCCCTCTGTTTCTTTTTAGATGTGTTGATCAAGGGACGCGAGAACCAGACTGGATAGTTGGAAGATCTAGATCCTCAGAATGCTGTTGCTGCTGCCCCGTATTCTGTCTAACAGTGACGACACATGCTTGCGTCTTATTGCGTAAAAGTCATTCGTACGCGCTTCAGCAAACATCGCCGAAGCACTGCAGAACCGCGGCAACCGCAACAACATTCTGAAGACATTTTTGTATTGTACCCGCAGAGCGCTGTATCTAATCCACAAATTTGAGTAGGTATAGGTAATTAATCCACAGGATGCTCGTGTTGAATGATTGACAATACCTAGGCTTTGAATAATGCTAACTTCACCTTAGCTGAGCAACGAGCAAACCTGCGAACCAACATATTACCCCGGACAGCCAGCGCTCTGCGTTCACGTTCAATGTCCTCTTTGTCCTTCAGATCATCGGTGACAATGTGCCCTAGATATTTTTTTTTTCACTCTAGTGAGAGGAGAACCGTTCAAGAACCGTTCGTCTGGAGTTTCATGAGGTGTTTTATCATCCAGGCCGAAAAACTTTCAATCACTCTTGGTTGCATTGTACACCAGACCATGTCTCTCAGCATACAGCTCACAAACCTTCAGAAGGTTGCGAAGGGCCCCTATTGATGGGCTCAGCAGCACCATGTCATCGGCGTAGCTTATATTATTGACAGCGACCCCATCAATATAACACCCTGCATGCATGCTGCTGAGCTCGCCAATCAGGCTGACTATGTATACCTACATTAAAAAGAGTGGGCGAGGAACTTCCCTCTTGCCTCGCGCCGCACTCCAGCCTGTACTCTTCAGACAAGCTATCCGCCAATTTAACAACATTCAGTTGATTGTTGTCATAACAAAATGTAAATATCTCCACTAATTCCGTCGGTACATTTTGTTTACGAAGTTTATCCCATAGGACCTCATAACAAACCAGATCGAAGGCTTTGGACAGACAAATCTAAAAAGCAAGTGTAAACAGGTGTCCTGCGATCCGTGTGCTTCACACAGAGAATGGCACTATAATAAAAAACAAAACAAATATTATTTAAAAATCTAAAGCGATGAGCCTATTTTTTTATCTACCTAAAAAATTGCCCGATTCAAACTGAATCGAATGACATTCATACCATTGTACTTCCTAATTTTTGAAAGACAAAAACAGTATAAAATTGTTTAAAAAACACAGTGCTATCCGTATTATAAATAATTAAATACATATGAACAAACACAAAATCAAAAAAAGTAAGTAGATAAGTGATAAAATGTAGTCAAGTGGATGAAAAGAAGTCCAAAATAGTTGGTACTTAAAGACGATTTATTGAACATAACAATCATTTATAATGCTTTATTTATTTATAGTGAGGAGCTCATGGCTAAGTAATAACTGCCGCACGGGTCGATCCATCAGGTTAAGCTATGCTTGCCGGGGTTGGTCTGTGGATAGGCTTTACAGAGCGAGACTCCTCCGTGCCTCGGAAAGCACGTTAAGCCGTTGGTCCCGGCTGTCATTCGTGGATCTTTGACAGTCGTTACGGGTCGTCAGAAGCCTGAAAATCTGACAACCAGTCTTACCAAGGGGTATCGTATTACCCAGTTACTGGGTTGTGGAGGTCAGATAGGCAGTCGCTCCATGTAAAATACTGGTATTCAGCTGCATCCGGTTAGACTGGAAGCCGACCCCAATATAGTTGGGAAAAGGCTAGGCAGATTGAACATTAATTTATAATGCTTGTATAACACGATATGTAGCACATAAATGTAGCTTTATTATGTATTGTAAGGTAATAATATTCTCGTTACATTACGGCGGCCGTCGCACGATCGCAGCGTGCACGGCGCGGTTTATCTCGCTCGGTGCGTAGCGGGGAGCCGACTGGCTACGCGAGCGAGCGCTGGCGGGGGGAAGTAAGGGAAGTAGGTACCTATCCTTGACGATAAGACGCGGGTGCAACGTGCAACATAACGCTACACAGTCTAGTTCGAACATAGCGCCCTCGCGTTCGGGCTAGCAATCAAATCTACGCGGCCGTCCGCGTCTGCGCTTCTCTCTAACGGAAGCCTCGACTTCACCGATGAATGGAGTCAAATCAGAGACGTGGTAACGTCCTACGTGCTCACCTCTAGTAACTCCCTCCACTAGGTAAGTATGCCGTAGGGCTTACTAGTTCGCGGATGCGATAAGGGCCATCCCTACGGGATATAAATTTCGCAGACTGCCCGGGACCGACATCATTCATCCCTTGCGTTTTCAACAAAACGAGATCACCGACCTTGTATTCTGGAGGAGCGCGTCTGCCTTCATATGCGTACTTCTTCTGCAGACTGGTTACGTTCGTGGACATCTCGGGTATCAAGCAGTACAGTCGACAACCTACGTAGGTAAGGAGTCATATTAGGGACGAAATTATCGCTGTCCACAATGGTCTTCATGTCTGCCACGACGTCCGATGGCGCGCGCAGATCTCTCCGAAGGTAAGGAAAGCTTTTGAAAATCCAGTGCTCGCTGTAACAGCAGAGTTCATAGCAAACCTTATGGCCGCTAGATGAGTATCCCACGATGCGTGATCCTTCCCAACCAGTATCGCTAACTGTGGTTTAAGGTCACGATTTTTCCGCTCAACGGGTTCGCTTCTGGGTGGTACAACGGTGTCAAAGACTGTTTTATACCGATCACATGACAAGCCTTTTGCATCACCTCAGCAACAAACTGAACCCCGTTGTCGCTGATCATCCTACGCGGGACTCCATAGCTCAGAAAGACCTCGGATATTAAAATCTCAGCGCATTCCACCCTGGTGGCCTTCTCCATCGCAAACAGCTCAACCCAATGGGAGCACGTGTCTTCTAAAATTAATATCCAACGGTTACCTGTCGAAGTCTTTGGTAGGGGTCCGAACTAGTCGATCGATACTACTTCAAATCGCCGGGTGTGTGCAGGAGTTTGGAGTAGTCCTGCAGGCTTCCTGTTATCTATCTTGTATCGCTGGCAAGCTGCACAGTGTTTAATATAGTCTGTGACAAAAGACCACATACCTGGCCAAAAGTATCGTACTCTGATGCGTTGTAGGGTACGTTCAGCACCAAAGTGGCCTGTTGTGGGAGCGCCGTGGAACTCTACGAGGACAGCTTCTCTCTCGTGTTTAGGGACCACGAGGCAGGCGGACTCGGCGTCTTCCAATTCGGGTGCACACCTATATTAATACACCTATATAATACACCATCAGACACCAGGTATCCTCTCTCTGACCACCTTCTCCCCCTGAAGAGATCGCCGGTAGTTTCTAGATCCTCGACGATACTCTTCAGCTCTGGGTCCTTGAGTTGGTTAGAGCGCACATCCTCAGGTGTTCTAATGTTCTATGTGGCATATCTACGGTCACTAAGCATACTTCACAACCAGCTGGGTTTTCTTCACAACAAGCTGGGCGGCTTAGTGCGTCGGCAATGACATTCACCTTTCCGGGAGTGTACTGTATCTGCAGGTTATAGGCCTGAAGGGCCAATGCCTATCTCGCAAGACGACCACTGGGTGACTTAAGGATCATCAGCCAACGTAATGGCTAATGGTCGGACTTAACCACTACTTCCGAGCCTTCCACGTAACCTCTGAACTTCGTGACCGCCCAGACGACGGCAAGAGCTTCGCGCTCGGTGGTAGTATAGTTGCGCTCGGCTGGCGAGAGTAGGCGACTAGCGTACTCTATGGGTCATAGTTGGGTATGAGTTTCGTCGGGGCCCTCCCCTGCATCAAAACTGCGCCGAGACAGTAGCCACTGCTATCTGTCCGGAGGGAGAAAGGCTTGGACTCGTCAGCCTGGCGAAGAATGGGAGCGGTAACCAGGAGCTCCTTGATGCGCTCGAAAGCAGCCTGCTGCTCATCATGCCATCTCCAACTGCTGTTATTCTTGAGCAGGTCAGTCAAAGGCTTAGCGATTGTAGCGTAGTTCGGTACAAACCGTCGAAACCAGCTGGATGTTGCCAGGAAACCTTTGAGCTGCCTCTCGTTCTTGGGGGCAGGCATGTCAGCAATAGCTGAGGTTTTCTCTGGGTCTACTTGTAGACCGCAAGGAACAATTATGTGACCAAGGAATTTCACAGAGTCACGGGCAAAGCAGCTTTTCTTTCGATTGACTCGAAGGTCAAACTTCTTGAGTCTGTCGAAGATAGCTTCGAGATCTTCAATATGACCTTCGAAGCTCGGTAAAAAGATTATCAGATCGTCCAGATATCCAAAAATAGTCATACTTCCTTGGGGGTTTGGTGGGATATCGGAGCTGTAACCTCTTGTGCTCGAATATGCACACTCAGGTTTGACTTGAAACGATCTATTAAACTCTGAAATGTGGCGCCAGAGTTGCGTAGGCCCATCGGCATCCTCTTAAACTTATAGGGGCCGGAGGGTGTAACAAATGCAGTGTTTTCACGGTCCTCTTCAGCGACACAAACCTGAAAGTAACCGGAGTGGAGGTCTAGCGTCGTCATGTAGTTGGTCGTCTTCGCTGCATGACGCACGTCTTCTATGCGCGGGAGCACCCTGTCCGGCACTGTCCGGCTCAGTCATGGCGTTGAGCTTACGGCAGTCCACACATAAGTGGACTCCGCCATCCTTCTTCGCAACTGAGACAATGTTGGCAGCCCACGGTGATTCGCATTCCTCTATTACATCTGCGCGCAGCAGCTTCTCAAGCTCACCGTCCAACAACTCTCTTACCTTGCGACATCCTATAGGTGAAGCGGTCGGTTCCTCCTTCTCGTCAACCCGAATATGATGAGAAGCGTAAGTTGTAGGAGGTCCTTCGGTGGCGAAGCGCTCAACTCTCAGATAAAAGCTGGTTGAGGTGTGTCCTTTGAACAGGTGACAGCTTCGTCCCTTCATCCTCTCTCAGCCCCAAGCTGATGGTATCAACCTCCATCAGCTCTGCATCGCTGGTGGATGTAAGGCTAAAAGACTGCACAAAAGCATATTTCTGCCCTGGGAAATTACTAATATTCCAACAGTTATGTTGGAGGTCCACTATTATACCTGCTCTAGCGATACAAGTCCTGTCCTATTTTATTTTAATTTTGCATTCATCTGTCGAATGACCAAACCGTTTATAGAAAGCGCAGCGCGGTCGAACACGTTTCGTATTCGGATTCGTATCGTTACAAATATTCGATCTAGAGTCGGACACAGCGCGAGAAGGGTTACTTTGATTAACCGTTGCCGTCGGAGGGTTAATGTTTACATTTCGAGATTTCGCGGAACTTGCAAGGGAAGTACCTATCCTAGACGCGGAGACGCGGGTGCAACGTGCAAGACAACGCTACACTTGTTTATTAGTACCTACACATTTCACTTTGTTGATTTTTCTATTATCTATTCGAATATTGTTTATTTTTTAATAGATACCAACTTTGATTCAATTCCTCTTAGAAGATGTTCTATACCCACCTTGGGTGTTAGATAATGACATACTTATTTCAAATTTATTGTTAATAATACTCTTTGTGCAGTGGTTAAGACATGATAGTTCGTATTTATTCATTTAAGGAAAAACAAACAGTAGCACAATAAGAAATAGTCATAATTATCTTAATTTTTATTTTTATTTTTATTATGCTACCCACTACGTTCTCCACAGATTACAATTTAAAGTATTTAAAACTAGCTAGTAACATAACAATACCTATACGACAGTCATTGTAGTATAAGTCATATCTGGATTTTTCAACTTATAACAGAAAATAAATAAATAAGGAAAAGTTTTGCGTGCGTACATTAGTAAACATTACGTGATAATACTAAATATTGATATTATTATAAATTACTTTGCTGTTCCTTTAGGTTTGCTTGGATTTGCTTCTTAAATGCAGTTTTACTAAGAAAAGAATGTCGATTGAATTAAACTCATTGTTATATGTCTCAACCAAACGATGAAGTGGTGAGCGCGAGCCAGCGTTGGACTTACAGAGCCTAGTAGCAAATAAACATCGAGTGCGTACCTCACGTAAATGAACTGTTCGAGGAACCAGATAACACAGACTCCTAACTAAGTCAGGACAGTCAAAATGATTGCGGCACACATTGAACAAAGTCATAACTTCCAGCAGTTACCGTCTTGACTTCTGACATGGTCAGAAGATCATACTTTTTAAGAAGTAAGTGATGACATTTTATTCCGATAACATCTAAAATTCATAGCAGGAAGGTATTTAAGTTGTATTAGTTCTAATCTGAGCAGCCGTGGCCCAGTGGTGGCGGCCCCGACTTACGAACAGTAAGTCGTGGGTTCGAACCCAGACAGGCGCATTACTTTGCGTAATTTATTTCATCACCACTGCTCTCAAAACGGTGAAGGAAAACATCGTGAGGAAACCGGCATGTCCTAGAACCAAAAATTCGAAGACATATGACATCTATCAATCCGCACTGGGCACGCGTGTTGGATTATTATTATTATTATTTATTTATTTATCCAGACAAAGTTCATAATTGTTAGTCACAAAAAATATCTTACTCAAACTATACTAGTACAGACATAATACAAAAGCTCGGGTCGCTCGGGTTCAGGATAGATTGATACGCTATCTGACCAAAATCCGAACGAAAGCCTTCATGACTGCCGAGTCATACTTCTCAGCAATTACTAGAAGCCCACTCCCTCTCATTGAGAGGAGGCCGTGTCCCTGCAGTGGGAACGTTATAGGCTGATGATGAGTTCTAATCTTTCACTATATTTTACGTAAAAAGGGTTCCAAATAGGTACTGTAAACTCTAACTGTGGCCTAATTATTGATTTATTTAAGTGCAAAAAGGTGGAAGGTCGACGAAAATCCCTGGAAGATCTCATGACAAAACCAAACATTTGGTAGGCCTTGTTAACAATATTTTTTCTATATGAGCATCCAGATGGAGTTTCGAATCTAGCAGAACACCAAGATCGCGGAGAAAACTTACTTTACTAATTGGCGTGTTGGCAAGATGATAGTCGAACTCAGTAATATTTTTCTTTTTGGTAAATGTTATGACGTGACACTTTGGAAGACTAAGGAAAAGCTTATTGGAAGAGCAGTAGCTAGAGAAACGGTCGAAATCCTGCTGGAAGTTAAAACAATCGACTTTATCAGAAATAATTTTATAGACCTTTAAATCGTCCGCGTAGAGAAGAAAGTTTTGAATTTTGAAAACAGTGTTTTATGTCATTAATGTACAAAATAAATAATAAAGGGCCTAAAATGGAACCTTGTTGTACACCGGAGGTGACCCGAAAAGAGCCTGATTCAATTTAATTAACAACCACCTTTTGTGTTCTGTTAGTTATGTAAGATACCTATAAACCACCGTAAAAGGTCCCCTCTGATTCCATTGTAAGCAATTTTATTAAGTAGTAGTGTGTGGTCAAGTTTATCGAAAGTCTTCTGAAAATCTGTGTAAACCGCATCAATATGCTGTCTATTATCGAGACTATCAAACAGTTGGGACGTGAAAATGAGGAGATTGCTAATGCAAGATCGGTCTTTAAAAAAGCTATGTTGTTATTTTATTAAAACACTGCGAATAGCAGGAGATAATTTAGTATGGACCAGTCTCTCAAATAGCTTAGAAAAAACAGATAGTATAGAGATAGGTCTATAGGTCGCAACGTCATTCATGGATCCACTCTTATGTACTGGTACAATATTTGCATGCTTCCAAGCTTCAGGGAAAATACCACATGATAAACATTTATTAAATAATATTAGTAAAGGGTAGTCTTATAATGTATCACACGTGTTTTTCAGAAAAACCGAAGGAATCCCATCAGGACCTGGGCCTCAAGTCTGCTATTACAATAGTGTCAGAATGGTCTATCATTGATTTCATAATTGTTGATTTTGACAAGTTTGATAATCTACTAACATATTGGCGTCATTATGACTTTCCAATGGTCAGCCACTGACACTCCATTGAAAGAAATGGCATCTATTGGTAATCTCGTACATAATGAAAAATGAATGACTGACTTTGGCGGTAATCTGCTAACATTTTGGCAGTTCCTTTGATCAGTGACCTACCATGAGAACGTCATTGTGCAGTCATTGCTTTTAATTCGTTACGAGTATCGTGTTTGTGGAATACAATGATCGACCATTATGAATTTAGCAGATTACGAACTTTTAGCAAAATGACAATGGGATCGTGTTGGAATGACGAATTTATAAAAATAGCAGACTTGGGCCCCAGGACCTTTGGTTGAATCAAGTGATTTTAATTCTTTATGTATTTCATCAAGAGATTGTTGCAGTTTGCAAAGGAAAACATCGTGGGCAGCATTTTTAGATAGTGGATCCCAAGAGTTATACTCAAATGTTGAGGGCTCATATGCAAACTGGAAAAATGTAGCAAACAAGTTACCAGTAGTAATAGGATAATTGGATGAAATTTGTTTGTAATGAACCGTGGATGGGATTTTATTTGTAGTTTTACGGCTAGCAACGTACGTCCAAAATGTCTTAGTATTGGTAGCAACACTGTCTTCAATTGTATTAATATATTTACTATAGCAAACGTCAGCTACTTTTTTATTTTTTTTCCTGTTACCCGAGAATACCACATAGTCACATAAATTCCCAAACTTCTTCCAGCTAACCCAGGCTTGAGTTTTCTTTTTGTAGGTATGTATGAGATATTTGGAAAACCAGTTGGGGAAATTAACGTTTTTTGGTCGACATGTGGGCGTGTGTGATTTTATAATTTCATAAAGTTTTGCTTAAAATGTAGAAACAGATTCATTAGGTGTTAAGTTATCCAGTAATACATTCCAATCCACGTCGCTTATATCAGTATTTATATGGCTATAATCAGCTTTGTGATAATTTAGTTTGTTATCAGCAGTACTTTTAGGAATATGTGTGTGGTGAGAGAAAGAAATGTGTATATAGAAGGCTGGATGATAGGTATCAACAGGTAAAAGGGCGACATCAGGAGCGAATGTGACTGCATGAGTATTACAAAATGCGACCGCTAGAATTAAAAAAATGGTTATATTGTTTCTTATATAACATATTGTGAACAGAAAATAGATAAAAAAAGTTAGTTATGTTTGTCAGTGTGTTGTTCGCAGCATATTCCATGTATGATAACTTTTTTACCCAAGCAAGTGAGGGTAAATTAAAGTCACCTGTTAAAATAATGTTTTCCACGGAAGAGTCATCACACAACACTGACAGAGAATTAAGAAAAGTCAAATAAGTATTATCAACAGCGTTAGCGTGTATGTATGTAGCACAAATTATATGATATTTTTTTTATTTGAATTTCTTTTTTTTTATTTGGTTTTTATTTTAATTTTTAATTATTATTTTATTGTTTTATCTTTTTTGTAATCCCTTTTATTGGGATCTATGTAAGTCACAGTGGGCCCTATCAGAATACCAGCGCGGTGGTATTTAATTATTATTTTTTAAATATCGCCGTATTATGCTGAGATAGGGGCCTTTTTGGCCTCGCACAGGTCTTTTTTATTTTATTTTTTGTTAGTTTTGCCGCTCCTTTTTTAATTTTATATAATATTGTTCTTTTTTTTTAATATTATTACTGTTTGTATTTCCTGTGCGTGTCCCAAATAATTTTTTTTTTTCTTTCTATTTATTGTTTTTGCGGGAACTTTAACTATTACATGCTCGGGCAAGGTTAACGGTGGCAAAAATGAAATAGGTACAGGGAGGATTTAGTTATTTAGATACGGCTATAAGGACCTTTTTTTTTTTTTTTTTTTTTTTTTTTTTTTGAGTGGGAAATCATCAAATCACGTCTCCCGCTCTGGGTGGAGCGGGAGGGCGTGTCAGACTCTTACTGACTAAAACCCACCCGTGTTCCTTCTCTTGCCTGTGCAATACCAGGGGGCCACGGTATCCCTTTCGGACTTTCCCGCAACCCCGGCAGGCAATGGTCTCATCGGACCCCTTCACTCGCTGACACTCTTTGAGGCGCGCGTGGAACACAACGCGCCGTCGACCCGGGCCTGGTCCTTACCGGACGGCGAGCTACCCATTGCTCACCGTCCGCAAGCCCGCGCCTACGGTGGCCGGGAATCGGCAACCGATTCCCGACGCCCAGGGAGTCTCCTCCTGCGGCGGCTAGGGGCGTGAGGGCGCGAAATTTGCCTCTCCCTCACGTGCTCCGCCTCCTCCTTCGCGAGCATTACTGCTTCGCAGAAGGAGGTGACGGCCTCCCATGCCCTCTCGCTCCGTACCATGGCCTGCACCAGGGCCGGACGCGAGAGATCCCCGCCACCGATCGCCTCCACGAGGACATGGCGGTGCTCTGCCCAAGCCGGGCATACCTCCACCGTATGCTCCACCGTGTCCTCCGGGTGATCCACGCAGTGATGACACCCGGGCGTTTCCTCCCGCCTTATCCGAAACAGGTACCTCCCGAATAAGGACACCCCCGCCATCCTTTTTGTTGGTAAGTAAGCGGTTACGATCACATCTAAACACCAAATAGCGTTGATCAATAAATTCATCATCAGATATGTCTAGCGTCAACCAGGTCTCGGTCAAGATAATGACGTCATATGCATGCGAAAAAATATTTAAATATAGGATATTCAGTTTAGTCCTGATTCCTCGACAGGTTTGTTAATAAATTGATATTTTAATATAATTAGACATTTTTTAAATCTGAGGGTACAAGAAAATAAACCAAAGGCAAAAAAATATTCACTTTGAAATTCATAAGTATACTTAAAACATGCGAATCATAGAGAACTGTGATGTCATACACAAATGTGAGGGTACAACAAAATAATGCAAAAAAAAAAACATACACTTTGAAACTCTTAAGTATACTTAAAACAAACCAACGCTGAAAGCTCACGCGGTACGTTCTCGGTAGGTAAATAACAAGTAGATATAATCGACAGAGTAAATTATAAAAATCAAGCAACAAAATAAGGATTGTTTTCAGGACTTGATTGTAAGACGCACTAATTTTAACATCGTACATTAGATTTAATGACGTAAAGAAGAAACAGTAATGGACAATACGTTGTGAGACTCCCATTTCGTACCAATGAACCAAAAGCAGCGGATGGGAACACGAGATTATTGTATAGAGTGAATAGTAATCAGCAAATTAGGCACACAACTCTTTGAAAAATAAAAATATGAACAATAAACATTTAGCCAGATATGAAACACTCATATACGGGACAGATACTACTAAGATAAGGAAATATTGTTAACAGTGTAATGTAATCATAAGCAAAATAAGCACACGGCTGTTTGCAAAAAAATATGACAAACAAACATTTAAACAGATGTTATTTTTTTTTATAAGGGTTTATACTATAATAAAGAGTTCGTTTTAAAATAAATACCAACAGCGTATTATGATGAATTATTTGACCTAAAATTATTACAAATGTCGTCTTCTGAACGGATTGCAATCGTATGTGAGTCATCATTCTCCTTGACCAGCACAGTAGCATTACGGACCCACAAATACTTAAACTTGCTTGTTTTGGCAGCGTCGCGGGATTTGCCAAATAACTCCTTATTACGTAGCGTCAGGTGTTTGTTCATATAGATACGACATTGTGTCCCAGCAAGTCCAATACGATCTGATGACCTTTAGAGAGTCGATAAGCGCTCAGCACGTTATCAAACCCAAACTCAAAGCATGTATTTCAATTAAACCATTTACAGGCACTTTTGAAATTGTCAAAGAGTCAGTCAGTTAGTAAGAAAGTTGAAGCTAGTTGCCCATTCCAAAACGTAGATATCACGGAATAGTCGGGAATAAATCTTCACAATAATATTTTTGGGACGTAAATTATGCGTGTGTGCGTGTGGATCGTGGAACACGGTGAATAGCCACTATGTCTTTCTGTGCAATAGGTATATTAATAGTTGCCGCAATCGACTCCAAAATAACCACTAGATTTTCTCCACGTTTTTCCGGCAAGTTACCAATTTCAATGTTGCACTGCCTAGCCTGTTGTTCCAGGCGATCTATTTTATTCATCAGTGTAAATATGGGTTCAGATGGTTCACCTTTGACTCCATCTCCTTCGTCCGCTTTTTGGTATCTATAATGTTCGCAGAGTTGAATTCCACCGATGATTTCAATTCATCGACAACCTTTGAAAATTCTTGATGTTTTGTGTTTAGAATTGATATACCCTTTTTTGTATTGGAAAAATGAGAGCGTAATTCTTTCAACTCGGATTGAATTTGAGAGTAGTTGCTAAATTAGTAAATTCATCACGGAGATTACTAATATTCGAGTTGATATTGGAAAATTGGTCGCGTATTTTTCAGTGCTCAGAAAGCTCAATGATCTCTTGAATTCATCGGAAAGTGCAGAGATATCATCTCTCAAGTCGCAGTCTGGCTGCTTCCTCTTAAAGTTTCTCTGAGTTACATTGAGGTCAGCGTCGTCGCCTGAGTGTAGATCAGGAACGGATTGGCATTTAGCGCTTGTCCGCGAGCGTAGCATGATGGAAGCGTCCAATACGGCGATAATCAGCTGTTATGATAACTAGGTATCTTATCCGATCAGCTGATAAGCACTTGTTCCGCGTAAGTTTTATTAAATTCCAAGCCGGTGCTGAGTAAAAGAGATGAAAAATGAGCACCGTTCCGTTTACTCGCGGGGGTGAAGGGGGCCGCACTCTCGCGACACGCGCACTGTGACCCCCGTGCTTAATTATTTTCAAACAAATAGGCGTATGACGAAATTTAGTTTTTTGTCTCAGTAGCACGGTTAGATTTTATATGGCACTGAACTACACTATTTAAGTTAAAGTGATAATGCGTCTGCTCCAGCTAGTAAGCGAGGTCTATCTGTGCTGAGCACATAATATATTTTCTTCTTTTTGGGAGGTTGTTGGGTTTTCTTATGATCAATTATTTATATTTTGCGACTTGATCTTGACTTTAAGTCAACAAGAAAGTTATGATAGACTTCAATTTCACGATGAAACCCCATCTCGTGCCACTGTTTACAACTGGTTTAATGAGTTTAAACGTGGTCGCACCAATCCCACCGATGATTTGCGTGAGGGACGGCCTTCTACGGCGACGATTGAAGATAATATCAGTGTTGTGCGGCGTATGATAAAGACTGGCAAAAGAGTGACTATCAGCAGATTCGGACAAGCTTAGGCGTCGGTATGAGTCAAGTGCACAAAATCCTCCATGAACATTTAGCAGTCAGGAAGGTTTGTGCCCGGTGGATACCTCATAATTTGACAGAGGCCCAAAAACTCCATTGTGTTGATTGGTGTCGTGAAATGGTTCAAAGATTTTACGGAGGTGACTCAAATGCTGTGTTCGACATACTTACGGGTGACGAAATCTGAATTTATTGTTATGATCCTGAAACTAAAAGACAGTCTGCTGTCTGGGTATTTCCTTCTGAGGAGTTGCCAACTAAAGTGAAGAGAGGTCGAAGCGTGGGAAAAAGATTGTGGCCTCGTTCTTATCGAAACAGTTCCAGCAGAGTGATACACTAGCAATTGTTTGCCACTAGTCTTGGAAAAAGTTCAGGAGAAACGACCTCGCAGTAGTAGGATCATCCTTCACCACGACCTCGCACCTTGCGATTTTTATTAATTTCCGAAAATAAAAGAAAAACTTCGAGGAAAACGTTTTATGGACGCCGAGAAAGCAGTGGCTGCGTTTCAAAATGCCGTCGAAGAGACTCCTAAGGACGAGTGGGCAAAGTGTTTTTCTCAGTGGTTTCATCGGATGCAGCGATGTATTGATGTAAATGGACACTATTTTGAAAATATATAATAAAAACGAATAATTTTCTAGATTGTTCAGTTTTTGATTTTCTAAGAACTTTCAGTGTCACCGTCGTACTACATTGTGATAGATAAGTATTACAGAATAATCTTTAAATTATAACAAATAATACTTAGGTATAGGTAATTAAGAAAAATTTAAAGTAACGTTGCAACAGTTACTTAAGTTGAGTGTAATATCTTTAACGTTGGTGTTAGTGACTTGTGTACTGTTTTTCGGTAAACTATCTGTCATACTTAATAGTTGTACCGATTCATCGCATTCCCTTTGGCGTAAATGTTGGCGAGACGCCCTCTCTTCCTCGTCGCTAGAATCACTAATTTTAGGTTTTTCACTTGTTTTTAAGTTTCTTGTTTTTAAACTAAGGTTCTAACAATAAGACGTGAAAGGAAAATGGCGCGCGCAAAGCAAATAAAAAAAGTACACCAAGAAGGTTCCGAGTCTGAGTTTTTAACAAATTAAAAAAGGTTTTATGATAAATTAAACACCATGGAGGTAGAAGTAAATAGGTTTAATGATGTTTTGAATTCACAAACTTAGTGCACACGATGTTCTTAATTCAATTTACTTTAATATCCTTTAGCTGATAAAAAGGCTTTTGCACTCAGATATCGAAGAGCAAAAATACTCTTTCCGAGATGGGGGGACGAAAAAGTATTTTATTGTCAAACACCAACAAACAAACTAAGAAAATTACTCTCAATCAAATTATAACATCTATATTGGTTTATAAAAAAAGAAGTGTATAGAGTGCCGCTGGCGGCACTTTATCCGATACGGATAAAGTGCCACAATTTGCGGCATACTAGTAGCATTGCCTCGGCCCGCCTAAAGTGTCGTAAGCATTGCATTGTCACTGTCACTTATTATTTTGTTTGATTGTTGAGATTAGCTCGCCGCCCTTTGTATTGACTGATTCAATCGTATTTTTTTTTGATAATTTATAATTTTGATAATAATAATAAAAAAGAAGTCACTACATTGACTGAATTTATGAAAAATGAAATAGCAAATTAAAATGGCTGAAAGTTTAGATAGATTAGGTTAGGTTAGAACTGTGACCACACAACGCACGAGCCGAGCGAGCGTAGCGAGCGGTGCCGCGGCAGCGGCCGGCGAGTGCCAGGGTTAGTTTAGGCACAAGAGAATGTAATGTTTTGGAAATGTGGTGTTTTACAGCGACCTAACCTCATCAATCAAACAAAATAACAAGTGACAGTGACTCAGTGACAGTGACAATGACAATGGATATCTGACGGCACTTTAGCCGGGCCGAGGCAGTGCCACTAGTATGCCGTCAACGGTACTTTATCCGAAAAGGATAGAGTGCCCCTAACGGCACTATACACGGCCTGTAAAAAAACCGTAAATACTTATCTGGAACATTTTGCGATAAGTTTCGTCAAACTAAAGATAATAAAGGTATTTTTTGGTTGCCGTAAATAAAAATTTAATAAAACACAGCCGTGGTAACAATCTGTGTGGGGATTGTTATTGTAACAGATTAGTTATATAGTTAGGAACGTTATTTGTTATTTTTAAAAATATCGGTTATTTCTATCTGTCACGATAAATACGCCTCACCCCTAATGCCATGCTTGAAGTTTCTGATGTTAAGCCAACAACGTAACATTTTGGATTTTTAAATATTATTGTGTTTTACGTGGCAAAGATCGTCTACTTTATGAGGCCAGCACGAAAAAACTTTTAAAAAAAAATACTCCAGCTCGGAAAACAAAATATTGAAATCCTTTGCTTAAAATAACTAATTCTATAAATTAAAAATATAAAAAATACCTATCTGAAAAAACTTTACATTACCCTACTCTAACACCGAGTACACCGAGACGCGACGCGATGCTGCGCACACTTTTAAACAAATATCGAACTTATTTTCTTCACAAAAAGGTATAACTTCAGTGCGAGCGTGAACGCGTACGCTGAGATGCGCGGTGCTGCGCAGCGCGTGTGTATTGTGTAGTACCTAATAAATTCGATATTGTATCGAATTATTTTAAAAATGCGCGTCGCGTCGCTTCTCGGTGTGAACTAACCCTAAAACGTACTTGATCCCTAGACATTTTTCATGTGTGTATATTGGTTGTGGGTTTCAACAATACTACCCCACTAAAGCTATCTTTTGTTTGTAGATTTTCCATTTTAGTGAAAAAATATTGTTCGTTCAGATAATTTATTGACCAAAAAAATACCTTTAAAACTACAGTTTCTAACGTATTAATTTTTATGTTAGTTGTGGTTGTGTCCTGCAATTTCGTAAATATTTTGCCAGAGACAATAACACACGTCACTTTCATAGAGCATCCATGCAATCTTACAAGTACCTAAACTACTTATCACTGAGAAGATCGCGTTCTCGCTACTTTTATCTTGTTTAGATTGTTCAGTACACAAGACATTCATCTCACAGCGGTACACTACACGTTCTTTAGCATTCATTATAATTATAAACATCACTGAGCTGTGCAAATGTTTACAAACTGTCAATGCTCATCGTGATCTCGACACACGGTAGTGTGTCATGAAAAGTTCGGAACCAAAAGGACGATACAGGATTATACGAGCCACCACCGGTGGCTGTAGAGTAGGGATTCCCAACCGAGAACCCTCCTCGGGGGCGTGGAGTGAACAATGCGGGGGGGGGGGGGGGTTCCAATAATCCATACTTAATATTATAATTTCGAAAGTAACCGTCTGTCTGTCTGTCTGTATGTTACCTTTTCACGGCTAAACGACTGAACGAATTTCGACAAAATTTAGCAAGGAGATAGATGGCATCCTGGAGAAAGACATAAGGTACTTTTTGTCTCAAAAATAACCCTTAAGGGGATGAAAGTTTGTATGGGAAATCCAGCATTTCTTTAGTTAGGGATATAAAAATTCAAATTAATCGTTTTGGTAAGAAATAAAAATTACACATTTCAGCATTTTTGTAAAATCATCCCCCAAAGGGGTAAAATAGGAGCTGATTTTAAAGTTCACATGTAAAATTGAGTTTTTTGTGTCTAATTTTCAAGAGATATAAGGGATTGAAAATATAGTCATAGTCCGTATCTAGAATTAACATTTAGTCTTTATTTCATTAAAATCGGCCCACTCAAAAGTTAATTACAATTTAAAGTCATTAAATAACCTTTCTAACATATGAGTATTGTGTGTTTAGCCGACTTCAAATAAATTAGACAGGTTTATTTAGCTTTGTGTCAATCTATTATTACCTACTGCATAACTTCCTGGGGAGGTGCCGCTAAATCAATTTTACTGCACCTATAACGCGCCCAAAGAGCAGTATTAAAGGTCGCTACTTTTCGTCCATTCAGATTTCCTACACACCAGCTTTACATGGCATGCAAGGTGCTAACAGTACGTCAATTATTTGTTTTGAATGTAGTTTTATTTCAACACACTGTACTTTTAAACCCAGTACCTACAGGTAAGAGAAGAAAAGATTTGGTTTGTGCTAACTCACAGACTAAACATGCTTTCACTAGACGATTTTATTTATTCTTAGGACCCTACTTGTATAACCAGTTCAATAGACTGCTAAAGATTTATAGCTTATGTTATAATAGGTGTAATTTACTACTACAAAAATATTTGGCAAAATTCAATTATACGGACACCGAAAAACTACTAGAAATAGTAAAATAAACTTAATATTATTCGTTAATTTATTTAAACTTAATATAATATAATTTAGTTTTAAAATATTATACTTACCACATTAATTACTCCTACAATCATTGAAAATATTGTATCTTCTTTTTTTTAAATGTTAATTTGTGAAATGCTGGCCTGAAACACAGGTTTTCATAAACCTAGATCAGGCAAGTCTACTTTACATCTAGAATTAATTTTTCCTCAATTGCAATTAATGTAAATCATTATCTTACTTTATACTTGAATAAAAAAAATTATAATTTAATTTAATTGCGGCACTAGAATAGGCTTTACAAATTAATGGTGATAATAATAGTATAATGAATAATTAGTCTTTTAAGTAAGGCATTTAGAATCATATAAACCTGTTTTTTTTATACCTGAAGTGTGAATGAATAGGACTTGCGCCCTGAGGGTTCCGTCTCAAAGCTGTGCTTGCTCGGCTGCCCGAATTTCCAAATAATATTAATGATAAATAAAATAAAATTAATTTGTGTTAAAAATGAACTCTGGACGAAAATAATTTTAGTATGGACAATGCCCCACGTGCTCGGTCGCAATCTAGTGGTTCGAGCAGTAGTAGCGATTCTTCTTCCACGGCGCGGAAAAGGAGACATCGTAGGCGAAAGGAGCGGCGCGGCGCCGCGCCGCCGTACAAAGCTAAGTAAATTAGAAGACGCTTTTTTTTTTTAAACTTACTGAAAAAGTATCCTCTTTGCAAGATCTTATTGTTAAAAATAATACTCATTCTTGCAAGTCTGACAGTGAGTCTATACTATACAGGGTGTTTGGCGCATGGACCGACACAATTTTTTCAGGGATTTGGGAGGTCATTAGCTAGGTTCTACCCATACACCCTTTGTCCCAAATGTCACGGTTGGTTACATATGATTATTTTTTTTAAATGAAAAAAAATCCCAAAATGTGTCCTTTAATTTGAAATAACTTTTTTGTTTGTGGGTGTAGTGGCACAAAACAAATTTTGTTGCATTCTCCAAAGTCCTTTAAATCTAAAAACATCTTTGTTTTATACAACTGGTTTCAAGAAAATTCCTTACAAGCTTCCAAAGTTAATTTTTGTATTTAATGAATGAAATTTTACAACTTCTAAATTAATTATAAAAAAAACTAAAAGCTATTTTGAACTTAGCTAGAACCTAGCTAATGACCTCCCAAATCCCTGAAAAAATTGTGTCGGTCCATGCGCCAAACACCCTGTATATTCCGAGCACTACTGAACTGGACACTGAATTATACAAAGAAAAAGGGATTGATTTTAAAATACAATACCCTCAAGTCGCAGACATTACAGACAAATAATACGCATCTCGAATTGCTTAACAAATAGCAACTTCTTCTCGCCTGACTGGGCTCAAGTAGGTACGTTATTCTGAATACAGAAACTTTATAATTCTACCCCAGCAGGGCTAACATGACAAGCGCGAGAAAGCTCTTTATCTCGTTTTGTCGAAATTTGTCTACGATTCTGATGTCATTCTAATCCCTAACATGACCGTTATCGACGACATAGCTCGAAAAAGGCACTTTGACACTTCTATATCTCTCGACGAGAAACCAATGTTGCAAGTTATTAAAAACAAATTATTTTTATGATAGCAACATCGGCTTGAGATTCCGTTTCATTCAATCAATGGTGCCGATTCTCTTGTCACAAATGCCTCTAAACTAGACTAAAAATCACCAAAATTTAGATTATTCCTGTCAACCGACGATTTTCATTCTGAAATAGACTAAAGTGACACAACTTTAGTTTGACGGCACTGAGCTATTAATTTAGTGAAAATGGCAATTTTGCTATTCAGAATTTTACGTTCTTCACCTAAAATTTAGATTGTCTCAGTATTAAATCGCGATTAAAAAATTAACTTAAATTCACACCATCACCTCGAAGGTGCAAAAACAATACTTTTTTTTTTCTTTTCTCTTGCTTGTATCTCGAAAACGGTATGTCCTATCGCAAAAATAATGAAAATTTTGACCCCCTTTATGAAGCCCATAAATCCCTAACACTCAACATCTAGGTAATAGTTTTTAATATTTTCCATACAAAAAACGAAAAATTCCTTAAAAAACACGTCGTTCCAATATAAATAGTAGTTTAAAACTAAGTACTTTCATTATTAATATATTGTAAAATAAAATGATGACTAAAATAAATACAATTATGAAACGGCCATGTTATTTTGGAGTTTTTTTTTGTATCATAATTTTGTCTACTCTTCTCGTCGTCAAAATCGACGACGAGTAAATACGACTAAATGATAGTAAAATCGGAGATTATCTCGTGTTGAATTGTCAAAAACCGAGATAACTAAGGTGCCATGTTAGGGTTTGTCGAGAAAACATCAATTTTGACAGAAGGAGTCGACTATTTTGTATGGAAGCGCTGCCGCTGTCAGAAAACGAGAAAGACACCGAAATCGACAAAAATTACTCACGCGAGAGTAATTGTTGCGTGTGTCATGTTAGGCCTGCAGGTTTTATAGAGTTAGAATGTAATGACGTTTTGAAAATTTTTGAATGTAATCGTTCGTTAGCGGTCGTTGAAAATTCTTTAGCTCATGCAGTTATTTTGTTAAATGAAGCATTTAAAAAAGGTTTATGCCAATTCATTTCAAGGGTATCCGAATTAATAAACCCAATTACCACTGAAGAAATTACTTCAAAAGTTAATGAACTTTTTGCCAACCAATGTCCGATTGTATTTTTTGGTATTCACAAAAAATACAATCGGACATTGGTTGGCAAAAAGTGAAATTGATTACAAATGATACGTGGCAAACGGGCTGATATAGGTAGTGCAACAACGTCGTTATGGTATATACTGAATTTATCAGTAAAAGAAAGTTGTTTTAAGGAATCCATATGGAAAATACCCTCGCCCGCGCATCATTTATTTGACGATTCAAAGCTTACAGATTTTGTATGAAAACAAGGGGGCGTCTTAAGAATTTTTCAATCCGCTCCCATTAAATTATCCTCACCGGTTAGATCGAATAAACTTTCTGTCCAAAAAACGGACACACAAGGAGGTAGGAAACATATAGTGCCTGTGCGCAACAGTGCAAACTATCGCCCCTCTACTAATAAATTCAAATTCAAAAGTCATTTACTTAAAATAGGCTGAGAAATCAGCACTTTTCGAACGTCAAAATTACATAAGACAGTCCCCCAAAAACGCCCGCCCTTCACCACTTCCTAGTGATTTAGCTGGGAAGAAGAAGTGGCGCAACAAACTCCCTAGTGGCTTTAATCCTGCGCAAGGACGAAAGAGAAGGGCAGATGACTTTTTTCGTCATTCCGAAGAGAGGGGTATAGATGCAAAACCGCCTCTGCTCACTTTTTGCAATTTTGAGCTAGAGACCCAAACGCTATAATATATAATATAATATATAATATAATATATTTCTAATACAAAATGCATATTGTACAATCAACACTACAACTGACTACTGTTGTTTGTTTAGAGGTAACATTTAGGAGTATTTTACAACACGTGGAACGTAATGTTATTTATTCAAGTTCGAAAATTGGATAGAGGCGGTTTTGAAATTCATCAATGGATAGAGGCGCTTCTGTCCCTCAGTGTCCCTAATAGAAGCGGTTTTGCAGTTGATTGGAATTTCATGGAATATTATGTAAAAGTGAGCCATGCAAAATATTTTATTAGCTTAGTGGTAGGTATATTAAAATAAAACGAGAGCTTCATACAAATAAGAAATTGTCACTTATTTAATCATTTTAACATCAAATATTCATGCCTACTTCTTCTAAGTGTTCACATATATCCTCGTTTTGCTCATCACCGCCAACATCGGGAATTGTTTCAAGTGCGTTCTTATAAAATTAAAGTTGTTCATCTGCTTTCCAGTTATCAACTTATCGACGTCACTGAGCTTCAATGCACTGACTTTCACTTGTAAAGGTGGTACATCTCGAATATCGTAATCAGATAATGTGGTCACACCCCGTTTTATTACACTTTTTGCAACCCCAAGATCTGTTTTATAATTTACTTCCCCTCGCAACAAGAAACGGCCTGACCTGTTTTTAACTTTTGACAAGTAGTACCTTTTGCATTGATTTATATTTGGTGGCTTTATAGATGAATATCTGAAATGAAATAAAAAAAAAATATTAAAAAAATATTCTTATAATTTAAGTAAGTAATAAATTATTAAGCATCAAAGAAAGCACTAATTCTTGGAAACCACTAAACAATTTCGATAAGACACAACTAAGAGCCTTCTCAAAACAGCTAAACTTTTATGACATCCTGTCGGAAATAAACGAACAAACACTCTGATCGTTCGTAAGATAAGTCTTACTTACAGATCGATTACAATTATTAATGATTGTATACATTCGTTAAAAACATAAAAAGTGTACTATTTTTTTCTTGGTTATGTTCTGTATATAATGGATTCATTCACAGCTTAATACAGGGCATTGGGAACATACCTCTCACGCTTTTTGACATTGCGTTTCCATTGCGATTTGTTACGAATCCTCTTCCTTGCTATATTACCTTCGACAGGAGCAATATTAATTTCCATTTTCACACTTTTTTCCACACACAATTCAATTAAAACTAACATGCAGTACTGTTCACGAAAACAATAGCCGGACGCCATTACATCTCCCAACAACATGCTAAGCTGTCATTGGTCGAGCCTCGACAATGTCGCTTTTGCATCCAATGTTTTGAATAGAGTCGGTTTTGCACCTAAGCAAATGTTTCAAGGGACTTTTTGTGTAGGATAGAGGCGATTTTGCTCATAATTGTTTAAATACAATTCAAAATGAAATAATAAAGAATGTTGCCACATAAAAACATCGCATGACGATAATATACGACAGAGGCGGTTTTGCATCTATACCCCTCTGATACAAAATACGGTAAGAAATGTAGTACCCTGAGACGGCGTGATAAACGAGTCGATTGACTATCATCACCGTTCTCAAGCCGGGAGAATACAACATCTGGTAAGTGTCTGGAGGAAGTTAGCACCTTTATATATACTAAAGATAATATCGTGCTATCGGCTCCCCTTTTTAAGCAATCCACCGATCGTTCATCCCTTGAGGATTCCCTAAAGTTTTCACACAATATACTCAAAAGAAATCTTAATCCAATTAAAGAAGCTAGTAGAACAAGAGGTGTTAGAAAAAGCTTCATTAACTCCGAGCTTTCTCTCAACAATTTTTCTTGTACCAAAAAAGGAAGCGACGTCTTTAGTTCGCCCGGTCTTCAATTTAAAATTACTGAAAAACTGTCAAAATAGACAAATTTCGATTAGTGAACATGTACAAAGTCCCCGACTTCCTCCAACCACAGGATTGGTTAGGTTAGGTTAAGTTATAAAAATAGACCTGAAAAATGCATATTTTCACCTGCCAATCGCACCAGGACACAGACGTTTCCACAGATTAATAGTATCGAGCCAACTTTGGCAAATGACATGTCTCCCCTTTGGTTTGGCAACTGCTCAGAAGGTTTTTGCCAGCCTGACGAAGTGGATCGCGCAGATCCTAAGAGGCCAAGGAGTGCGATTGCTGTATATCTCGACGATTTTCTCCTGGCGAATCAGAATCGAGAAACTCTGCAGTCACGCGAACTTAACGGTAAGACTATTGCAGTCCCTTGGCTTTGTAATAAACTTTCAGAAATCTGTATTCACTCCTCAGCAGTCGATCGAGTATCTGGGGATATAATGGGACCCTTGGCAAAATGTGAAATTACTACCACCAGTAAAGGTTCGCTTATTTCAATCGAAAACATCGAAAATGGCAAAAGCCACCAAGGTAAGTTTAAAAGAAGTCCAGAGTATACTAGGACTTTTAAATTTGGCCAGCTTCGTAGTCCCGCGAGGGCGCTTAAATTCTCGTGCAATGCTAACTTTCAGCAATTCCCTGTTGCGAAAAAATCTAAAAGGTCGAACACAGATGCCCGTCAAGGTAATTCCGAACCTGCAATGGTGTATACAGAATCGCAACATGGCTTCTCAACTGCACGGTTCGCCTCCAACTTATTTCCTTACGACCGAGGCAGTTTGGGGTGCGCAGCTCAACAACCAGACCTTATGTGACAGTTGGTCAGCACAAGAAAGAGACGCTCACAGCAATATCTTGGAGATGTTGGCAATTTTGCGAGTAATTCAGGTAAAAGGTCACCTAAGCGACAACCGAACTGTAGTTTCTTACCTGCGCAACGAAGGCAGCACACAATCACAGCCCCTCCTAAACCTAACATACGAAGTCTTAGACGAAATAGATCGTTATCGGATACATATCTCGGTATATCACCTTCCCGGTCGATACAATTACGTAGCAGATCGGCTTTCAAGGAAATCTGCCCCGACAGAATGGCATTTGCTTCCCCGTGCTATCGGGAAATTTTTTCAGCATTTCGGAGTTCCCGAAATAGATTTTTCTAGCGTCACAAACTGCCCATGTAGTACCCAGGTATGTGAGTCTGGATTTCGATCAGGCGGCTGTCTTCCACAATGCCTTCGGTCGCCCTTAGCACTACAGGTTAGCATGGGTATTCCCACAACCTGTCTAATACCCAGAGTATTAGCGCACCTGAACCAGGTAACCGGCATGTACCTGGTGATAACACCCGGTTGGGAGGTCTTTTAGAGAGCAGATCTGGTGGCTCGCTCCATGCACCCTCCCTACCAGTTGACGGATTTGGAAGAATTTAAAGGTGTGGTTAATACAGGGTGGTCATCGCTGTTAGATTATTGGCAGAAAAATCAGATAGAAATTTACTAGAGGGTAGCTGGAGGAAATCGACCTTAAATACTTACAAGCCGGCATGGTTACGATGGTGTAAATGGTCACGTGACAATAATGTGAGCTCTATATATCCATCCCCTGAAGATGTGGCTCGATTTCTAACTGTTGTCGCTGGCAACTCTTTTCGGCCGCTAACTAACCGTGGCGCCGACAGAGGGCGATGGCGAGGCTACCACTGGGCTGCAGCGGCTCACCTCGCCCCTTTTTGCTTTCGACTACGGAGCTGTTCGGTCATTCCTAACATCTTGATTTGCGATGCTGACTATATTATTATTTGTTAAACCATTATTGCACCGTTAAAATTGCCAAATCTTTACTTCAGTTTATTTATCATTAAATTAGTTATGTTTATGAATCATAATTAAGTTTACTAACTAGTGTGTAATTTAGTTTAATATTAAATTTATGTGAAATTGGGCTACGTTGTTTCACTTCTAATATCAGAAGTGGGATACCGTTGCTTTCTTTTTATTGTTTTTTTTTTCTTATACCCGCGATGCCACGTAGTCGAAAGTCAAATACTTTAGACAAGAAGAAACGAGGGCGACGACGTCGGCGAGGCTCCTCTTCGAGTTCAACGTCTAGTTCAAGCACAAGCAGTACTTCAAGCTCGGACACACGGGTGCAAAGAAATAAAAAACGTAAGAGGTCAAATCGGTCACCGGTGAGCCAAAATTCTATTTTATCATCTGTTATTCCTGAGTTTGATCCATTAGTTGATGATGTATATATGTGGTTAAATGTGGTCGATGCAAATGCTCGTGCTTTTTGTTGGTCAGATAGCGTAATAATGTACCAAGCATTGCAAAAGTTGCGTAATACGGCTAAAACGTGGTACGATTCAATGTTAAAAACGGAAACTAAGTGGACTACTTGGAAATGACATGACTGGCGAAGCATATTGCTAGAAACATTTGCGATTAGGCGTAATATGTTCACTTTGTTGAAAGATTTAATGGAATCAAAACCTACAGATGGTCAATCACTGTATGAATTTTATTTTACTCAAAAAAGTAAAATTGATAGGTTAATGCTTTCTTTTTCTCAAAAAGACATTATTTCTGTAATTGTCGGTTCAATTGGTGATAAAGGTATTTGTATGGCAGCAGAGGCAGGTAGTTTTAAATATTGCGATGAATTAGCGTCATTCTTACATGGTAAAACATTTATACCTGCGGAAAGTAGGTCAAAGAATGTAACACCTAGACATCCTTCTCGACCTTTTGTTATAATAGATAAAAAAGCTGATTCTAACATAAACGCTCGATCGAATTCTGTTACTAGTCAAAATTTTACATGTTTTCGTTGTGGAGAAAGCGGACACAAACGTAACAGTTGCACATTGCCTAACAATACGAAGTGTAATTATTGCAATAAGGTAGGACACGTAGAAAAAGTGTTTTGCTAAAAATAAAATAAAGGCCGAAAAGGATGCGGAGGTTAAACTCGTGAGTAGTAGAAATACGTATAGCAAAGAAAATTTTATAAAAATGTTAAGTTGAATAGTGACTGTTCTTTACTTTTAGTTTCTTTAATAGATACATTTAAACTGCAACCACGAAAATTAAGTGTACCAATAAAACTAGTGGGTTTTAATAATAATTCGTGTTCAGAAGTTAACGAAGTAGTTTCGGTTGAACTTAATGTTGACGGTGTGCAACTTCCAGTAGATTTTTATGTCACTGACACGCTAACGAATTGCGATGTTTTAATCGGTAGAAATTTTACAGAAGATACGCGTATTATGTACAGTCGCATAGGAAATCAATTAAAATTCCAATTGGTTTCAGAATGTTTCATGTTAAATGTCGAATCAAGTGTGTGTAAAGACAAGTTAAAGGAAATATTTTCGAGGTATTCAAAGTGCATTTCAAAAGATTTAACTGATTTAGGAAAAGCTTCGTGTGTAGAATTAGAGATCGAATTGACTACTAATAAACCGGTTTCACAGCGTCCTTACAAGATGTCTGATGCTCAACGTGTAGTAATTAGGGAATTGGTTGATGATCTTTTAAAAAACGGTATTATTAGGAATAGTAATTTTTCTTATGCAAGCCCAGTTGTTCTGGTAGACAAACCATCCGGGGAAAAGAGATTATGTATTGACTATAGGAGTTTGAATAAAATTACGGTAAAGGAAAAATACCCCATGCCTCTTGTTGAAGATTTAATAGACAGATTAAAAGGGTGTAAGTACTTTACAGTTTTAGATTTAAAATGCGGGTATTACCAACTTTGCGTGGCAGAAAACTCGATTCATAAAACCGCTTTCATTACTAACGATGGGCATTATGAATTTTTGAGGATGCCGTTCGGTTTGTGTAATGGGCCTTCAGTTTTTCAGCGTTTGATGAATACAGTGCTTGGTCACCTACGTTTTAAAAATGTAATATGTTATATGGATGATTTAATGATAGCAACTGATACAATTGAGAAGAATATCGAGTGTTTAGAGCAGATTTTATCGGTGTTACAAGATAACGGTCTCACAATTAATGTAGACAAGTGTTATTTTTTTCAACCAAGTGTAGCTTTTCTAGGATACCATGTTTCTTCTGAAGGTGTTAGACCAGGTACTAAAAAACTAGCTGCAATTGAAAGATATCCTATCCCTCAAAACGTGCATCAGGTTAGACAATTTCTTGGTTTAGTCAATTATTTTAGGAAATTTATTCAGAATTGTGCTTTAATTTGTAGACCGTTAACTAATCTCTTGAAAAAGGATTCTGTTTGGCAGTGGGGAAAGGAACAAATTAGGGCTGTCAATACTTTAAAAGATAGGTTAATTAATAATGCTCTATTATCAATATTCGATCCTAGGCTTCTAGTTATCCTTTATACAGACGCTAGTCGCGATGGCTTAGGTTGTGTCTTAGTGCAAGTTACGGCAGATGGTGAAAGACCTGTACATTTTTATAGTAGGCAAACAACATCACAGGAAAAACGTTATAACTCATTTGAGTTAGAATTTTTAGCTATAGTTGTTGGCCTTCAAAAGTTTAGACATTATTTGTTAGGATCGAATTTTAAAATAGTCACTGTTTGCAGTGCAGTTAGATATTCCATTAATAAGCAAGAAATAAATCCGCGTATAGGTAGGTGGGTTCTACAGACACAGGAATTTACTTTCGAAGTTGTACATCGGGCAGGATCTCAGATGCAGCATGTGGATGCTTTATCGCGAAACCCTATTATCGATACTTCTATCATAGTTAACGAAAGTGTGATGGCCATTACTGAATGTGATTGGTTATTGTCAGTACAATTGCAAGATCCTAATATTTGTGCAATACGGGAAATTTTAGAGTCAGGTCAGGCCGATGAGCATAAAAAAGTGTTTAATGAATATGAACTACTAGGCAATAAAGTATATCGAAGAACAGAATATGGTAGACGATGGGTAGTACCAAAACAATGTATTTGGCAAATAATTAAAGCCAATCATGATGAGATAGGTCATTTTGATGTTGATAAAACAATTGATAGGATTAGAGATAAGTATTGGTTTCCGCACATCAAGAGAGTAGTTACTAAGTATATACAAAATTGTTTGAATTGTTTATATTATAAAAATGTACATGGTAAAAAGGCTGGGAAACTATTTCCAATTCCTAAATATGCGAGGCCTTTCCATACGTTGCATATGGATCACTTAGGGCCTTTCGTTAAAACAACGTTAAAAAACACTTACTTATTGGTTTTGGTAGATTCTTTTACGAAGTTTGTTTTCATTGCACCTGTTATGAATACAAAGAGTCGGATTGTTATAAATGAGTTAAACAAAATATTTAAAATATTCGGGAACCCTAAGAGATTGATATGTGATGCAGGTAGCGCATTTACTTCTAAATTGTTTGTGACGTATTGTAAAGATAGGAATATTAGACAACATGTAATTGCTACAGCTATGCCAAGATCTAACGGGCAAGTTGAACGGTTCAATCAAACTATATTAGAATCTTTGCGTAGTATGGGAGCTGACACTGACTGTAACAAATGGGATATGCATATTGACCAAATTCAGCAAGGTATTAATAGTACTATTAATAAATCCACTGCGGCTGTTCCCACGGAAGTCTTTTTCGGGTATAGGCTACGAATGAATTCAGATAAAATAGTCAGTGATAGTGAAGAACAAGTAGTTGATGTAACTGCATTAAGGAAAAATGTAGACAGTAGTATTAAAAAGGTTTCTAAAAACTCAAAAGTAACTTTTGACTCGAAACGTAAACATGCGCCTAAATACGATGTAGGAGACCTTGTTGTCATAAAAATTCCTAGCCATAACAACGACGGGCAAAGCAAAAAGTTGTTACCGTTGTTCAAAGGCCCTTTCCAGGTTATAGAGGTCTTGGGCCACGACAGATACAAAGTGGCTGATATGCGGGGTGCCGAGCGTACATCAAAGCACTACGAAGGTGTAACATGCGCCGAAAACATGAAACCTTGGATCCGATTCGCAGAGGGTGATGGCTAGTGCTTTGGGTACGCTAAATAAAGATACCGGATGTTGTCAGGTATGTTGAACATTAATTACTTTATTAGATTTTAGATTCTTGCGCAGTAAATATAAAGTTGTCACTTGTTGTTTGAAGTTTAAAACAAACTAGTAATTGTTCTCAATTATATTCATATTTCACTCCTGTAATCTAAGTGTGAATGTGTCTCACGAGACTGTCTTAACAGGATACCGTACCCTAGAACGCAAAGGGCAACCGAAGGAACAGATTGGATTTTAGTCAGTTCTAGTCTGACAGTCCCTTCCGCTCTACCCAGGGCGGGAGGACTCATTCTATGATTTTACCACAAAAAAACATATAAAAAAAATGTGTCTAGTGCAAGTCCTTCATTTATGGTTTTCAAATTCTTAGTCGTTTAAATCAGTGACGAATATCGATGATGAACATCGTTGCTGAGTATTTGGTAAAGGGTTTGTTATCGGTACTATGTATCCCTGCAAAATTGTGTATCTTGACTATATATTATTGTGTGGGTATGCATTGTGCTATTAAATCTCTTGAGATCAATGAACCAATATGCAAAAGTGGTGATATACATCCTAGTGTACGGATAAATCACGGGCTAGTTTGGTTATTGATGTCAACCAGAGGTGCTGCGACTATGAGTTTTGAACACTATAGATAATGGCTATAAAAATCATTTGGCTTAGCTTTACTAGATGAAAATGGCTATACCAAAAGATTTAGGTTGTTGTAAAAAAAAAAAAGTGTAAAAATACTAATGTGAACAATATATTGTTTTCAGTACTTGCACCAGACTATGACGCCATCGAGGACGAAGGCGTAGTGCAGGACAGCCGGATGTTGTCGCTGGCAACTCTTTTCGGCCGCTAACTAACCGTGGCGCCGACAGAGGGCGATGGCGAGGCGACCACTGGGCTGCAGCGGCTCACCTCGCCCCTTTTTGCTTTCGACTACGGAGCTGTTCGGTCATTCCTAACATCTTGATTTGCGATCCTGACTATATTATTATTTGTTAAACCATTATTGCACCGTTAAAATTGCCAAATCTTTACTTCAGTTTATTTATCATTAAATTAGTTATGTTTATGAATCATAATTAAGTTTACTAACTAGTGTGTAATTTAGTTTAATATTAAATTTATGTGAAATTGGGCTACGTTGTTTCACTTCTAATATAACTGATTTGCATCTTAAATTTAAATTTGTTTCTAACACAATTGCAGTACATAAGTTTGTGGTATGTACCTTTTGTCACCCACCTAGTGGCTTCTCATTGGGTTCTCACGTTATTACTCGTATAAAGCAAGTATTAAAGGGCATTAAAACAGCCACCCAAAGCTAAAAGTCCTATTAGGGACATTAATGTTTTAATTAGTTTCTTAGTTGACATAATTCCCTCCAAAATGTCTTTGTTCGAAGTTTCTAAAAGAACTGCAATCCTCCGTTTATTGTGTTCCGGGCGCAGAGTCCATGACCTTACATGATTAAGTATAAGTAAAGGAAACTTTGTAATGAGTGATGTTTTGGCCGATATTTAGGTCCAAAACTGATAATATAACTTATAAGCAATCCGGTTGGCGTTTACTTAAGGGCGAGTCAAACTCTAACATTGACCCAATTTATTAGATTGACAGATTGCTAGAGTACTCTAATGGTCGAAGGGGTAATATTGATGGAAATATATATTAGCACACGTGGTGAACCCAAACCAGCTACCCGTTCCATCATAGAGGGCTGGTTTAAGTCATTGCTAAAATAAGCTGGAATAAACAATAGTCCAGGTAGTGTGCGATCGGCACTAGCCTCGGCTAGTTGGTCAGATAATATTCCCATTGATCATATTTTAGAGAGAGGAAATTGGCGCTCTGCTTTGATATTTCACAAATATTATAAAAAATAAATCATGGATCACAAATGAATCAAGTCGGATCAGTAATCTGTTTCAAACGATAAGATTATTTACTTAATCATAATATCGATTTAGTATTATAATTAAAGCCATAGGAACTAATTCTGTTGATTTAATATAAGTTGAACTATCAAAAGTTTAAAGGACAATGACAAGAATCGGCTCGAATCATGTAGCGTCCGACAGACTTAATATTTATGATAATTTATAATATAAAACAGTAAGAATTATAGAGTATAAATAAAATCTGTAGAAGTACACCGTCTAAAAGTCATTTTAAATAGTTATTCAATTTTTCAACACGTTTCCTATTTGCAATTCCAATTAGAAATGTTGCCAATACCAAAATAAAATAATATCGATACGAAATTGCACTTGCAAATCGATTGCATTTTAATATCATTATGAAACTACGTAAGTGAATTTATTACATACCTATAGTATAAGTCGTAACTCGTAATTCTTATTATAATAAATAGTAAGTATTTAGTTATATTTTTGAATATATTTTATAACAATTTAAAATAAGTTAATTCAATTTTCGATACAATTTAGAATATGAATTATTATAGTGCTGGCAACACTTGATCTTGTTTTTGTAGTTGTCATTGATGATTGTCAAAAAGTTTTACTACTGCGCGTTTTATCACGAGCGTCGAAGTGATTACGTGTTTTTGAGTTTTGTGTTGTATATTGCTGTGTTTCTGGACTCCGATTTTTCTACCACTTACGACTACCTTGGCTGTTGAAACTGAACCTGAATCTGTATTACTCGCTGACCCGGCTCGCCCAACCGAACATCTAAACCTGCCTACTTGTTGACCTGGCTTTTCTCACACGGACGAACCTTTAGTCTACTAACCATGATTCGCTGCATTAATTGTGGAGTAAATGCCTTTCGAATGCGACGATACTCGTTAGAAACTGAAACTGAAGAGATTCTGATGAATAATAAATTGTTAAAAAGTATCCATGTGTTTTTTTTCCATACTTACATTCTAAAATAATGTAAGTATGTTATTATTATGTATTTATTTACTATGAAAAAATATATTATGCGAGGATAATATGTGCCAAAAATAATTATTTAATTAATAATTTAATAGTTTATTTGTTGTTATCGTTAAAATTAGAAGTATTAAGTGGACAACTTTAAAGAACTATAACTTTTTTTGGTGTACTTCGTATAGAAAACTAAATATACTATCTAATTCTATAATTATTTTCCTTTTTAATGATATATAGTTCATCTTTGTCGGTTCTGGCCGAGTCTTGAAGGACAACTTGGCATTCTCCTTTAATTAATAACTTTATTGATCACATTGGTGCCGATACTCTTGTCACAAATGCGTCTAAACTAGACTAAAAATCACGAAAATTTAGTTTACTCCTGTCAAACGATGATTTCCCATTCTGAAATAGACTAAGGCGATTAACACACGGCACCGCGCACCGCCGCGGTAGGCGGTGAAGCGGATCTCATGTCGCATTGGCCTCTAATAAATCCGTAGATGCCTAACACACGTACACCGCCCGACCGCACGGTCGAGCGGTGCTCGTTTCTACCGCAAACTTTTTTTCTTTTCTTTTGCTTATATCTCGAAAATGGTGTGTCCTATCGCAAAAATAATGAAAATTTCGACCCCCTTTAAAAAACACTTATACCCCTAATACTCAACACGTAGGTAATATTTTTTTTAATTTTCCATACAAAAAGTGAACAATTCCATATAAAACACGTCGAAGCTGACCCCAATGCGCGTGTGAGATTATTAATATCTACAGGAGAATATTAAATTGTATTGATCACATAATTATTGATTGTTTACAACAATCTATCACAGTATGAACGTCAGCTGTCAGAATGATAGATGACATTGACATAAAGAAACGTTCTTACGTTCCATTTCAACAATATTTTATTACACGTAAATTAATCTTTTATAAGATTATAAAGATTGTAATAATATTTGTTATTTGCATTTCTCTGATTGATATTTCATAGACAGATGTATTATTTATAAATGGTTTATAATGTAATCTAAAAGGGTGTTTCACAAACAACGATTCTAGAGTTTCTGTTCAAGTCATGATTGTGGTTTTTATAGATCAAAACAAATGTTTATTATCTTAGCAGTCAATCAATCTGCCTAGCCTTTTCCCAACTATATTGGGGTCGGCTTCCAGTCTAACCGGATGCAGCTGAATACCAGTATTTTACATGGAGCGACTGCCTATCTGACCTCCACAACCCAGTAACTGGGTAATACGATACCCCTTGGTAAGACTGGTTGTCAGACTTTCGGGCTTCTGACGACCCGTAACGACTGTCAAAGATCCACGAATGACAACCGGGACCAACGGCTTAACGTGCTTTCCGAGGCACGGAGGAGTCTCGGTATGTAAAGATGGTCACCCATCCACAGACCAACCCCGGCAAGCGTAGCTTAACCTGACGGATCGACCCGTGCGGCAGTTACTACTTAGCCACGAGCTCCTCTCCTATTTCCTATCCTCCCCTTATTATCTTAGCAGTACAGTATATAATTAATAAGTAATAATAATATGATACTAATAACATTTATTACGATTTCATAGTGCAATTTTAAAGTAACATGTTGTTTCAAACGATTTTCGGAACATCCAGTTGATGTTATTATATGTATTATAAGATTTTACATAAAGATTACAAATAAATACATATCTACTAAATTGTTAAATAATCTTATTAAGTTTTAAGATAGTTCCACTACATAAGAATTGTTATTTATTACTCAGGTTATAAGTTTCGTCTAAAATGGCGGGAGAAAGGGCGGCAATGTTTGAGGATTGATAGGCTATAAGATGGGTTGTCCGCCAATTTTAAAAGAAACTTGGGTTTAGCTGTTGGACAAGAGAAGACCTCTGACTTTTACAGGACAGGCCCTGAGTGGTGTCCATGTCCTTAATATTAAGTTGCTAAAAGCAAACATATGGAAATCATGTTGCAAAACGGGAGTTCTGCCATTATTGTAAAATGGTTTGAAATAATGATCATCGGATCACTTCTGGTGAAAGATCGACTGACTACAATGTTCATGTAAGTTAATCGTCATTATATCTTGCAATGATTTCAAAAGGAAGGATACGCCCATCAGAACATTTCACATATACCTTCTTCATACAAGAAAAAACTAGCACCATCTGTGACAACTCATACCAACTACGTGAAAGCCGCTTTGCATAGGTCTACGACGTAACCTTGTACACACGGCTACATTTATTTAATCCTACACAATGCAAAACTGGAAATTATAGCTTGATGTGTAGCCGTGTGTACGTGCGAACATGATTTTTTAATCACATTTTATCGGAAATAAGTTAAGGCGAAAGCGTCAGAGTAGCCCGCGAAATTAAAATTTTCTTACGTTTTTTGCAATTTGCATGTCAGTAACAGGTTGTATGTTGATCTATGATTCGCGGTCGTAACAAATATGGCTACCTTAGCGCTTCCCCCTTAAATTCCATTAGGATCATAGCGAGGTTGCGAATTACATACCTAGAAATTAAAGATAAGATAAGATAAGATAATTTTTTATTTGTTCAAAACACAAGTATACACACACATGGCATGCAAGCTGTTATATAAAATTATAGCACAGTCATGTTTTGCCTTAACGGCGTACAAATATAATCACATAAGTTATTTTTATTATTAAGATATCAAATAGTTATAAATTTATCATTATTCAATGCAATTACATGTCAAATTAAAACTTAGTCAATAAAATTATAATAATTAATATACTACAGAATAATGTCAATAACTCGTCATAGAAATTCATATAAAAACAAACATTAAAAAGTCAAAGTAATTAGGATTGAGAAAAAAAAAAAAAAAAATCTACATAATATTTCACACAAGTCAGATTAATTATAAAAAAATAAAATAAAAAAAATAAAAATAATAATGAACAAAACAAAAAACAAACCACAAAAAATGAAACTATATCAATACTTTGTCAGTTAAAAACTCGGAAATACTATAATATGCTTTTTGAGTTAGAAAATTCCTTAATTTTTTCTTAAATAAATTAACATTTAATTCTTTAATGTGTGGCGGAATGTGGTTAAAGATATTTGGCGCCATGCAGAACACACTTTTGTGCATCAGTGCTGTATTGGACTTTCTTCCACATAATCTACTATAATCCCGTCGACTTCGGGTATTCGTATCGGATAGCTTCTTGAAAAGCTTTGGGTTCGTTTTAACAAAGACCGCAACCTCGTAAACGTATAATGACGGGAGGGTTAATATTTTATTTTTGATGAAATAAGGCTTACACGTATCAGTACACATTAGTCCAAACATCGCTCTGACACACCTTTTCTGTAACTTAAAGATTAGTTCTCTATTACACGAGTTGCCCCAAAAAATAACCCCGTATCTTAAGATTGAGCCAACAATGCCATGATATGCAGTGAGCAAAGCGTCGGTACCTAAGATCGAAGACAGTTTATGAAGAGCATAAGCAGCTTTGCTTATTCTTTTGCTCAATTCCTCCGTGTGTACTTTCCAGTCCAACCTTTGGTCTATATTTAAACCTAAAAATTTTGCTGTACCTACGTTTTCAATAGTTTGGCTACCGTGTTCTATTATCATATTAGATGCCTTTGGTCGTTGACTGAACAACATTAACTTTGTTTTATTAATATTTATTCTAAGATTATTATTATCTAGCCATGTGATTATTGATTGAATAGTTTTATTAATTTCATTTTCTAATTGTAATTCGTTAATGTTACTAATAGTTACTGTGCTATCATCGGCAAATAGTGTCATATGATGAATGGTTACCTTTGGTAAATCATTGATATAAATTAAAAATAACGGGGGACCTAGCACGCTCCCCTGTGGTACACCATACTTAATTAAGCGTTTATTTGATCTAAATATCAATTCGGATTTACTCTTTGGATCTATCTTTGAAATTTCCACGTATTGATTCCTATTTATTAAATATGATTCTATCAATTTAAGTATAGTTCCTCGAATTCCATAAGCTTCTAACTTCTTAAGCATAATCTTATGGTCTACGTAGTCGAAGGCTTGGGTCATGTCGCAGTATACAGAACACACGGGTATTCTGCTGTCAACATTTGTGATGACTTTATTCAACAAATCGTAGACAGCCATGTTAATGGTTTTATTTTTTCTGAAGCCCTTCTGTTCCTCAGTAAAAATGTTATATTTTTCAAAGAAATTGTAGAGTTGTTCGTATATATATTTCTCAAAGACTTTTGAAAAAATTGGTATGAGCGCAATCGGTCTATAGCACTCCATGTTTTCCCTATCATTTTTTTTGAAAAGTGGTTTAACTACAGCTGTTTTGAGATGGTGTGGAAAAATACCAGTAGTAATACACAAATTAACAATATAACTTATATGGACACTAATAGAGTCGGAAACATATTTAATGATTTTTGTCGAAATACCATCGTGTCCTACGCTATTGGTATTTTTGAGGGATTTAATTATATTTTGTATGTCATCGAAAGTGCTTGGCGCCATAAACATAGAATTATTTAACATTGGAATATTAGATGTTACTGGAATGCCATCACGGGCTATAGGCTTAATTTTATCAATGAAGAAATCATTGAATGCTTTTGCTATATGTCGCGGATGCGTTTCTGTTTTATTTCCAATTTTAATATTTGTGATAGAATTCTTTGGCAGATTTACTTTAGCTTGATTTATAATTCCCCAGGCTGTTTTCGACTTGTTTATGGATGTTTTAATTTTGTATGCATTTTGCGCGCACTGTGTAAGTTTAATAATTTTCTTATATCTAGTAGCGTAATTTTTTAATTCTTTTTTAGTAATCTCATTTGGTTTGAACCTGTAACGCCACAACAATTGCCTCTTTTTTCTACTACATGCACTGATGCCACGCGATACCCAGTGAGGCTTTTTGTATGTTTTTATTGTAACTTTTCTAAGTGGAAAGCAAAGGTCGTAAAACAATGTAAAGGTCTCTATGAACAAGTTATACGCTACATCGGGATCGTTAGTTTCATAGATTTCAGAAAAGGAAATTTTATGTAAACAGTCTTTGAACTTTTTCATGTTGTCATTACTATAATCACGTCGTTTTATATACCAGTGATCTAGTAAACAGATACGTTTGATAGGACATCTTAATATTTGACATGTGTGGTCAGACAAGGCAAAAACCTATTAATCTCTGTCATAAAAATGAGCAGAGCATACTCGTTTTTATGAGGCTTGAAATAAGGCTCTTCGTTGTTTCCTAATAATGCGACTCCAAATCTCTTTACGCGTTGAATCATTAAGAAATCTGTAATTTAAAATTATTTGAATCCTAATTCACCATCGCATATTTGTATTTTTATAAATCTCCTCCTATCCAATTTTACCATAAGCAAGCGTCCGGTAATGGCGCAAATGGCGCAAGCTGAGTGAATAAATGAAAACAGCATTTCAAAATATTTTATGAATTCGATTTTCATATAATTTCTAAACTTCCTCTTAAATTTTGTACTCTTTTTCTTTCACTCATATGTTGAAAATAAAACATATTAGGTACGTAAAAAAATTCAAAATTACTTACTAAGTTCCTAATGCGACAAAAAGAAAACACAAATAAAAAATAACGTCCGTACAAGGTTACTTCACGCGCTGCCGACAGCGCGCGACATGGCCGCCATTGTGTATTTCGGTAGTAAAATTATCACTTTAAAAATATGTTTATTTAATAATTTAATTGCAACAAAAGTAATGTAAGATTACTTTCCGATGATACGATATCCCATGTTCCTTTTTAACCTTAGTATCATAATTTTTGCTGCCTTTTACTACGCAACTGGGCATTTTAATGATAATACTGTGCCGACTAACTCATTCACGTGCGCACCGCGTTCGACTGAGTCGCGCTGGCCCTAAACTAATATTTTAGGGCCAGCGCGCTGGTGCCATTTCGTCGCGCGTTTAGCCTGGTCCTTACTATATATGTCTATGATATCTTGATTATTGCTGATAACTATGTTGTTCTGTATGTATTTTAATATGACTAATATTGCTACATAAGTGTTGAATCGGATTATGGAATATTCATGTTCTATTTATTGTCATTGATAGAGTTGTTAGCTTTGAGAAATGGTCCAAGATATTGGTGCCGATTCTCTTGTCACAAATGCGTCTAAACTAGACTAAAAATCACCAAAATTTAGTTTACTCCTGTCAAACGATGATTTCCCATTCTGAAATAGACTAAAGTGGCACAACTTAACTATATTTTAGTTTGACAGCACTAAGATTGTACTGAGATTTTAATTTAGTGAAAATGACAATGGTGCCGATTCTGTTGTTCACAAACTAGACTAAATTTAAGTTCAGTGCATCTTTTTCTTTCTATTTCATTAAGAAAAGGACAGAAGATACATTTTAGTTTAGTCCTGTCAAATTAATCAGCGCCTGACGTAAATTGACGTAATTTAAGTGGGCAAGTTTTTAATCACGTCAAAACTTGTATGGATTAGTGTCAGGGGCTGATTAATTTGACAGGACTAAACTAAAATGTATCTTCTGTCCTTTTCTTAATGAAATAGAAAGAAAAAGATGCACTGAACTTAAATTTAGTTTAGTTTGTGAACAACAGAATCGGCACCAGTTTTGCTATTCTGAATTTGACGTTTTTCACCTAAAATTTTAATTTTCTAACTAATTCTGACCATTTTTAATCGCCACTGAAAATGGTGTGGAATATTATTAGTTGTTATGAACTGAAATTCACACGAACATCTCGACTTCGGGTGCAAAAACAGTACTGTACTGGATTTTTTTCTTTTCTTTTGCTTATATCTCGAAAATGGTGTGTCCTATCGCAAAAATAATGAAATTTTCGACCCCCTATGAAACCCCCATACCCATAATACTCAACACGTAGGTAATATTTTTTTTTATTTTCCATACAAAAAGTGAAAAATTCAATATAAAACACGTCGAGGCTGCCCCCACTGCGCGTCTCCGGCTCTAAAAAGTATGTACCACGTGGAGTCGCAATTGTCAAATTCGATTTAGTTGTGTCAAAATATATTTTTTAATTTAGAGACTTTTTACTACAGAATAGCGTTAAGATTCTCATAGCGAAAAGTAAGGAATTTTAGTGATAGTTTAGTTAGTTTAGTCCGGTGTACAAGAGAATCGGCACCATTATGTGATAACAATACTAAATGCTAATGTAAAATGTGTTGATAAAATACTTTAAAACAAGCTGCCGTGGAGTTTCTTATCCTTCTTCACGAAGACCTAGATTTGGAACGGATAACTAGCTTTCTCATTAACGATACCTTTTATTTATTGACAAGTCTAATTAAAATAAATGCCTAGTCTTGTCTCCATGTGCTTTACTTAAAATCCTTTTCCCTACACACCATATTCATAGATATTAAAATACCTACATAGTTAAATAACTAGTAGGTAACCATCCTGACACTCAAAACTTGATAGATAAGTGGATATCAATCAATGATATTACTTATATGTAAAAAGAGGTAGATAGGTTATAAACGTTCCGCAAGTGGCACGTCAAAAGTTGGCTAATTAGCCACATTTTCTTCGTTTTGTCTCTTTTTCGCTCCCGATAATTACGAAATGCCATCCTACTTCCACGTGTCATATAATAGTGTGACATAGTGCCGTTTTTGACGATAGAATGTTAGGTAGGTAACCTATCTACGTCGTTTTACTACTAATATCATTGATATCAATGTTTTTAACCGATAAAGCTTTTATCCAATTTCTAACACGCGCCTCCGGCTCTAAAAAAATTCACGGGTAGAGCAAACAAGTATGTACCACGTGGAGTCGCAATTGTCAAATTCGATTTATTTGTGTCAAAAAAATTTTTTTAAATTTAGAGACTTTTTACTAGATACATAAAGAATAGCTTTAAGATTCTTATAGCCAAAAGTAGGTAAGGAATTTTAGTGATAGATTAGTTAAGAGAATCGGCACCATTGGCGTTCTAATTTAGTCCCGTCCCAATCCAACAGTCGATAACAAACACTTCTCAATTTATGGCTTCGAGAAAGGTACAGTCAAGCTTAATAGAACAACTGTACCTAAAAATAAAATTACCTTTCTCTAAGCCAATTTATATTCCTGTCTGCTGAATCTTAATTATAAATATATGAGATTGACATCCTCATCAATCACGGTAAATTGAGTCACAATGGGGTTCAAGGATATCGTCATGCGCTGCGCAAACGTATCCCCACTACCTGCCGGATTGGGGCGGATATGACGCTGCGGGGCTGATAGCGCTTCACCGTACTGAAACCGGATACGCCTATCTCAATTTATGGCTTAGAGAAAGGTAAGTAAGTATGCTTAATATCAATTTAATTTTTAGGTAAAATTGTTTTATTTTGCTATTCTGAATTTGACGTTTATCATAAAATTTTGATTGTCTAACTAAATGGAATTTAATAAATAGGAATAGGAATTTTAGGTCATGACAATTAGTTAAATTTAAGCTTAAATTCCCACCAACACCGACTTTAGGTGCAAAAACAGTAAGTACTGTAAGTATTTTTTTTTCTTTTTTACTTGTTTCTCTAAAATGGTGTTTCTTATCGCAAAAATAATGAAAATTTTGACCTCCTGGATCACTAACCATTCGTAAAATAGACGACGCGTACGTTGCACATTTAATGTTTTGATTAGATTCCACTTTTGCCACCATTGCCGCTTCTAATACCTTCCTGATTCACATCATTAGTGACCCGCAATGACTCATTACGGATGCTTTTTTTTTAGAACGGGATATATCGTTTGACAGTCGTAAAATTTCAGACTAATTTTGCAACGAAATTTGAAGTAAATCATCGCGGAGATCCTGAAAATTGTAGACTAGATCACGAAGGACTCGCAAAACTTGCAGCTGTAAAAAAAACGTCGTATAACCACAAACTTCTGTAAGGGCTGAAAAAAGCGATTTGCAGGAAGCATATTGTGTCTATGAGCAATCTTTGTTCAATGTAGGTTTTTCTAAAACAGATTGATTTTATTGGATAAAAAGAAAACTAAGACGATCTTTTTGTGTCTTATATGAAGTTAATTAAATAAATATTGATGTTGTAATCCGTCGTATAATTTACGAATGTTTAGTGATAACGTTAGTCGAAATTAAGGTTAGTGAGCTAGGGTTAACAAAACCCATAAACCACTAAAATTCAACATTCATATTTTCCATATAAAAAGTGAATAATTTCATATATTACGTCGAGGCTAGTCCCTGCGCACGACCGGCTTCCGGTTTTATCATTTTTAATAAATCGACATACGAGGGTGACACTGAAACATCCGGTTTGACGTCTCCGCCCAGACCTCGAGCGCGCCGGTCCGACAGGCCCCGAGTGGTCCGCGGTGGGCGCTGAAGCAGCTGGACCGGGAGCTCCTCCTGGAAGCCTCGATCGTGCAGGCTTGGGTGTCATCACCGGACAGGCCTGCCGACATCGATGACGAGGCGGAGTGGTTCCGGGAGGCCATGTCCGAGATATGTGACGTGGCAATGCCCCCGGTCCAGCCCGGACGTGCTTCGCGCCAGGTGTACTGGTGGTCGCGACAGCTATCGACACTGCGCAATGCGTGCGTTGCTGCGCGACGCCGGTACACCAGGCATCACAGGCTCCGTATCCGACCTCCGGATACGGAAGCCATTCAGGCGGAGCTATACGAGGGGTACAGAGCGGCGAAGACCGCCCTCCAAGCGGAGATCCTGCTGGCCAGGGCACTGGCCCGTGAGGAGTCGCTGGAGACTCTGAACAGAGACCCGTGGGGACATGGGCGTCCCCACGGGTCTCTGTTCAGAGTCTCCAGCGACTCCAGCGAATCCAGGGACAAGATGGTGCGGGAGAAACTCTGCCCATGGGCTCCCCCGCTGACGCAGAGTCTCCGGCCACAGCTTGTGGGGGACGTGGTGAGCGCTCTGTTCCCTTCGAAAGGGGAACACGCCTCCCCGCCCATGGCTCCGCCTACTGCGGTGCCCGATGCGGACCACACCGCCGACGACGACGACGATGCTCTGGAGGTGACCGAGGTAGAGGCTGAATGCCAGAAATACCGCCCCAGGACCCGACGGCTTACCTGGGAAAGCCTGGGTCCTGGCCTCAGAGGCTCTCGGGCCTCGACAAAGGGGGCTCCTAAGCGCATGCATGGAGAGGGGACAGTTCCCGCTTCGTTGGAAGACGGGGAAACTGGTCCTCATCAAGAAGCCGGGGCGCCCTGCGGACTCTCCGTCCGCTTACCGGCCCATCGTGCTGCTTGACGAGGTGGGCAAGCTCTTTGAAAGAGTCATTGCAGACCGCCTCGTCAGGCGGCTGGTGCGGGTGGGGCCGGATTTGGCGGAGAGCCAGTTTGGTTTCCGGAGGGGGCGCTCCACGGTGGGCGCCATCATGCGCATGCGAGCCCTTACGACGGGGGATGCGGTGGCTCGGGGTGGGGTCGTCTTGGCGGTGTCTCTAGACATCGCCAACGCCTTCAACACCCTGCCCTGGAGTTGCATCAGGGAGGCACTCCGGTATCACCGCATGCCGACCTACCTCTGTCGTGTGGTCGAGGCCTATTTGACGGACAGGGCCCAGGTACCCTGGTCACCAGGGAGAGTGGAACCGGTGAGAGATGTCGTGCGGTGTCCCACAGGGATCGGTCCTGGGGCCGCATCTGTGGGACATCGGATACGACTGGGTGCTGCGCGCCGACCACCACAGTGGCGTCAGCGTCGTCTGTTACGCTGACGACACGTTGGTCCTGGCGCAGGGGAGGTCGCACCAGGCGGCGGCCGAACTAGCGACACAAGGGGTTGCGACAATCGTGGCCAGAATCCGGCAGTTGGGACTCGAGGTGGCCTTGCACAAGTCCGAGGCCATGTGTTTTCATGGTCCTCGGAACGCGCCACCGTCGGGTTCCCAAATAACGGTAGGAGGGGTTCGCATAGGCGTCGAGTCGACGATGAAGTACCTGGGACTCGTCCTCGACAGTCGGTGGAACTTCGTGGAGCATTTCCGACGTTTGGCTCCCAGACTGGAGCGGGCCGGGGCTGCCTTGAAGCGGCTCCTGCCCAATCTAGGGGGTCCAAACGCCTCCTGCCGGAGGCTATACGCGGGGATCGTGCGGTCCATGGCCCTGTACGGGGCACCGGTGTGGGCACGTTCCTTGAGGCGGCGGCCTGCCCGCCGGTTGAACGCGTCCCAGAGGGTCATGGCCAACCGGCTGGTCCGGGGATACCGCACGGTCTCCGTGAACTTTACACCCTGTTCCTCATACCCCTAAAAATGTAACAAAATAAATGTAACTATTAAAGTTAATAAAACATTAATAAACTTATTGTTATAAAACACCAATAAAATTTTGAACTTTAATTTCAGTTTGCTGCAGTCTTTTCTGATCTTCATCAGACTCATTTAAAGCTACTTGTACTTTTTTGTCGCGTTTTAGACATAAGTATTCTAGTATTTATGTCTGTGATTTTTATGGTGTACAATAAAGAGTATTCTATCTATCTATCTATCTACCTATTCTTTGGCGTATGTTCTGGGTATTATTTTCTTGTCAACGAGGTTTTTTAAATCGTTGTATTTTTGCAACGATACTGGCAGTTTTGTAGAATATAGGCAACATTTTGGTTCGGAACCATTCAGACTACATAATGTGACGTCTGTAGCTTCAGCATCTGGTAGCATAGAATCATGGAATTAGTATGTACTAAGTTGTACGTAGTACATACTAGTTCCATGCATAGAATATTTAATAAACATTTTGTCAGTATTTGACTTTTTGAATGTTAATTTATTCTTCATATAAGTGCTGTTCAAAATGTCTTCAAATCCCATAAAGTCTTGACCTTCCAAAACAGAGGCTATAGGGAGCAGGATTTTTACGTGCCATGTTGACGACTAAAGCCATTGAGACGGTACCCGTATAAAGTCTGGCTAACGAAAGTAGGCCTTGGAATTATTTGCGAACTTTTTATATAGCAACTCTGTATGAACGTCAACGTCAATTTGACAAGGTTGTCGTTCGGTATCTCTGGTGTCAAATTGTATGCGTTTGTGTAAATATTGTGATTCTAATTACGGTTTAAAATGAACAAATCTATCAAAAGTGGTGTACGAAAGATGTTGTTTTGCATGATTGGCAAGTTCAACGAAAAACAACAACAGCGTGATGCCGCGTTTAAACAAAAACAAGATTGTCTACGTGTGGTGTTGAATTTCATAGGTTAGTAGACAATATTATTTTGATACTTTGAACACCTACCTATCCAGAAGTCTTAATAAAATTTTGATTTATAATTTACGTATCCTTACAAATAAGTTACTTTCGCTTTTTCGTATTGAATAAAACTAATTATATTCATTCGTACATCGCATCAGTCAACGTATTCATTTTAATAACATCACCTATGTTTTACGTATATACTCATAATGAATTTTTGCTGTATTTTTGTTGGTAATTTATTATATGCTTTATTGTACATACAAAACGATATATAACAGAGGAAAAAAAAACAGTTAAAATACATACAATGGTAATTTTAAAACGATTAACTTTCTTTAACAGAGAATCTGCAAGATGTCGAAGGAGTTGATGAAATAGTAAGAACTATTGAAAATCTCACTGAATTAGAGCAGAAAGATAGGATAATAACCCAGAATCAGTACTTAGAAGAAATAACTTCAATGACTGGTAAGTTTTTACTATACACTGGTGTTTTGAAATTATGCCGAAAAAAACCTTTGCATTTACGTAAACCAAGAATTAATTACATATTTTGTATATCTTCTTTGCAGAAGTGAGTGTCTGAACACTAAAGAGAGTAAAAAGGGAAGGTGCAGTAAATGAAGGTGTCTGGAGTACCCCGGGGATCTACTTTGACATAGATGCTATGCGTAACAAGATAAACGAATTTTATATTGATAAAAAATAAGTTCCTACACTGAGGACACTGTTGGTGGAGTTAAAAGAAAGTATTGATTTTAACGGATGCAGAGAAACTCTGCGCCGCTTGTTATTAGCCAATGGCTATGAATTTAAAAATAATAAAAATGAGCGTTCTGTATTAATAGAACGCTATGACATATCTGCTTGGAGACATAGATTTTTAAGAACTATAGCAGGAAAACGTGCAGAAGGCAAGCCAATCATTTATTTAGATGAGACTTATGTCCATAGAAACTACAAGCTAAGAAGTCATGGCAAGGTCCTTCAACTAGTGGTGCAATTGAAAATGTTTCGACCGGGAAAAGGTACATTATAGTTCATGCTGGATCAGAGAAAGGCCCCGTACCAAACTCTTTGTTAGTGTTTAGTACTAAATCAAAAAATGCTGATTATCACCATGACATGAATGCTGAAAATTTTAATAAATGGCTTAAAGAAAAACTTATACCAAATTTGGAAGAACCAAGTGTAATCATAATGGATAATGCTAGTTACCATTCGGTAATTATAAATAAGGTTCCGAACACACAAACACGTAAAAGTAATATAAGAGTGGCTTCGTGATAATGGAATTCAATATGAGGACTACCACACGAAAGCAGAGCTGTTGTGTATTGTAAAACGAAATACGCCTAATCCAATATATGAAGCTGATGAAATTTTAAATCAATGTGGTCATGAGGTGTTGAGACTTCCACCCTACCATTGTGATTTAAATGCGATCGAGCTTGTGTGGAGTTTAGCAAAACGTAAAGTGGCTAGCAAAAATATTGCAGTTACTACAGCTGCATTAGAAGAAATAATTAAAGATTCATTTGAAAACGTAAGTTCACAGGATTGGAAGAAAATTACTGATCATGTAATACATGTTGAAAATAAATATAAAGAACGTGATAAAATAACAGAAGAAAATTTAGAAAGTTTTATTATAAATGTTGGAGACAGCGATACTAGTGACAGTGATGAATCTTTTGGCATTGAAGTGTTAGAATCTTATTTTGATTACGATGAATAAAACTAAGTTATTATGTATGGAATATTATCGTATTTTATTTGTCTATTTATTTTCGGATTCCGCTCATATTTACCTCATATACTAACACCTATACCAGATCAATAAATCCTTAAAATCCCGTTACAAACCTGATACATATAAAAAATTAATACATGTGTAGATAAATTCTGTTTCTTTATTTCCCTAACATAATGTTCTTATACTGTCTATATATAGGGTTTTTCATTAAGAGCGCTCGAACTTTGAAATGAAATAAAACAACCTGTTTAAGTGATATTACTACATTTTTTATAACATTTTAAAGAATATTCAATGACATTATGTGTGGAAAATAATATCAGCCAAATGGCCACTGCGACTCCGCTGTAGATGGCGTATTCTGGTGGACTAATCTTGGAGGACGTCTTCGCATAAATGGTCAATTTCACGAACAACGCGAGTTATGTTGGCCTTTAGGGCAACAATTGACTGTGGTTTATCTGCGTACACTAAAGATTTCATGTAACCCCACAGAAAGTAATCGAGCGGTGTTAACTCACACGATGAACGCCATAAATTGGTTTTGATAATAAATTTTACACAATTTCTACGCGTTGTTGAAGCGTGTAGCGTTCCATGGTGAAATGTCACGACAAAATATATATTCATGCCAAATTTGGTAGCAATCGCATTACCAAAATGGCCGCTATGCGCTGCTAAAGTTCGAGCGTCCTTATTGAAAAACTATATATATGATATTTTTAATAATGAATTACCAAATATCAAAGTAGGTTATTCCAATTTTCATAGTATAATTTTAGTGTTGTCATGCATGTATTTTTTAAATTTGCCGCCAATATTCTGGGGCCAACTTTCGTTAGCCAGTCTAGTAGTTTTTTTTACAGCACGTTCAATAGTGGCGTGCATGCTGTCCACAGGCATAAAAGTGTGCCCGGGTATCAAGTAATTCATTTGAATTACATCAATGTTTTTAGATTTAGATCTAAAATATCTGAACATACTCAACATCGCTTTATTTTTGTTTTGACCATATTATAAGGCCATATTTTCACCGCATTTTGCATATCAAAACTTGTACATACTCGTCTCATACTTGGATCTATGGCATTAAGTTTCTGGTGGCACTGAAATCTTTTATAGGACTCATTTTTTTCCCTCAAGTGGTCTTTTAGACAGTTCTTCTTCATTTTTGACATCATAAGTCTGTATCATACATGTCATACACTTATATTTATTAGGGACGTGTTTATTTAAAAAAATTGACACACTTGTCTCCTTCCATCGTCTTCATTTATATAATATGCGTATGAGTAATTTCTTCTTGATGATTCGCCTTTATAGCACATTCGGAGATCCAGTTTTTCTGGCGCTGTGAGCTACCAAGGTTCCAGCAATAAGTAAAAAGCCGTTGGCGTCTTTCTTCAGTTATTTCTCCACAATTCCGTTTACAAAATAACATCTTTACAAGTGTTAGGTTTCATAGTTTTAGGTGGAACATCTTCTCCTTTTTCGTTGGTATAGGATTGTCCTAAAATTTGTTTCATTTTGTTATAATTTTTAATATAGATTTTTTTTTGGTCTGGTTTTTAAAACTTGGTGTTCTGTAATTTCTTCCTTCGTTTCAGGTTTTTTACTGTTAATTTTTTTTTCAGTCTCTTTACCATTCCTTCTTCCGTTTTGAGTTCTTTGTTTGCTTTTCTTTTTTTTTCCTTTTTTGCTCGATATCGAGTCATCAGATGTTTCACCTTTGCTAAATGATATACTTGAATCTTCAGATGGAAATGCTTCGTTTAATAATAACGTGTCAGCATCCTCTTCTTCAATAAAATCTAGGTAGATTTTGTCAGTGTAGTTTTTTTTTTTACATTTTCGATTATATTTTTAATTTACTGTCTAAAATCCAAACATAGTGACGAAACACACCAATGTGTTTCGTCACTATGTTTGGATTTTAGATCTTCAAAGGGTTGCCATAATATGTTTCAGGAACTTCTTCGATTAGATTTAGCGATTACTGAGCATCAAGCAGAGGGCTGCCATTTGTTTCAGGAAATGTTTTGATTAGATTTGGCGATACCTGAGCATCATTAAGAGGTTTATTATTTATTTCAGGAAAATCTTGAATAGGATAGTTCTGATCATTTTAAGGTAGGTTCACATCTACTTCAGAAATAATTTTTAACTCCACATGGATATTTTTGACTTTCAAGAAGTAGGTTGTTACTTGTTTCAAGTACAACTTGTACTGAATTTACACCTGTATGATCTTCCATGGGTTGGTTGTTATAAGAGTGAAGAATTTCACATTTATTATATTCTGCGTCATTATGAGCAATACAAGATTCACTTACATTGAATTTTTCTACTGTATTTTTTTTTAAATTCTGAGACATTTCTGGGCTTTCCAAACTATGATCAGATTCACAAGTTAGTACAACTTCATAACGATTCTGTAAGTTTTCATTAGTTTCAATTTCAGCTATTGTACTTGTGGTCAAGATAGGCTGAACGATCCGCCGACCCCGTCCCCATCGGGGCGGTCCGGCCAGGGCTCGAGCGCTGGCTCGGGAGGAGGCACGGCTCCCTGTCGTTTCGACTGACGCAGGTGCTCTCGGGGCATGATTGCTTCGGGAAGTACCTGTGTCGCATAAACAGGGAGCCGGACGCTTGGTGCCCCCACTGCGTCGACTGTCGGGAGGACACGGCTTGGCACACGCTGGCAGAGTGTGTTACTTGGGAGGAGCCGCGCCGTGCCCTCATCTCAGGAGTCGGCAGTGACCTGTCGCTGCCGGCCGTTGTCGAATCGATTGCGAAACAGTCATCTCGCAGAAGGAGGCTGCGGAAAGGGAGCGAGAGATTGCTTCCGCTAACCGGATCCGCAGCAGACTCACCGGGCGTCGGCGGAGGGCGGATAACGCCCTCTTCCAGCCCCCCTAAATTAGTCCAGAGGCGACAGATCTGGGGAAATCCGTCGCCCCCTACTCCTTAGGACCCGAGATGGTGGCGCGTAGTGTTCCACGCGCGCCTCTCTATGATGTAAGGGGGGAGTTTAACCTACCTCCCTCCCCCCTAACTCGAGGTGGCAAGTCGCATTAAATCCCATAATCCCCGGTGCAGGTGTGAGACGGAACACCGGGGTGGTTTTAGTCAGTAAGAGTCTGACAGACCCCATGAGGATTTCCCTCCGTAATCAAAAAAAAAAAAAAGGTTGAACGATCTGTGCAATATTTTCCAAGTCACTTTCATTAGCAATATCATTAATAATGGTACGTTCAGCATATTGTATCAAATTATTATTATTATGAGGTACGAATTGCGTCGAAGGAATGTTTTAAATTATCCGCTTCGCCTCAGACATGTAATATTTTGGTTACCGAAAAGTGGGTGTGAGATCTTTAACGACTCCTACTACTGCTGATTTCGAGGGACGAGCAGTCGTCGGAAATGAGTGTTCTGAGAAATAATATTTGGAACTCGTACCTGCGTCTTCGCTAATGTACCTCTCTGATCGAACTGGTTTTCCATGTTTATAGGTCACATTACTAATGATTTCAATCTTACGTTTCTTCTTTTCATCGTCTTCGCAAGTGTCTCGCTGTGGTTTTAACTCATCCTTCCATTGTCGACGTTTCGCCATCTTTACATAACATCCATTTTCTCAGTTTTACGATAGCTGAAAAGTAAAATTAAAATGACATAATCATTGTGTCAATAAAAAGTAAACAAAGGAGAATGCCCATTTTGTTAGGAGTTTTGGGCCCCTATAAAAACTTCGCATGTCACGGTGGTTTTTACTTGGTTTTGTAGACCTAGAATTACCTTTTCATATCCTGAAATCGATTTTCAATTTGTCACCCTAGTTTAAGAGAAATATCATTTTTTCGGATGCTGAAATTGAGGTTATAAAACCAGTTTTTTTTGTTTTAAACATATTTGAAATTAAATTAATCATATTTTTTATGTATTAATATTGATTCCTGAATTTAGAAAACACCACATAACTTCTACTCTTGCTAGATATTATGTAGGTTAAGTACTTGCGCTTACAAAAAATATCTCTTGTTGTGCTGTGCAGCGTTAGGCATGCTTTGCCCTCACCATGTAATGTTGTTAAAAATAAATACTTACCTGCGACTACTTAGGTCATAGGAGCTCATGGCTAAGTTACAACAACCGCACGGATCCATCTCAAGTCAAGTTAAGCTGCTCTATGTCTGCTTACGTACAAAAAAAAAAAACAATAAACAGTAGGGTAAAACATTTATTTTTCAACAAATATATGGTCTAGAAATTGCGCTGGGGCACTTATATCATTACAACGACCCCAGCTATAAGGTCATAGTATGAGCGCAGCACCCTACTGTACGATTTCCCACTAAGCAACTACAATAATAAGCAATGATACTCTCTAAAGAATTTACCCTATGTTGGTCTCCACATATCAATAAATATGTGCAATAATTCCTGCTACTCACATGTCTCGATTTAATTCTGGCCCTAACTAAATAATTATTTCTATTAATTATTAATTACTCTATTAATTCATTGCTTATTTCTACACTGTAGGTAACATTCGCCCGCACATGGTCCCCATAATAGGATCTTGCCTGTTTTAATTGGTAAGATCCTAAAGCAAATCTTCTTAATTCGATTAATGTTAATCTTGGAAAGTTATTTAGATTAGCACTGCTGTTTATGCTCTGGGAAATCGTACATCTTCTATTTATATGTTCCCTTTGAATACATTCCGATAAATAATTTACTGTATTTAATCTCGACAGAGCAATATTTAGGTACTCCACAGCATCGGGTCTATCATCAATTGTAGGATGGAACATATTAAAAAGGGAACAAGCTATTTTGAAATCAGTCATAAGGTGACTTGACGCTCTATTAAAATATTTCTGGCGAAACAATTTAAAATCTCTTTTGATTCTCCCATTTACAACGTCTACCACCCACCGGCACATTGTTACACATCTAGGTTTGTTAGCCTGGTGGGTGGTTAATTGTTGTTCGTTTTCCGATAATGACTCAGGCATGTGAGTTTTATAATTATATTGTTCTAACTCCGCAATCACAATTCGAAATCTTCTATCCAAAATGAATACATCACCAGGTCTAAAAAATGAGCGCATGGGGCCATTTTCAGTAGTAAACAAGGCACTCATTCGGACGTTCAGTGTTCGCACAACCAAGGAACATGCAATGAATTGAACTTGCAGAAACCCATTTGTACTGAAGTGAATTTATTTTTGAAAATGTTCGAGGTAATCGTTGTTCCTGAGGTGGTACAGGAATCACAGCATCTGCAATGTTATCGTCCATGTTATCAGTCACTGGCGCAGAATCCACTGTAGATCTGTTAACACCACCAAAAGCCTGGTTTTGTATTTCTCTCGTTGCAACCTCCCAACAAGAACAACATACTCGGTCCAAATGCAAGACCTAAAAATAAGAAAATATTATATTTATTTTTGTTAAATTAGTTAAATCACAATTATTCTGCCACAATTTAAACACTTACGTGATGTGTTGGTGTCCATCTTAGTATTCCACATGCAAAAAATATGTTGAGTTGTCCAAGAGCAGGGGATACAAGGTATAGGGTTGATGATTTTGGTTTTGTAATAATAAAAAACATTCAAGACTCGGGATGTCATCAGCGGATATCTGAAAAGATAACAAAAATAAATCAGAGAATTACTAAATAAATAATACGTACATTTATTCATGTGCTCATTGCAATGGTCTACTAGGTTTTCTCATATCACCTTATGCCTATAATGTACGTAGTGTACGTGTGTAAACGTTAATTTATGTTATAGCTGAAATAATAGAGATTTGCAGTTGACGATGACCCCTTGATTGGCCAAACATAGGCATCCTAAATGTTCGTATAAATCTGGTAAATGACACATTATACACTTACCGGTGTAGGTGTTCAAAAATTCAAAAATTCAAAAGTCATTTATTCAAACTAGGCTGAGAATCAGCACTTTTCGAAAGTCAAAATTACATAAGACAGTCCCCCAAAACGCTCACCCTTCACCACTTCCTAGTGCTTTTGCTGGGAAGAAGAAGTGGCGCAACAAACTCCCCAGCAGCACAGCTGTCTGTTCAGTTAGAAAAAAAATAAAAAATGATTCTATACAACAGTATGCAAGACAATTTACAATATGCAAAAAATAATTTAAATTAAATAGCTATAATTAATAGCCATATGACAGCTAGCACACGCCAATATACCAACCAAAAGCATCGAGGACTATACTCAAGCAGAAATAAAAATAACTAAAAGTAAACAATATAAAAAAAAAAGAAAAAGCCTCCAGGCATAAAGGGCGTGCCCGCTTACATATAGCTGTAACTAGAAGTTACAATTGATAAACTAAACTAGGACCATCGAGGTAAAATAAATAATTGTCGAGGTCGCTAACTAACCACATATTGCAATACAACTCATAAAAAAACATTGTAATGAGTAGATTATGTCAGCACTAAATTAAAATAAAATTAAAATAAATTGACTTATAAAGTAAAATTATAAACAATTATATAAACTCATATAACCTGTCAGTAGGTAAACTAATTCTGGAGAAAGAACATTTAAACATTGTCTTGAGTTAATCACAGCGACCATCTATTCTTATCATTTAAGTAGTCGTTGATAGAATAGTACGCCTTTGAACAAAGGTTGGACTTTAATTTAGTTTTAAACGCATTAAAAGGCAAATCTAGCAAAGAAGAGGGTAGCTTGTTATAAAAGGTTATACCAAGCCCAACAAATGAGTTATGAACCTTATGAAGCCGGTGAAAGGGAGCACGTAGTTTATCCTTACTTCTTGTGTTAACATTGTGAATATCACTGTTTTTAGTGTATAAGTGTATATTTTGCCTAATATATAAGATGTTGGCGAAGATGAATTGTGATGCCACTGTGAGAATACCGATATCTTTGAAAAAATCTCTTAGAGAAACTCTGGCACCTAGCTGGTAAATTGCTCGAATAGCTCGTTTTTGGAGGACAAATATATTTTGAATATCTGCAGCTTTGCCCCACAGCAGAATACCATAGGACATAACGCTATGAAAATAACTAAAATAGACTAACCGAGCTGTATCAACGTCAGTGTATTGTCTTACTTTTCTGACGGCGTAGGCGGCCGAGCCTTCCCGCTAGGCTCGATATATGTTGGCCCCACTGAAGTTTGGCATCTACTGTTATGCCCAGAAAAACTGCCGAGTTTACAGTTTCAAGCACCTCTTTATCTAAGACGATGTTGGGTCCTAGATTTCTAACATTTGGAAGGGCAAACTTTACACATTTCGTTTTTTTGGCATTGAGAACTAGGTTATTTGTCGTAAACCAATCCGTAACCATTGATAGTGCACTGTTTACATCGTCAAAATCTTGACTCTCAAAATCTTGTCTACCCAGGTTCTCAGAAGGATAAGCATTGGTTCATCTAATTCTTCGATTTGACGTCTGCGCCAAACGTAGGGAGCAATTGACACACCGGCGAGAGAGAGGGTGGTTTACCCGACCTCTACCAGGTGTAGACATTTTTCAGGAGTAAAACGAGTCCAAGGCTCACTTAAAAACTAAAACAGTCAATTTCCTCACTTATCACTAAAACAGGAGTCCAATATCTCAAAACTCTGCAGGAACGTAAACGCGCAACTCGACAGCTTCAAATTGTAACGAACTGAAGTAAATACGGGAATAAATACAACTCCAACAACCGAACAAACAATTTGATTGATGCATTGATTTGACAGATAAGATCTGTTTAAGTGTGACCATATTAAATATTTTGGTAATCGATTTACCAAATCGATTTGTTAAAAATAATATTATTTACATAATTAAAAAGATAATTATAAACGCTATAGTCGACGGATTAGTAAAATATCGATATTTTTAATCGATTACAATTATTCAATTGACATAGTCCGAGTCTGGCAACATTCAAGTTATGTTTTAATGGCGGAACCGATCTAAATTCAATAAAATAAATATTAATGCTGTTTTTCAATGCTAGGGTAAAAGAAATGTTGAAAAAAAAAACTTGAACATGTAAAAATACGACTTAATTTTTGAGAAGTAAATAGTCTTGACACGGCACCAAAACAAAGGGGCCCATTGGCGGTCATTCTCCTTTAAAAAAAAAGCTCCAGACCGTATTTCAGCCACGGCAGCGGCCAATATCAAAGGAGACTAGCCTTCGGCGCTTGAGATATTATAGTGCACAAGTGTGCGCTCAGACACAGGTGCAGGGAGTGCACTGCTTCCCTCACGTTCATAGTCCGATGAATCGGCAATCCGACACGACCGGAGAGAGATCATTCGCCGGACCAACGGCTTAACGTGCTTTCCGAGCCACGGGGGTATCACAACGCTGACTTCCAAACTCCGGGCTGTTACTAAGAAATTCCTAATGGAAAAACTCAATAACATTTTGCGCGACCCGGGAATCGAACCCAGGACCCCACGCTGAGCAGACGCGCTTGCGACCACGAGACCAACGGGGCAGTCACATTAAAAAAGTATTAAACAAAGTCACGAAACATGAAAACAAAAGTGAGATATCGTGAGACTTGGAATCAGGACAGATAGTTCTGATCTTACGTCTGAATCGATTGTTGACTTAATAGGAATACATAGTAGGGTAATTTATTATACTAAAATAATTGTTCTAAACACTCGAGAGCAATGAATCCGGGTCACTTAAAGAATGTTAAAAATCTCGGAAACTAAAAATGATAGGTTAATGCAATAAATTGTATTTAATAGATAATGTAATACTCCTTAAATGAAAGTAAAAAAAATATGAGTCACCATACATTTTATTAACACAAAATTACATAAAGAAAAAAACTGCTGATCTCTCCTTAAAACAAAAATAGGAAACATGAAATTTTTGAACTTTATTACGATTTTCTTGAATTTTAATACTTCGTATTGCCTCCTCGTGCTTCCATTACTGCGTTTACGCGGTTTGGCATGCTGTACACCAAGTTCCTTATACGATTTTGGGGAATATTCTCCCATTCCTCTGTGAGAGCAATTTTGAGCTCACGAAGCGTGATTGGGGGAGGGTTTCGTTGTTTTACGCATCTGCCTAGCTCGTCCCAAGCATGCTCGATCGGGTTGATATCCGGGCTGCGCGCTGGCCACTTCATACGAGTAATGTTCATCTCTTGAAGGTAGTCATTCACAATCCTACCTGTATGAGGTCGGGCATTGTCATGCATAAATATAGCATCCTCACCTAAATTGACCATAAATGGACCAACGTGATCATTGAGGATTTCTTCCACATATCTTTCGCTAGTTAAAGAGCCGTTTTCTATGATCACCAGCTCTGTGCGACTTTCAGAAGAAATTCCGGCCCACACAAGTACAGACCCACCACCGTAGGCTACTTTTTCTTCGATGCATGCTTGCTTGAATCTTTCCCCTGGTCTTCGATACACTCTGTGTCTTCCATCGTGCTTGTAGAGCATAAATTTTGATTCGTCGGAGAACATGACTTTTGACCAATCTTCAATACTCCAATTTACGTGGCTCTGGGCATATCTTAGTCTTGAAATACGATGCCCACGCTCCAGTTTAGGGCCGTTTGCAGGTCTAAGGGGTTTTAAGTTAGATTCAGCAAGCCGACGTCTTACTGTCCATGCACTTGGGTTACTTCCTCCGAGGCGTCGAAACTGATTTGTGAGTTCAGTTCCTGTAAGAAAGCGATTTCGAAGCATGGTGTTCACCAAGTATCGGTCTTCTCGTGCTGTGGTACACCTGGTTCTGCCCGTTCCCGGTCTGCGTAGGTTAGAACCAGTTTCTTCGTAACGTCGGAGAACTCTTTGTACTGTTGACAGCGACACACCGACAGTCCTGGCTGTATCGCGCTGACTCCGGCCGGTTTCCAGCATAAGTATTCTGGTGCATTCTTCAGGCGTAAGCGACATAATTTCAGCTTGAATAATGAATATAGAGCACTATCAACATGGTTTATGTACCCACATAAATGACAGATTACAAACAAAAGCAAAACCAAATGCTGTAATTTCGTAGTTCCATCTTCGAAAGTGGCCCTTTTTCAAATTTGATTTTTTTATGATATAACTTTACAATAACTAAGAAGTTTTAATACCTTCATTTAAGGAGTATTACATTGTCTATTAAATACAATTTATTGCATCCTAGCATTTTTAGTTTCCGAGATTTTTAGGATTCTTTAAGTGACCCGGATTCATTGCTCTCGAGTGTATTAGGTTAGGTTTAGAGATAACCGCCAATTTGCGAATGTAATAAGATAAGAACTGCTTTGGTTATTTATTTATATTCGTGCTTTGGAAGGCGCGATAAGCCAGTCGGTCCCGGATTAGACTGTAGTAAAAACCTAAGAAGAACTAAGTGTGAAAGAAGCTAATTAGCTTACCTCCCATTTACTCATTACTGTACTACAAAACGAAACATCGCGAGATCGCCGATATGGGCAAACTACTAGATAACAATTGTGTTGGTATCAGGTACCTATGTTCAAAAACGAAATCACTAGAATTAATTTATCATTAACATAAAGTAATTAAAATGGTTAAATACCATGACTTACCTGGGATTCACTTCAGTTGCAAACGTAAAACACCCGAATTTCGCAGACTACGTACTCGCTTTCTCGCTTACGCGCCCGCGCATCGACAGCGATATGATCGGGAAATGGCGTATCCAAGGGAAGACACGGGGGTATGCTTCCATAGCGTAATTAAAATTGTGCGCATATTTAAACTATTATTAATGATTTATAGATAGTATTTATTATAAAATGGATAGAATAAAGGAAGTGTATAGAGTGCCGCTGGCGGCACTTTTTGTTTAATATATTTACATATATATATTATATCAGAAGTCACTACATTGACTGAATTTACGAAAAATGAAGTAGCAAATTAAAATGGCTGAAAGTATAGATAGGTTAGGTTAGAACTGTGACCACACAACGCCAGGGTCAGTTTAGGCACAAGAGAATGTAATGTTTTGGAAATGTGGTGTTTTACAGCGACCTAACTTCAACAATCAAACAAAATAACAAGTGACAGTAACTCAGTGACAGTGACAATGACAATGGATATCGGACGGCACTTTAGCCGGGTCGAGGCAGTGCCACTAGTATGCCGTTAACGGCACTTTATTCGATAGGGATAGAGTGCCGCTAACGGCACTCTATACACTGCCTAGAATAAAACGTAGTAAGTCTAAAGCACATTCAAAATCCGAGCGACAGAATTGTACTAACTCTAGCTGGCATAAAATATTCAGGCGGCGGAATTGCTGTATCTCAATAGAACATTATTTTGTGACAAATACATACTGCTGTAAGTGTTTCGTAGCAAACAAATGAGGACCGTGTATCTTGACTGCGAAAAAAAATTACTTAATTGTATGGTATTTACAGCATTTTGAAGTATATTTTGTTAGAAAAGTTTAGAAAAACTCAAAGTCGTATCATAAAAAAAAACATCGTAGAAAAATGTTGATCAGACCGTCTGACGCAGTATTTTTTTCTGATTTCAATGATGCAATAAAAAAAAAACGCTATTTTTCGAGATACGGCTAAATCGCTTTCCAGCGTCGTATCATAGAATAACAAATCAAAAACAGACGGGACTACGATACGTATATTTTATACGTCTATGATACCAAGAGTAACATTTTATCAAGTGACAGTTCCTAAACGTTTCCATTCATACCGCAGCATGCAAGCGAGCATGCAACATGCAGCAGGCATGGTTTCTATCATGGCTCTCCGGCGGCGCTGCGGGCCCCGACGACGGTCCCACGCGAGCTTATAGTCGCAGATGGGTCACGCTCACCACCTGCTCCTCAGCTCGCGGGCCGCCTCGCCCCTCCGCGCCTACTCGGATTTAAATTACACTCTATGGGTAGGTAGGGCAGACAAGACTACGTGGAGTCGGTTTTGCAGCGATTCGTTTCTGTCACTAACCTTTATTAGCTCAACGTAGGTATTGACTTTTTTTAGTATAACGTCTATTCAAACATTCAAAATTCAAAAGTCATTTATTCAAACTAGGCTGAGAATCAGCACTTTTCGAAAGTCAAAATTTTATAAGACAGTCCCCCAAATCGCCCACCCTTCACCACTTCCTAGTGCTTTTGCTGGGAAGAAGAAGTGGCGCAACAACCTAACCAGCAGCACAACTAATTAAATTAATTAAATAATTTAAATTATAAATTAATAGCCATATGACAGCTAGCACTTGCCAATATACGAGTACCAACCAAAAACATCGAGAACTATACTCAAGCAGAAATAAAAATAACTAAACGTAAACAATATCTAAAAAAGAAAATAAAGCCTCCAGGCATAAAGGGCGTTCCCGCTTACATATAGCTGTAACTAGAAGTTATAATTGATAAACTAGGACCATCGAGGTAAAATAAATAATTGTCGAGGTCGCTAGCTAACCGCATATTGCAATACAACTCATAAAAACATTGTAATGAGTAGATTATGTTAACAATAAATTAAAATCAAATTAAAATAAATTGACTTATAAAGTAAAATAATTATAAACAATTATATAAACTCATATAACTTGTCAGTAGGTAAACTAATTCTGGAGAAAGAACCTTTAAACATTGTCTTGAGTTAATCACAGCGACCAACTATTCTTATCATTTAAGTAGTCGTTGATAGAATAGTATGCCTTTGAACAAAGGTTGGACTTTACTTTAGTTTAAGGCAAATCTGGCAAAAAAGAGGGTAGCTTGTTATAAAAGGTTACCTATACCAAGCCCAATAAATGAGTTATGAACCTTATGAAGCCGGTGAAATAGCACGTAGTTTATTCTTACTTCTAGTGTTAACATTGTGAATATCACTGTTTTTTGTGTATAAGTGTATATTTTGCCTCATATATAAGATGTTGGCGAAGATGAATTGTGATGCCACTGTGAGGACCGATATCTTTGAAAAAATCTCTCAGAGAAACTCTGGCACCTAGCTGGTAAATTGCTCGAATAGCTCGTTTTTGGAGGACAAATATATTTTGAATATCTGCAGCTTTGCCCCACAGCAGAATACCGTAGGACATAACGCTATGGAAAATACATATTTTATGCATTTTCGGTGAAATAAAATTAAAAATAATAATTAAAGTAATCAAAACAGTGACATATTTGACAGTTAGCTTGTCTGATCGAATCAAATTCGATATTTAAAAAAAATATTTATTTAAATTATTATTTCCTTTATTTTACATTATTACATATAAATTATATTTTTAAATATTAGAATAAAAGAAAATATAAAAACATTTAAAAATATAAAAAATAGTAGCCCACCGGTATCGGGAGCAGGGTCCAAGCTACCGGCGGTCAGGGCTCCAGAGAGAGGAACCTCCTAACAATGCGAGCCGTGTCCAGGAGTACCGCTTTCTGGATCAAGCCCTTAATCCAGCTGCCCAACGAGAGCCTCATTAGGTGTTGGTCGAGGCTCTTAGCAATTAAGCCATTGGCTGATATGACTATCGGCACAATGATCGCTGAGTCCACATCCCACATGTCGACAACCTCGCGAGCCAAGTCAAGATACTTAATTTGTTTATCTTTCTCGGCTTTCACGAGGTTCCCGTCATGCGGGACCGTTATGTCAATGATCATTGCGCGCCGCTCTCCTCGATCCACCACCACTATATCAGGCCTATTAGCAACAATGGTCCTGTCAGTGATGATGGATCGATCCCAGTACAATGTGATATTTCCATTTTCGAGAACTGGGTCGGGCACATACCTGTAGTACGGTACTTCCGATTCCACAAGGCTGTATTTCAGAGCAAGTTGCTGATGGATAATCCTGGCTACAAGGTTGTGTCTATGCAAGTACTCTTCGTTAGCTAGACGAGAACACCCGGAGATAATGTGTCGGATTGATTCTCCCGGACGGTGGCATGCCCGACAGATGTCAACCGTGCCGTCCTTCACAATGAATCTCCGGTAATTGTTCGTCATCATAACTTCGTCCATAATTGCACAGACAAAACCTTCGGTTTCCCCAAAGAGGTCACCAAAACGCAGCCAGGCTACGGACGCTAATAAATCTACATCGGGTCCATGTAGGGCCCGGAAGTAGCGTCCGTGAAGCTCCTTACTCTGCCATACCTCCTTGCGATCATTAGTGTCAAGTACTACAGGCCTGCGCCAGTTCTCTTTAGCCAACGAGAGCGGCGTAAGGCCCTTGTCCACCGCGACCACATCTCGAAGCATCCCCACATCGGCTTCTAGGAAATATTCCCTGAGACTGCATATCTCGCGATTGTGGAGGGTCTTAGCGTTTAAAAAGCCTCGACCTCCACACTTTCGCGGGATATACAGTCTCATTACCGATGACTGTGGATGATGCATTCGATATGCAGTCAGCAGCGTACGGACCCTCCTATCCAGGGCGTCGAGTTCGGTCTGAGTCCATTTGAGTACGCCGAAAGAGTACATCAAAACCGGCATGACCCAACCGTTGAAGGCGCGCACCTTGTTTCCGCCTGATAGAAGACTATTAAATACTTTCTTCAGGCGGCCAAAGAAGCGCTCCTTCAACGATTGCTTCATGTCAGTAACATTGATGCCCAACGCTTCCGACATACCCAAATACTTATAGGTTTCGGATGCAGAGAGGGCTCTAAGGTTTATGGAATCCGAGAGTTGGGTTCCAACGGATTCCACAATCTCCCCTCGCTTTACATGCATGACCGCACATTTGTCCACACCAAATTCCATCCTGATGGCTCTACTGAAAGTTTCAGTTACTTTCAGTAGCTCCATCAGTTGCAAGTTGTTGGGGGCAAAGAGTTTTAGATCATCCATGTAGAGGAGGTGAGATATAACCTGACCACCTCTCCTCAGCCGATAGCCTAAGCCTGAATACTCCAGCAGTGTGCTGAGAGGATTCAGGGCTAAGCAGAACCAAAGTGGACTTAAACTATCGCCCTGAAATATGCCTCGCTCGATTCTTATCGGTTCGCTATTCCTCTGGATATTTCGACATCCTGGATAGCGAATGACCGTCCTCCATTGCCCCATACACGACATAAGGAAGGTGCGCAGAGTTGCATCTACTTTATACAACTCCAGCACCCTCATGAGCCATGTATGTGGCACCGAGTCATAGGCCTTCTTATAATCTATCCAACATGTCGACAGATCCTTTCGGGAACGACGAACCTGTTGGCTAATGGCCATATCAATGAGGAGTAGCTCCTTAGTACCACGGGATCCGTTCCTACATCCATTTTGAGAGGCAGACATGATGGAGTTAGTGTCTATATGTTTGTTAATTTTAGCTCTCAAAATAGATGTAAGAACTTTATAGACCGTCGGTAAACATGTGATCGGTCTATAATTTTTGGGTTCCGCGGTGCTACCAGATTTATGGAGCAGGTGGGTAACTCCTGTCGTTAAGAACTGGGGTAGCGAACCAGACTCCAATGCAGTCTGGTACTGAGCCGCCAAGCGAGCGTGCGACCTTGTAAACCATTTTATCCAGAAGTTGTGCAGCCCGTCCGGCCCTGGAGACTTCCAGTTGGGCAACGGACGAACTGCACGAGCTACATCTTGGGGGCAGATGGTAATAGCCCCCATTTCTGGTATTGGATCGCAGGCTCGCTCGACTTCCCGAGTCCAACCTCCTTCGGTGTGGCTGACAGGCGCCGACCAGATACTCCGCCAGAAAGAACACATGGCATCATCATCAGGAAGGCGCGTGTCAACCAAACCTTGGGTCGGTCGCTCCCAATCCCTATAAACCCACCTTTCATCACTTTGGAAGGTGCGGTTCTGAGTGTATCGCTCTACTCGCCGCTTATACCTACGAATACGGTTTGCCCATGCATATACTTTCTGCTTCAGAAAGTCGATGCGCTCTGTGACACGGGACACATAGTCCTCAGGGCCGATATCATTCCCTGAGAACGCCCGTCTCACAAAACGCATTACTCTAGGGCGAGTATTGCCCTCCCTGAAGCAGATAAGTTTGCCAATGAGTGCTCTGGCCCCACCAATACGGCGCTCAATCCTGCACTGCCAAGCTGGTACGGCTGGTTTCGGTCGTGTAGCTCTAGAGTCATTTGCAAATTTGACGTGAGCTACACGACATGCCGCTACAGCCGCGCAGTACAGAATTGAATGAGTATCGGTGAGGTCTTCGCAGTTATCAAAATAGTTTGATAGCTGCGAATCCAGAGCCGCCACCAGCGCCCTATTTTTGTTATGCATGGGCAAACGAGGTAAGCGTGGTCTAAGTTCGGGCGACATGAACCGATATTCCCGAATCGCACCCTCCAAAGCACTCCTCAATTCCTCATTGCACTGGGTACTTACGTTTGTAGCCCTGTCATCAATCCCTTCGTCAGCTTGACTTGTAGTCACCTGTGATGGTACTATAACACTCTGCGACGGGGAGGTAATGACATGGCTACTCCGCATTTCATCTCGTAGGCGATCAAGTACAGTGTCATCCAACATATGATTACGCTGGATGACCCGTACCTGATCCGACAGTCGTTGTGCCGAAACGTTGACAGCTGGCTCAAGCACCTGAAAAAGAGAGAGCATCCGAACACGGTACGCGGTCAGGTTGTTTCCCCCCTCTGTAGCCCCATAGTATGAGCGCATGACGTTCTCGTTGATGGATTGTGTCCATCTCATGCGCTGCACACTTCCGCCGGGAGCTGGGACCCTATCAGAGACCGGTGGGCCTCGAGGTCCTAAGCCGTCCGGCGGCCGGCGTCCTCCCCGTCGACGAACAGGTGGTGGCGTCGTGGGCGGAGAGAAATACTCGTCGCTCGAGCTCGACGCAACTGCCGCGGCCGGTGTCGTCACAGCGCTCACAGTGGGGCTGGGTACCGGTGGCGGCGAGGCGGAGCTGAGCGAAGAGTCCGGAGGTGGTAGGCGTGCTAGGCGTGCGGCCGATCTTGTCAACATCTTCATTCCACAGAGTACATTTTTATATGCTTCATTCGATCATAATTTTCCTGTATATTCTTGTTTTATCGGAGGTGACATCTGTCATGTCACCTCCGATTCGGCAGTTTTTAATAAAATTCTATTGCATTTTGGTGGATTGTGATCTTTTTACTGAAATTATTGTGGTTTCCTGGTTTTAGGTTTAATATGTATTAAATAATGTAGAAAAATCTCGTAAAAATGCGTCAAAATTAATATAGTTGTTACAATTATGTACAGGAGATGTTCTGTTGACAAGGTGTTGCCATATTATTTAAATTATTATTAAGTATATTATTTCAGAAGAAAATCGATAAAAAGTGTTTTCTTGACACTGAAACTCCCCCACCGTCTGAGTTTGGTCTTGTTTCGGGTAGTCATTTCTATAATTGGTATCTATGTACTAACTAAGTGCCACATTTTGTCCAAAGACACTTGGTGCCCCAATGGTGCACTTTATGAGACATAATCGATTTTCGTTTTAGTTACCACAAAAAAAACATAGCATGACAAAATCCATGGCAACCATGAACTTTCTTATATTGTAAGTAATGGCTATAGCAAAAGCCCCCTGTTATGTCTTCAATTTACTTCACTACTTATTGGTGATTTAAAAAAATTAAGATGAAAAATATTCTTCGTTTAGCATTTTCATCATGAACTGAAAAACCGGCCAAGTGCTAGTCGGACTCGCACACAAAAGGTTACGGTTCCTTTTGTGTGCGTAAAATATTTAACACTACACATAGACGCGAAGCAGCCGAGAGCAGCGGTGGCCCAGTGGTGGCGGCCCCGACTTACGAACAGTAAGTCGTGGGTTCGAACCCAGACAGGAGCATTACTTTGTGTAAATTATTTCATCACCACTGCTCTCAAAAAACGGTGAAGGAAAATATCGTGAGGAAATCGGCATGTCGTAGAACCAAAAATTCGAAGACATGTGACATCTCACATCATGTATCATCATCACAGTTCGGCACTCGGTGCGAAACCAATAAGACGTATACGCACCGCTTAATTATCTGCGCGCGCGATAACGTGAACTTTATTTACGAAATTGTATCCACCCACACACCGACCTATTCATCAACATGGTGAAATGTGCTAAGTGCGGAAAACTGGTGACGAAAAAAAGTCCGGGTATACAGTGTTCCAAGTGCAGTAAGTGGATTCATGCCTCATGTGCTTCAATAACAGCAGATCAATTAAACGTATTATACTCAACGGACGCCGTTGACTGGAGATGTCGTTTATGTGTGGGTAATGCCAAACCAAAACGTCTATCTTGTATTTTGCCCGACGTTGAGGACGAAGACATCACAGATACGGAGAACCTTATGGACAGCAACATAACCCAACGCATTCTCAGTGATATACGGCGAGAGGTACGCGACATAATAAAAGAAGAGTTGCAAAGTACCCTACAGTTCTACTCAGATAAAATCGATGAGTATGAACAAAAGATAAATGTGTATGAAAATAAAATGAAAGTATTCGAAAACCAGAACATTGAGCTGAAAAACAAATATAAAAACCTCGAACTTAAAAATGAAGTAGTGGAACAGAAACTTAATGCAATTGAACAAAGCCAATTAGCCAACAACATTGATATTTGTGGGGTAGCCGAAACAGAAGACGTAGATAGTTTCATGCAAAACCTATGTACTAAATTAAATCTAAAATACAATGACGTCGTCAAAACACACAAAAAAAAGAAGTAACCGACCTGAAGCCAAAACTGGAAAAGTCCGCCCCGTAGTCATCGTGACCCTGAAGGAGGATTGTCGGGATTCATGGCTGCAAGTCGCTAAGACTCAAAATATTACCGGAAAAGACCTAGGTTGTGTTGAGGATAATAAAATATACCTCAGAGAAAGTTTATCACCCACAACGGCCTACCTACTTTGGGCGACGAAGACTGCTCTGAAAGGAACAAACATTTGTAAATTCGTATGGTGTAAGAACGGACAAATATTAGTAAAAAGGGACGAGAAGGGAAAAACCTACAATATTCGATCCGAGAAGGATATACAGAAGCTCGTCTCTGAATTTAAAATCAATCAGGACAAATGAAGCCCATTCACATTAAAATCAATTAGTTTCCCCCTTACCGAACGAAATAACACCAAAAATGGATGACACTTATGATAACATAATTGAAAATACATACAAACATTGGAATGAATACACAAATGAATTACCAGATATATACAACTCAATAACTATGCTTCACGTAAATATCAGATCAATGTTGAAGAATTTCGCTCAACTAGAATACATCATCATGAATTGCCCTCAAACTATTCACCTGGTCATCATCACCGAGGCAAACATCTCTGACAGGACTAAATCATTGTTCGAGCTTGTGGATTATGATATGAATACGCAGTTGCGTGACTCTAAGAAGGGAGGCGGAGTCATCGTATATGTGCACAAAAGCATTTGCTTCACCAGACTACCTTCGCGTACACATAACTTCGAGTGTATAACCGGCGAGCTAAAAACGGACTATGGTTCAATGATTGGTTTATGTGCCGTGTATAGACCACCTCATACGAATAAGACCCAATTCATCGAAGAGTTGCGTAATCAAATTATTAAAATTTCACCAATAAACAATGTCGTTCTGCTAGGCGACATGAATATCGATTTGAAACAAAAAACTTCGCTAACAAAACTTTACTTAAACACCCTTTGTGAATTGGGTCTTGATTCCGGAATAAACCAGTTTACTCGGATTGATAAGCGAGGTGAGTGCATAACAAAATCATGTATAGATCATATATTTATACGCAGTGTCGACTGCCGCGCTGTACAAACAGCTGTTATAAAGAATGCGTTAGCCGACCACTTCATAACCGGTTGCGCGCTAATTGACAATACATATGTAAACAAAGCTAGTCAATGTAAAACCATAAGCAAATTAGAAATTAGTAAGTTGCAAAGTGAATTGAGTAATATTAACTGGAGTTTAGCCTTGGATTACGACAACCCTAATGATATTTTGTGTTATATATTAGATAAGTTTACTTATGTATATGAGAACTGTAAGTACAATGTAAAAATAAAACTTAGTAAAAGACAAATGTGTAAATGGAAAAGTAGCAGAATAGATAAAATGTGTTTAAAAAGAGATCAACTATTAGATATCTGGCTTAAAGATCAAAGTAATCTTTCTAATAGGCTATTATACAATAAATACAGAAATAAAACAAATAAGCATATTAATAATGTAAAGAATAATTATTTTTTCAAGGAGGTAAAATCGAATTTTCGGAATACTAAAAAAGTTTGGGAAACCATTAACAACTTATGTGGGAAAATTAATAAATCTATAGATTACATAATTATAAAACATTTCAAGCTTTTGCCAAACATTGTATCTAATAAGTTTGCTTCTGAGTTCAGAGATAATGTTAACAATACATGCAATGTCCAGTGTAACACACCTATTCTAGATGTTAAGTCATATATCAGTAATTGTAACGTATCTATGAGATTACAGAAGGCCAATGAAGATATTGTATCCTCTATAATAAAACACTTAAATGATAAGAAATGCCCAGGATTCGACGGTATCCGAGTTAAAGACTTAAAATACATATATAAGGAAATTACCCCCGTTATAACGCACCTAATTAACACATGTATTGCCACGTCCTTGTACCCTGATCAACTTAAAGTTGGAATAGTAAGACCGATCCATAAGAATGGCTCGTACACAGATGTTAACAATTACAGGCCTATTACTATTTTATCATGTATTGATAAGATAATCGAAAGGTATCTCGGACTTGAAATTAACAAATTTCTGAAAGCAAATGATGTTATTAATGAGAAACAGTATGGCTTTCAAAAAAATAAAAATACCTCACAACTATTATCAAAGTTTAGTAATGAGGTCAACGGGTGCCTGAACAATCGTGAACACGTACTTGTTGTCCTCATTGACTTTAGCAAAGCTTTCGATTGTTTAGAATATAATACACTATTTAACAAACTGCATCAAAATGGTATACGGGGTCCGTTCTTGGAATGGTTTAAAAACTACCACAGAAACCGCTTCACGACGGTGAATGTCTCAGGTTCATTAAGTACCATGATTCCAACCGATAAAGGCACAGCACAAGGTTCGATTCTTGGGCCGACCGAATACTTATTGTACGTGAACGACATGTGTAACATTCTTACGGAAGGCTCCGTGTACCAATTTGCTGACGACACATGCTTGGTTGCAGCACACAGGAACATACGGGAGGCACAGAGAGTGTTGCAGAATAACTTCGATCTCTTATGTAAGTGGGCTCACGACGTTGGTCTTGTAATTAATGCAAAAAAAACCAAGCTACTGCATATACATTCGCCTTACCTGACGGCCTCTTGTGTGCCTTTTGTCGTTGCACATGAGCATCTGTGTCTTCACCGACCGATCACAGCGTGTAGTTGCCAGAATTTAGAGTTGGTCACCCAACATATGTATCTTGGTGTGATAATAGATAGTCATTTCCACTGGCGGCCGCACATTGATCATGTATGTAATAAGCTCAGGTCGATTTTGGCAAAGTTGTCGATACTTAAGTATAAACTACCCTATAGAACACTTAGAACATTGTATTTAGCACTGGCCGACTCCGCGATTGATTATGGCCTAAGTAGTTACGGGCGTACATACAAGACTTACGTTGAGGACATTTACAAGTTACAGTTACGTATTTTGAAAACGATTGTACCCACAAGAATAAAACATGAATTACAAGATAATGACACGGGTTTATTTAAGCACTGCCAAATTGTAAATGTTTTTGACAAGGTTCGCTTACGCGTTATAAGTGAGAATTACCATAATATAAGTCATATTCGTAAATACGAAAGACTAAAGTCGTTGCGTTGTTTGACCTATTTACCCACATTTATCGAACCAAAATCAAATAATGCTTATGGAGCACGGACGTGGGAATGCATGCTACCATCGTATATGAATGATTTACCTATGGAAATCTGTAATGTATTAAATGCGAAAAACTGCTCAAAGGTGTTAAAGAGATATTTTCTAGATTGCAGTGTGACCTAGGAATATACATATACATCTGTGTACCCAAATGGTTAATTAATTAATATGTAGTGGCACCGAGTTGCCGTGTCTGGCCATACCACTGTTAAACCCGCGATGGTTTGTGTGGTATGTATAAATTAAAAGTTACATGTAAACTGTTTTTGAATAATAAAAAAGAAAAAAAAAAAAACTACCAACCGGCACTGGGCACGCGTGGTGGTACAGCCCACTCCCTCTCGTTGAGAGAGGCCGTGTGCCTGCAGTGGGGACGTTATAGGCGGATGACGATGATGACACGTCATAGACGTATAAAAATACGTCTATGACACTACATATTTTTTTGGGTTCCCAAAACAAAATAAAGTTAAAAACTAGTTCTCTCGTATTAGAAACTTACTTTTTTCGTCGTTTTTCGCTAAATACCTATTGTTCGGTGGTACGAAACCCTTCGTGTGCGAGTTCGACTCGCACTTGGCGGGTTTTTTACATGTTTTTTGTGTGTAATTTTATCAGTAGGTAACGTAGGAGTAAGAAACGTAGGAGTGTTATAAATAATGGTAAGCACGAGACACACAGTGACGAAACTACTTAAATATTTGTCCATGCGCCTCGCTGTGGCATATGTACACACCTCGAGGTAGGTAGATCGCTAGGCCCACCTGGGTGTAGTAGCTGTATCGTCTCTATACATTAACTGCCTACACAAATATGATTTACCTGTGACGAGTGCCTTGTGGGAGTTGTGAACGTGACGTGCTTTCCTCTTACACTTTTATTGCAGTCAGTTTATCAATTATTTATTCAGTAATGTATTAATAACTAGGTACACGACGTTAATGCCGCCATTACTGCTAGGTAGGCACACGTTTATGATAGATCAGATTGCTATTGTTTAGGCGAATGACGTTCCTTTTATCTTAGGTAGGCTATACACCTAAATAACCGCATAGATGATAGGCTACGGTTGCTGGTAACAACCACTCCAGATGGACCGGCCGCCGGCGGCCGGCTGATGTCGAATGTACTCCTTTTAGGTGAGAAGACTGCAGGTATTAGTGAAGGTTCACGATTTGTAATGAGAGGTATAACTGTAGGTATGTAATACATATTTTAATTAATAAAGAAGTAAATATAAAATTGTTAAGTATTTAAATTCCATAAAATCACTGGCAAGCGTTAATGACTAGAAAAACTGATGATAGAAACATCACGATAAGATGATCTCATTCAAAACAGACCCATATTGGTATATCTAGAAGGGTGCGAAAATTAGTGTGCATACGACGCGACGTTTGTCGATTACGGGGCGTATTGGTCTAGTGAGCGCTCGCGGAAACAACTCGAGCAGCGGCGCCGCCGCCGGCCTCACGCGCAGCACTCGGGCCACTCGGCGCCACTCGTCGGCTCACGCAGCACAGGCATGGCCGCGCTCGAGGACGGCGCGAGCGCACGCTCCGCCGACAACAGTAAGTCATAATTGCTACTATTTGCTACTTTCTGCTGACGATTTATGTCGTTTTTACCCACTGTTGAATTTTCACTGCATGGCTCAACGCCGAAGGATTTTTACTTATCAATTACTATTTTACTTATCTGAAAAAAAACAATAATTTGGCATTAAATTATTGTTATTTTCAGATAAGTAAAATTATATTTCATAATCATAATCATCATTTATTGCATTCATGTAGTTTATAAGTTGTTACAAGTATATAGGTTTCATACATGAACCCTGCACAGCAATATACATAGTTTAAAGTGCTACAGTGTCACAATAACCTTAACCACTGCGCTTAAACAAAAATACTAATTTTAACATGTTTATCAGATTTCCATAATTTTCGATTTAAATAAGTAATTGTCATGATATAATATAGGATAGGGTGAGAATAATTAATTAGTCATAATTTCCATTCATAAATAAAAAAATTAAATAAAAAATTAAATTAAAGCAAACAGCGATAATAATAATCTTGAAACAACATAACTTAGCATAGGTAGGTAGTAAGTAAAAAATTGTAGGTGCTGTGTGTATTGTGTACAGGTATGAATTTCAATGTCAAGATTTACTTATCGTCAAGGAATTCCTTTAGAGTGTAATAGGATTTAAATATAATGTATTTTTGGAGACTGTTTTTAAATTTATTTTCGTACATCATCTTTAATTGAATTTGGAAGCTTATTATATATTTTCACGCACATGGCTAAAGGTCCTGAATGGAACATAGTTAATTTTGAGCTTGGTAAGGCTAATTCATTTATCTAACACTGCGATGTTGCAGGCGAAGGTCCTTAGTGAGTGGGAATAGTGATTGGAGTTTTCTTACAAATTTGGCAACTTCTAAAATGTAGATACTAGTTAGTGTAAGGACTTTGTATTCTACAAAGAATGGCTTGCAGCTTTCTGTGCTATCTATATCGGCAAGAATTCGTATACATTTCTTTTGTAGAATAAAAAGTCTCTACGCTACGTAGTCTCTCTACGCCATTTTTTTTCTACGCCATTTCCCCACACCACGATTCCATAATTTAGCCAGGAGTATGCGTAGGCATAGTATGCTGTTAGAGCAGTTTTAAAATCGGTAGTTCTTTTAAGCTCCTCCAAAGCATATATAAAGCTGGCTAGTTTGTTTACCAATGCATCTATATGGGCTTTCCAGTTTATATTGGTATCTACAGTTAAACCTAACAATTTAAACTCGTTTATGCATTGCAGCTTTATGTTGTTATATGAGTAATCCATATCCAATTTGCGTTTTTGGTAATGGTCTATATTGCATTAGCTTGGTTTTGTCAAAATTTAACTCTAAGTTATGATCTTTTAACCATGCTATTATTTTAGAGAGTTTATCGTCTATACTTAAGTTTAGGTTTACTTTATTGTTGTAAGGAAAAATGATAGAAATATCGTCAGCAAATAAAATACTTTGAGCGTCAATTTCTTTAGGCAAGTCATTAATATAAACTAGAAATAACAAACAACCCAAAACGCTGCCTTGTGGTATTGACATTGTTATTTTCGCTTTATTAGATCTTACGCGTGTTATTTGGCCTGTGTGTGGGTCACTATGTTCTACCTCTACGAATTGTTCCCTATTTTCTAGGTACGAGCAGAACCACTTGTGTGCTGTACCTCTAACACCTATTGCATATAATTTACTAAGTAAAATTTCGTATGAAACTCTGTCGTAAGCTTTGCTCATATCCAGTAAAATCCCTGTGGCATAATTTTTGTTATTAATTATATTTAAAGCTTCCTGGATATACTTAAATATTGCTAATGTCGTGGATCTATTTTTCCTGAACCCATTCTGGCTATCGTTGAATATTTTATATTTTTCGCAATAGGAATAAAGTCGTTTTGACATCGCAGTCTCCAATATTTTTTAGAAGGTTGGCAGCAATGCTACCGGCCGATAATTACTAGTGTCAGTCTGGTCTCCCTTTTTGTAGATAGGTTTCACTATTGATACTTTTAGCAGGTCGGGGACTGAGCCTTCATCTAAAGACTGATTTGTTAAATAAGTTAGCGACAACGTTAATTCTTCAGCACATGCTTTTATAAGTATAGGCGGTAGCTCGTCATGCCCATAACTTCGCTTGTTTTTCAATCTTTTTATAATAAACTTAATCTCGCTAGGGTCAACAGGTCTTAGGTAAATGGAGTTTGCTCTTTGGGAGGAGTTAGGACGGCCAGTTTGACAAACATTCCCGTTTGCGGTATCCATTTTTCCCACTGACACAAAATAATCATTGAAAGCGTTGGCAACAGCAGTCGCGTTCTCTGTTTTTAGGTAAGTCTTGTAACTACTTACCTTTAAAAAATGTTAATCTATCCTTTAGAAGTAACTTAAAGGTATAATATCATTGAAACGAATGTCATATTAATATTGTTTTGTCAAACGTAACTTTGGCACAGTAAGACAGATAGTTCACTTCATAGGAAAAGATAGATACCTAATGCTAAAATTACCTACAAAAATATTACAGACGTTCATGCGCGCCAAAATGTAGGAACCTTAAGCGGACGCCCGAGAGTACTAAGTATTTGTCCATTGTATATTTTGTAGTGTTTAATTATTTTTTTGTTATTTATTTTTGTGGTGTACAATAAAGTACTTATATAAATAAATAAATACGTCGTCTGCCGTGTTGCCGTACGATCACGTGCGTCATCGAACGCACCGCTAGGGCTGTCTATGCTAAGAAATTATTACACAAAAGAATGGGCATGACTAAAAAACAGTTATTGAAATAAATATTTTTATTTAGATACTGAAAATCACAAATGTATGCCTTACTTTAAAAAGGTACCTACTCGTACCTATATGATATATTAAATAATATACCTATATATTATAATGGTCAATGAACTTTTTATCCTCCCGTAAATTTCTATTAATAAATCTACCACGAATTATATAAAAATACACACAAATCTTTGAAATTCTCGGCTTTTCTCTACTATATTATGCATGTTGTAATGGATGGGTTGTACATGAGTGTCACATGTGTTGGGAGCTTGCCCAATTTAATAAAAATGTGTAAAGATGGTGTGTTCTCCTATAAAAAAAATACAAATTAAACAATAAAATAATTTCGGGCGCCTTGGAGATGCACACAATTTATGTTTTAAATAAACCAAACTTGCCAGATAGAACACTTCGGAGAGTCAGACTTTTAATCTGCCGGTAGGTAGCTAATTAAATGAATAAAAGAATGGAATTTCCTTTGCTATTATCTTGTTCAATGTTTGCCAGTAGCTTCAGAGTAATAAAATTATGAAATTAAATACAAAAAAAAGGTTATAATTACTCACATTATTATCATTGAATTTACAATATTATTAATATGGAATTTACATTACTATTGCATCTTTGTTGATAAAAAAAAGGGTAGGTAGTAAAATAAAATGGTTAAATAAAACCTCTAGGATCGTGGCGTTGAAGGTTGGGATAAAAATATCCCTTGTAGAAATATATCCAGTAAAGAAATCGTAAAGAAAAGGAATAGAAAAGAAAAAAAAAAAAAAGACGCCAGGGTCAGTTTATCCGGCTGTAACAAAATTTACAGAGAATTAATAAATTGTTCAGGATTCCCAAACGTTGGGAAGCGTGGCGTTCCACGAGTAGTAATAACTTACCGTCTTTTCCAACAAATGGCAAATTTAAGTGCGCCACAAAATTCAGGCGGGCGACAAATCACTTAAAAGCCTGGAACAATAATTTAGTATGATATCGAGCACTCGTCACGCTATCCAATTTATCAATCCGAAAGAATTCAATCTTACCCAAGAAATGAAGGATTATTCCTACGTCACCACGTCCTGAGGGAAAGTTTTAGAAGTTTACGGCATCAATAGGCCGCCAATACCCAGGATTTATCCCGATTAAAAAAATGTCGTTAAAATTCAATACTACATCAGGAATGTTCGTCGTCAAAGTGATAACGTCAAAGTTGACAGCTTCCACCAAACACAATCGATGACAGCAAAAAAAACGTTCCGAAATCGACTAACTGACGAGAAGCATGTAACGATTTTTTAAACTCGTTACATTACATCCCTCCCCGAAAAAATAAAAGAAAGCAATTTCTTTTATGCTAAAAAATAAACAAGGCAAAAGAAAAAAGATTACAAAAAAATAGGAAATATAAATTCCAAAAACAACAAAACAAAAAAAATACCCTATAAAAAGATAGGATTATTAGACCGCAAGGAAGATATCCGCTAAGTCTAACAACAACTAAACAAAAAAAATAGTTTCTATGACTATTTCTTAAAATAACATGCATATAAAAACAAATAAGTCAAGCGAAATAGTCGCTGATCAATATTGTATAAGAGCACAACAAGAGTATACTGAATTGAGTACGGTTAGGCACCATAGCCACCGACTAACATACAGTATAACTCTAGAAACAACAACAAAAAAATACCAATTTGAGTTCGGTTAGGCACCATAGCCACCTACTAACAAGTATATAACACGATAAAAATATTAATTTGAGTACAGTTAGGCGCAATTGCCGCTGTCTAACGAGAATAATCCAAAAAATATGTCTATATGAGTGCAGTTAGGCACCATCGCCACTGACTAGCAAGAACAAATTATAACTGTGAGACACAGTTTAAAATCTCCACATCTCTACAGATACAAAAAAAATAAAGAAGAATGTTGTGATCGGCACAACTCCACCAATATTCCGAGCACAAACACCTTCGAAAATAAATGCATATTGTGATCGGCTCAACACCACCAATATCCCGAGCACAATAGCAGAACAAGAGATGCATATTGTGATCGGCTCAACTCCACCAATTTCCCGAGCACAATAGCAGAACAAGAAATGCATCCTGTGATCGGCACAACACTACCAACCTTCCGAGCACAGAAGCAAAAAAAAAACAACGAAATCAAGAAAAAATATATACCGAGATCCGTAAAAAAAGTAGGTTAACCTCTACAAGTGAAAACAAGGTGTTCACAAGCAGTGGGTAACAACTAAGAAATTTTATACAAGAATGTATACATAAAAATCGTATACAAGACTTTTATAAAAAAATAATAATAATAAGATATGTATAAAAATATTAATAAAATACATATACAAAATATTAATAATAAGAATAAGATCCTTTGATATGAGAAACGTATTCGTGTGGGTAGAAGAGTTATTAAAAGGTCCTAAGTTGTATTTTAGAAAGTTAAGAAATCAAATTCAATAAAATTATAAGAAGTTAACTAACATACATTCCCATTCAAACCGCTGATAACCTATCATCCATCCCATCATACATCACACTATCATAAGCGGCCTTCAAACAAAATTATCAAAATCAAGACTTACACTTGGCAACCAAATTAAAATTTAATTATATCCTTAACATGATAACGACCAGCGGTACCCTTATTAAGGTCTTTCAGATTATAAACATTATCAGAGATTTTTTCAATTATTTTACATTTAATAAACTTAGGGGCAAGTTTTGCTGAAAAATAAGTAGGTGCATGAGATTGAACGAAACTCCTTCTCCACACGACATCACCCACATCAAAAGAAATGACTTTGCGACCTTTATTATAATAGCGAGCATTACGCTGATAAGCTTTTAATAAATGAGTTTGAACTTTAACAAAAATTTCACTAAGTGAATTAAGAGAATCAGCATAGTGAGTTCTATGGGAAACTTCCAGTTCATCTAAATTATCTATAGAGTCACATAAACGATGTAAAGAAGCATCAAAAATAAGTTCCCTTCCAAACGTCAAAAAATTAGGTGTGAAATCTGTGGCTAGATTCACACTATTATTCAAAGCTAGTTGAACATGAGGTAAATATTTAGACCAAGTTCTATGATCATCTTTAACAAAACAAGCAATGCAAGTTTCAACAGTTTTATTATATCTCTCAACTGTATTGTTTTGAGGCGTGTATAAAGTATTATAAAATATTTTTGTGATATTATAACCTTTCAAAAATTCTACGAAATGTTTAGAAGTAAATTGTGTACCATTGTCACAAACAATTATTTTAGGACAACCAAATTTAAGAAATATTTCTTTTTCAAAAAGTTTATTTATTACTCTAGTAGTAGCATTTATCATAGGAAAAATCCAGCAGTATTTAGTAAACACATCAACAACAGAGAGAATATATTTATGTCCAGAATAAGCTTTAGGTAATATACCTATAATATCCACTGAAAGCATTAGCATAGGTCGATCAACTTTTTTAGGGTTAACCATAATACCAAAAGGAGGTTGTGTGGTGTGTTTATAAGCTTTACAAGTATCACAAGCTAGAATATATTTTTGAACATCATTAAACATCCCTTTCCAAAAATAGTGTTGTTTTAATTTATTTAAAGTTTTATGGATACCAAGATGACCAGAATTAATGTCATCATGATTAGAACGAATTGTATCTAAAATATGTTCTTTAGGAATAACTATTTTCCAATTAAGATTACTATTAGGATCAAACTTACTTTTACAAAATTTATATAAGGTTTTATTTTCTACTCTAAAGTTCTTATATCTGCAAGGAGACTTTTGACAATTAATAAATACTTTTTTATACCATGGATCATAAATATCATCATCTGGCAAAACTAAATTATTTTGAGAAATTTCTATAGCGGCTACTTCAATACGAGATAAAGCATCTGGAACTAAATGTAAAGATCCATTTTTATGAACTATATCAAAAGTAAATTGAGAAATTCTAGCAGCCCAACGTGCTAAGCGTCCACTAGGATTGCTAAGACCTAAAAGCCATTTTAAACTAGCATGATCAGTTATTACAGTAAACTTCATTCCTTCAATATAAGGTCTGAAATGTTCTATTGAAGCTAAAATAGCAAGTAATTCACGTTCTGTGGTACTATAATTGCGTTCACATTTATTGAGTGATCTAGAATAGAACGCAATAGGATGTTGATCTCTATTATCATCCTCTTGACTCAAAACACTACCAATGCCAACAGAACTAGCATCACAATGTAAAAAGAAAGGTTTTTCAAAATTAGGGCATTGCAAGACAGGAGCTGTAATTAAAGTTTGTTTCAACTCATCAAATGCATTCTCAGCTTCATTGTTCCAACAAAGTGATTTTTTAGAATTCTTACTTCCCGCTGTTAATTTAGTTAAAGGAGAAGCAATATCAGCAAATTTACTAATGAATCTACGATAATATGAGCATAAACCAAGAAAACTACGAAGTTGTTTAACCGATTCAGGACGTGGGAAACTTTTAATGGTATCCAATTTAGAAGGATCGGTATGCAAACCATTACTGTCAACTATATAACCAAGATAGCGAAGTCTATCTTTACAATAATTACACTTTTTCAAATTAACCGTTAAACCAGCCTCTTTCAGTATATTGTAAATTTTGTGTAAATACTCTATATGTAAATTAAAATCTGAATTTACACAAATTAAATCGTCTAAATAACAAAAAACAGTATTATCGAATTCAGGACCAAAAAGTTTATCTACAAGTCTCTGCAACTCAGCTGGTGCATTGGTGAGACCGAATGGCATACGAACAAATTCGAAAAGTCCTTTTCCCGGAACTACAAAAGCAGTCTTTTCTCGAGAAGATTCTTCCAAAGCAATTTGCAAAAATGCTTTAGAAAGGTCAATTGTACTAATATATTTGGCTCCCCCAAGGTTATCTAATATTCTAGAGGTATAAGGAAGAGGGTATGAATCTTTAATAGTTACTGAATTTAAACGTCTTGAATCTAAACATAATCTAGTACTACCATCCTTCTTTTCTACAGCTAAGACAGGTGAACACCAAGGTGATTTAGAAGGTTGAATGATTCCTTCTTTTAATAAGACTTCCACTTCATCAAAAAGTTCCTTTTGCTTTGCAGGACTTAAAGGCCAATATCTTTGTTTAAAAGGTTCGCTAGTAACATTAATTTTATGTTGAACGAAATGAGTAAGACCTAAGCCTCTCTTTTCATAAGAAATATCTTCAAAGAGTGAAACAGTATCATTTAATTTTTGTTTCTCAGAAGGAGAAAGTTCACTGGCAGAGGTGACTGTACAAACTTGAACTGTATTGCTTTTAATATAAGTTATATTTTTCCATAAATCTTTAGCCAAATTAAACTTTAACCAAAAATCAAAACCTAAAATGAAATCAGGCTGAAAAGAAGGTATAATTAGAAAATTAATATTTTTAGTTAAATTATCACAAGTAACAGGTAATTCAATGGTACCAATAATTCTCTGTGAAGAACCATCAGCTGTATAAGCGGCACTAGAAACAGAATAATAATTTATTTTATAACCTAAAAGTGGAAATTGTTCATGACTATTTGAACCCAAAATACAACCATTGGAACCACTATCTAATAAGCCAGAAAAAGTATGGTTACCTACGGAAAATTGTAAATACGGTCTAGTATCATTATCTTTAACAAATAAAACAGGAGCTGATCTATAAATTTGGAAGAATGTTTTTAAATAGTCTAACCAGTTTGCAAAGTCTTTGTTACGAGTAGCATCATCAGGTTTGTGACATTTAGCAAAATTTTCTTTCATCGAGACACTCGCGGTTATATCAATAACAACAGGGGCTCGATGCGACCTAATTAGTTTTTTGACTCGCTAGAGCTCTTTTTCTCTAAATTACAAACATCACAATTCTTAGATGTGACTCCAACCTTTTGACATTTGAAACAAATAACGCCAGGTATGGATGTACAATGTTTAAAATGATGTCCGGGCTTTTTGCACTTTAAGCAAATTAAAACTGCATTAGACTTTACGGTAGGTTTTTCAGTTTTAAATGATTTATGGCTGACGAAAACTTCAAGTTCCTTTGCAAGAACAAGAAATTGTTCTACAGAATCAATATGCTTACCAAATATAAAAGGTGTGTAAATAGGCAACATGTTGTGTTTAATAATAGTAACCAAAACCACATCAAACATTGGCGAAGAAAGACGACTAGCCATGTCCATTATTTCAGTAATGAAATCTGGAAGAGATTCAGATGTCTTCTGTTTCCTCGTACGAAGGTCATGTTCCAGCAAATAGTCAAAATCCGGCCTGTCAAAACGTTTAAGAAGAGCAAGTTTAAGTTCGTGCCAGGATGGAATACGAAAGCGAACTGTGCGAAACCATTTCAATGCAATACCATCAAGCAAGTCCGTAAATGAACCAACCAACAAAATTTCGTCAAAGTTTTTGTATAAAAAATATTCCTCAACTTCCATAATAAATTCTCTAACACAAGATTTCCCGTCGAATTTAATTCTACTCCTTTTTAAATCGGGTAACTTAATTGCAGAAGGCAAATTCTTTTTAATATGTTCATTAACTAAAACATTCATAGAATTAAACGAAGGCAAAGCGTGCATCGCAAAAGCTGAAGAAGAGTGTGCAATTCTGTCATTATGATCAAAAGGAAGTGGTACTTCTGTCAAATTAATCATGTCAGGAGCAACAGGTGCAACATTAGGAACTGTGCATGCACCATCAGATTCCATGTTATCCTTAGCAAGAGGCAGAGGAGATTGATCTTCTTTATCCATTATGAATAAACAATATGATAAGAAAAGCAGGGCAAAATATCACAAGTTGTAAAATATTTGAGGTTAAAGTGAAAAAATATTTTTCAAGTTACCTACAAGTTGATTTTTATGAAAAATTTCAAAGTGAAAAGATGCAGTAATAATTTACAGGATAAGCTTAGATCACTTAAACTATGATGAGGTATTACTTAAGTTAAACCAAAGTTTGTTTAAAATCTAATATGAAACACCGCACTTAGTTTTACACCGTTGAGTCACTTATACAAAACAAAACTGTCTTACCATACAATATGTTGATTTTGCAAGAGTATAATGATATTGCTGTAACCATAAAAGTTAAACACACAATAGTACAATAAAGTTGTTAGTAAATATTGTTTACTTACTAGGAAACATCAAGAAAACTTAGTTGTAAATTACAACATTCAAAAAAAGTGTATTACAGAAACTATCTAATTTGTTCTGTAAACAATACTACAAAATATAAGATGCAATAATAATTTATAAGATACAATGAAGCTACTTCAAGTCCCTGTTCGCAGAGCGACAAATGTAATGGATGGGTTGTACATGAGTGTCACATGTGTTGGGAGCTTGCCCAATTTAATAAAAATGTGTAAAGATGGTGTGTTCTCCTATAAAAAAAATACAAATTAAACAATAAAATAATTTCGGGCGCCTTGGAGATGCACACAATTTATGTTTTAAATAAACCAAACTTGCCAGATAGAACACTTCGGAGAGTCAGACTTTTAATCTGCCGGTAGGTAGCTAATTAAATGAATAAAAGAATGGAATTTCCTTTGCTATTATCTTGTTTAATGTTTGCCAGTAGCTTCAGAGTAATAAAATTATGAAATTAAATACAAAAAAAAGGTTATAATTACTCACATTATTATCATTGAATTTACAATATTATTAATATGGAATTTACATTACTATTGCATCTTTGTTGATAAAAAAAGGGTAGGTAGTAAAATAAAATGGTTAAATAAAACCTCTAGGATCGTGGCGTTGAAGGTTGGGATAAAAATATCCCTTGTAGAAATATATCCAGTAAAGAAATCGTAAAGAAAAGGAATAGAAAAGAAAAAAAAAAAAGACGCCAGGGTCAGTTTATCCGGCTGTAACAAAATTTACAGAGAATTAATAAATTGTTCAGGATTCCCAAACGTTGGGAAGCGTGGCGTTCCACGAGTACTAATAACTTACCGTCTTTTCCAACAAATGGCAAATTTAAGTGCGCCACAAAATTCAGGCGGGCGACAAATCACTTAAAAGCCTGGAACAATAATTTAGTATGATATCGAGCACTCGTCACGCTATCCAATTTATCAATCCGAAAGAATTCAATCTTACCCAAGAAATGAAGGATTATTCCTACGTCACCACGTCCTGAGGGAAAGTTTTAGAAGTTTACGGCATCAATAGGCCGCCAATACCCAGGATTTATCCCGATTAAAAAAATGTCGTTAAAATTCAATACTACATCAGGAATGTTCGTCGTCAAAGTGATAACGTCAAAGTTGACAGCTTCCACCAAACACAATCGATGACAGCAAAAAAAACGTTCCGAAATCGACTAACTGACGAGAAGCATGTAACGATTTTTTAAACTCGTTACAATGTATTATACAAAATTAAATTAATTGTTGTTTTGTTTTTAATTTTTTCACTAACAATAGGTTAAGGCAATACTAACACATTATGGATCCTGTAATCTGAAATAAAGAGTTATTATTATTATTATTATACATAATCCTTCTGGAAGAAATTTTTAAAGTGATAGTGAAAACCGTATCAAAATCCGTTGTGTTTAGAAGAAGAAAGGACGGAGAAACAGACAGACGAAAACAACGACTTTACTCAAATTCAAATTCAACATTCAAATGTCATTTATTAAAACTAGGCTGAGAATCAGCACTTTCCGAACGTCAAAATTACATAAGATAGTCCCACAAAACGCCCACCCTTCACCAATTCCTAGTGCTTTAGCTGGGAAGAAGAAGTGGCGCAACAAACTCCCCAGCAGCACAGCTGTCTGTCCAATTAGAAAAAAAATGATTCTATAATAGTATGCAAAATTATTTACCTTAAGCAACACTAAACAACTGTGAGGATACCAATATCTTCGAAAAAATCTTTTAGAGATACTCTGGCACCCAGCTGGTAAATTGCTCGAACAGCTCGTTTTTGGAGGACAAATATATTTTGAATATCAGCAGCTTTGCCCCACAGCAGAATACCGTAGGACATGACGCTATGGAAATAACTAAAATAGACTAACTGAGCTGTATCAACGTGTGTGTATTGTCTTGCTTTCCTGACGGCGCACACAGGGCCGGTTTTACAATTTACGATGCCAAAATTTTGCAATGTCTAGAAACTTAATAAAACTACTTTGTGTAGCTTCTTCAATAAACGAACAATAAGATACCAAAAAAATTTACTAAAGTAACACAAAAGCCTGTGTAAGCGCATTCTGTTTCGCTTTTTCTCGCACGGCAAACGTGACTCAGTTCCGCCCGAAAGCTTGACGGCGTAAACACGTTTGTTTTGTGCCGCAGTGTTTAAAAATTGAGATTTTTTAAGATGGAGATTGAATCGTCAGGTGTGTAGGTACTCTAATTACTATTTTTGTTGTTGTTGTTGTTTTTTTTTTAATCGAGCAGTAATATAAATTTACGTGGAAGACTAACTTTATACATAAATCTTTGAGATTCACTTGAGTTTATAGACTTTAAAAAAATGTTCCGCATAGTTCCATTATATTTTATAATTCCTTAGAAACTACGGCTCGTGAGGATTCAAAACAAGCAAAGAACTCGACCTCATATTGCCCCCTTTGATAAATGGAGCCTTTTATTTCCAGGTACTTGCGTTGATCCCGTTTCACAGCAGAAGAAGTTGTATAGAAATGAACTGTTTTTATTGTTAAGAGATGAAAGTTTTTTTTTAGTTTTTCGTCATCCAAGTGTTATTAACGATTATTACAATACATAATGAATCAGTTTAAGCATAGTGGACCCGTCTGAGACTTTGATGAAACAACTGAGTATTAGTATTAGAACTTAGAAACTATGTTAGTAACATTTAAATTACAACCACTGTAAGATCAAAAGCAATTATTAAATTAAAATCAATATTAATTCAGAATCAAACTACAATTACATCTAAATTAAATTACAATAAAAACAAAATTAAATCAAAACAAAATTAGAATTAAATTAAATCAAAATCAAATTAAATCAAAATTTAACTAAAACATAACCTTAACATATCTTCTATGTACAGCAAAATCAATTTAAAAATCTTTCCTCAGCACCGGGCCCGCAAGTATGTCTACGGGACCAGTGCATCAGAAAAGGGCAGTCTGGCCTCTCCACAATAACCTTCAGTATGCTATTGGAACTTCCACGTATCCTACGCATTAGGGATGCCGTTCTTTTGCGCATGATAGCATCAAAACTATCTATGCTTTCCTCGGCAAACATTCCCGACGCACAACAGAATCGCGGAAGCCCCAGCAACACCCGAAAAGCATTATTATACTGTATTTGGATGGCGTTGTAGGCTCTCTGCGTATACCTAACCCACAGGCTGCAGGTGTAAAACGTCTGGCAGTAAGCTTTAAACAGCGTAATTTTCACGTCTTTAGTACACCTAGCGAACCTGCGGGCCAGCATATTACATCGAACCGACAACGCCCTTCGCTCTCTCTCTATGTCCTCGTCATAAAATAGATTTTCAGTTATAATGTGCCCTAGGTCTTTAAACCGAGACACTCTCTTAAGTGCCACGCTATAGAAGTAAACAGGAGGAACTACCGTCAGTTTTCTGGAACCCACACGAAACACCATAAACTCACTTTTCCTGACATTATACAGGAGACCATGAGCCATGACGTAACGCTAACACACTCCAAGTAACTGTCTGAGTGCATCAATCGAGGGACTTAGCAGCACCATGTCATCAGCATAGCATAAACTATTGATAGTCTTACCATCAATAGAGCATCCGACACCAGTGCAACCAAGCTCCTCAACCAGCTGATTGATGTATAAACTGAAGAGCGCCGGGGAAGTCAAATCTCCCTGCCTCACACCACACTCCAGTCCATACTCACCAGATAATGCACCCGACCATCTGACCTGGTTTAACTGGTGGTCGTACCAATACTTGAGGAGGTTAACTAGCTATTGAGGAACGGCTTTCTCCCGCAATTTTGACCATAGGATCTTGTAGTCAACCAGATCAAACGCCTTGGAGAGGTCCAGAAAAGCAGCAGTGTATGCTGCGGCGTCCTCCTGTCGGTGTAGTACCTAACGGTATGCTTAAGCACCAGAACAGCAGTTTCCGTGGACAACCCAGCTCTAAAACCAAACTGCGAATCATGTGGATTGAGCTTTCCAACCATTCTACGCTCAAACACACCGTCAAGAACCTTAGCCGTTATGGTGGCCAAAGAGATAGGCCTATAGATATCCCCATCCCATGCATCCCCAGTCTTGTTCTTGGCAATAGGAACCACTACCGTCCTCATCAGCTCTGCAGGTAGATAAGAGTGTCTCACACAAAAATTTAACAGCATGGATAAGACCCTAGGGATGTGCGGACCAGCATACTGAAAATGCTCAATGCTTAGGCCATCATGTCCTGGAGATTTTCCCCTGGTCATACCTTTAATAATGTTTCTTATCTCCTTAGCTGTAATGCTTATTGGCTCACCAGACATGATGCTACTACAAGCTTCTGCTCCTCCACTTGCCGTGAAGTTACTGTAAAATGCCTCTTAAACTTGTCCGCAATCTCACCAGGTTCAGTGACGCCATCAACGCTCATCGGGACCGCAGGTTTTGGGTTCAACCTTTTAGTTGATTTCCAGAAATTCTGGAAATGCTTACGCCTGTGCTCAGTCGCCAGCATGTCCATCTTTATTTGATCCTTATGATCCTGACAATATTTTAATCTTTGTTTAAAGACCTTTCGCGTCTCATTCATTTCCTCAAATAGGAACCCGGTGCGAGGTTTGTTATACCATACCCAGTTCAAAAAAGCTTTCAAGTTAAAGATGTCGTTTCTTTAAAGTTAAAGATGTCGTTAAAGAGTTTGTGGCAAAGCTTTTAGCTAAATGGCGTGAATGTAAATATATGTTCGACCATTTTAAAGTTAAGCATGCCAATTGGCTCAGTGAAGAATTTAAGCTCCCGGAGATACAATCATCCACTTCAGAACAGCTTACTTCTTCTTTCGGAGAAGAAGTGAGGCAACGAAGAGATTGAAAACAGAGATAATGAAGATTCCGATAATTATGTGGATGACGATGAGCAGTAGGTAGTATAGAATCTAATCTAATAATCTAGAACTATTAGCAAAGTTAGCATTTCGCACTAACACTATTGGATTACGTAACAGGCCGCTTCTAGGTGTGCCTTCTACCACTACTAATTATAGGCGTAATGCTTTTCTTATAAGAAGCGCTCGGAGTTTCAATGAAGTATCTTCTAAGCATGATATTGACTTATTTTGCACTAAGATAAACACAGCAAGGGCGCTCTTAGCCAAATCATTTTTTGAGAATGATGCGTCGGCTAGTGGTTCTTAACTGTAACTTACATAACTCTTAAGTAGCAACATAAATAAAACTAACCTAACCTACTTACTTATGTATACAATGTGCAGACTAGCACGTCGAGTTGCTGCAGCCTGTCAGATTTCTTTAATGGATTTTCAATTTTAACACTAGGAATAAGGATCAATGCTGATTGGGAAGGTTTGGGGGATTGGAGTGGCTTGATGTGCTGGCGTCTGTACTTTAATTGTTTAATTGCTGACTGTTCTGCTTTAAATAATTGATTTGTTATATATCTGTGGAGGCTTGTTATTAGCAACCCGATAATGTGTTGTTGTTACCTATTATTTGTAATTAGTCTGTAAGCCTTCTTAAAAGTAATAAAATAAATTAAATAATTTTAGGACCTTTTTACATAATACTTTAAACGGAGCAGATTTTTTTTTTCTACTAGTATCGTCCCAAAATTTTATTTCTACCTTTTCTACACTTATAAATATGAATACCAAGCCGAAAAGTAAATAAAAACCTACACTTTATTTTTGTCATCGTAAATTGTAAAACCCGCCCTGTGTGCGGCGTAGGCGGCCAAACTGAGCCTTCCCGCTGGGCTAGACACTATTTAGAAATACCTATTAATAAAAAAGAATTAACAAATAAAACACAAATACATTATCTGTAAGTATTTAATTTACTTTTCATCCTTAGGTCATTAAAAAAAAAAGCAAAAAAAAAAAATATTCTTATGTATAGGCATAAGAATATTTTTTTTTTTTGAGTTTTTTTTTTAATGACCTAAGGATGAAAAGTAAATTAAATACTTATATATACCTAGGTTTAAAGATAAACTTCTGGTACAATAGATAACATAAGGATCGCCTTTTTAGGTTATCAGTAGGTATCACGTATCAGAATAAATTAACACATTATAAACATGTCCCTAAATATTAAAACATAAGAAAATACATATTTCAAAACTGGCCAAGTGCGTGTCGGACCACGCACACTAAAGGGTTCCTTAATTGGGATGAATTTATCCCAAAACCAAACATAACATTGTAGTTTTTAGGGTTCCGTACCCAAAGGGTAAAAACGGAACCCTATTACTAAGACTTCGCTGTCCGTCCGTCCGTCTGTCACCAGGCTGTATCTCATGAACCGTGATAGTTAGACAGTTGAAATTTTCACAGATGATGTATTTCTATTGACGCTATAACAACAAATACTAATATAAGAATAAAATAAATATTTAAGGGGGGCTCCCATACAACAGACATGATTTTTTTGCCGTTTTTATAGATAATGGTACGGAGCCCTTCGTGCGCGAGTCCGACTCGCACTTGGCCAGGTTTGAAATATGTGTATTCTTATTTTTAGGGTTCCGTAGTCAACTAGGAACCCTTATAGTTTCGCCATGTCTGTCTGTCCGTCCGTCCGTCCTCGCTTAATCTCTGTGACCGTTAGCACTAGAAAGCTGAAATTTGGTACCAATATGTATATCAATCACGCCGACAAAGTGGTAAAATAAAAATTGGAAAAAAAATGTTTTATTAGGTTAGCCCCCCTATATGTAAAGTGGGAAGTGTTTTTTTTTTTTATTTCAACCCTAACGTGTGATATATTTTTGGAAAGGTATTTAAAAATGAATAGGGGTTTACTAAGTTTACTAAAATTATTTTTTGATAATGTCAATAATTTCGGAAATAATCGCTCCAAAAGTAAAAAACAATGTGTCCCTCCCCCTCTAACTTTTGAACCATAAGTTTAGAAAATATGAAAAAAATCTGAAAAGTAGAACTTTATAAGGACTTTCTAGGAAAATTATTTTGAACTTGATGGAAACAACAGTTTTTGTACAAAAAAAGACAAAAAGTTGTACAAAATAATTTCTGGACTAAGTTTGTAGTATAATCGTATATGCAAGCATTTTTTTTAACTTCGTTTACATATTTTATTATCCTGAACGTATCTTTTTTCAAACAAAAAAAGAATTATTAAAATCGGTAAAGTTTCCAAACTGTACGGTACTCCTATCAGTGGGTCCCATTGTACATGCAACCTCGCCATCCTCCTTTAAACTTAAGTTTTAGTTTTAACATCGAAATGAATAATAGTTTGTCTATAACTCGTTAACTCACAGTATAATGAGTTCACAAGTTTTGCAATAGATGGCGTTTTGATCTCAAAGGAATCGATCATTCACAGATGCATGCAAACGGTTGTAACAGTATTCCACAGTAACCAATTTACGGTGAATAACAAATAAGTAGTTACGCATAAGATTATCTTATAATCTTTACAGGTAGACGCATTTGCGACGACATATATATTATTTGATTTTAATTTCAACTTGATCCTGAAAAAAATGGTCTTTACAGACAAACGGACAAAGAAGTAATCCTATAAGGGATCAGTTTTTTTCTTTTGAGGTATGGAACCCTAAAAATCAACTTAAACAACTGACGTACTGGAGTGAGACAGGTTTGATTGATAGCAGGTAGTTATCGATGCATGTGGATATAAAATCAGTTCGATCCGTGATTATTGTTAACTGATTAGGTTTACCTTCATATAGATATATTAAAATCAAAGGGATAAGATAAGAAGTCGATATACTTATTACTGAAGTTGAATGAAATAACAATTTAATTCAACTCTAGGTAGGTTGTAACTCCTAGACATTAAACATTTATTATTAAGTATAACAACCAATAAACGTTCAATAGGATACCTAGGTACTAGCTGTTGCTTGTGTATTTTCATAATGTTTAGGGTTCCGTAAGTACTTCAAAAGGAAAAAAAAAAGAACACTTATGGGATCACTTCGTTGTCGGTCTGTTCGTCTGTCTGTCAGTCAATTTGTCAAGACCCTTTTTCTCAGGAACACGTGGACCTCCACGCGTTCAAGTTGAAATTAATATCAAATACCTACGTAGGTCTACAAAAATCAAGCTTCTGAGCAACGCAATAAAAAATACGGTCTTAAAAAAAAATACTTCCCGATAAACTTCCCGTTGACAAGGAGATAGTTTTGTCTGGGCCCCCTGTATTGTAACGTCTATATCTGCCCTCCTAAGCCGAAAGGCGCTAACTCAAACGGAGTAAGTTTTGAGAAAATTGACTTTTTTGTAAATTGTAATCTAAGGAAACTTAAGGATATAAAAAACTTATGAGTGGTTTTTTTTAAATGTTTTATGTATTATGGTTACACTATTGGCTTATCCTATTAGATGCGAAATTTTTATAGCTATTGAATGGTATAAAAAAACTAAAAGGCCGTATCTCAGAGATAGTGTCTTTCGGCTATGATCGTATTATACCTACTCAAAAAAAGTAACAAATATCATTTAAATTGATGGTAGATTTTTTTAAATATAGTCTAATCGGAATCACGAAATCTTAATAAAAAGAAAATGTTTTGATAATTGAATGCACTCAGATAAAGATAATTTTATTTGTCTAAACATACGTATACATGCAAATAAGGCATGCAGGATGTCACAAATATTCGTACGTACATGTTTCACCCATATGGCGTACAAATTTATAAAATTTACAAAAAAAAATAAAAAGAAAATTACTGTAACGTTGTACGTTAATTTTATTTATGTGTATTATTAAAATATCTTAACACATTTGAATCTTGGTTGGGAGCGGATAAAAACAAATACCTAATACCTAATTACATACTACTCAATATAATAGTTTACGCTTGCAACTGATGTAATTGCTACCTAAACATTCCAATGAGTCTTGAGATGTTGTCGCGAGCTCCGCGCATGTTTGTGTGAGTGTCTTCCCTCTCCATAACGAATCGCTAACCTTCCGCGCGCTTCCAGAGGTCGTTGGAACAATCTCGACCGGCGGATTGACTTGTCACTACGGAGCAGCACAGTGACCGTGTCTTGTCGTAGACTAAAATTTTCACTATTGTTCGCAACGAACATAAATTAATAATTATTTATCGTCTCCATCTTTTAAAAATTAAATTCAGTGTAACCCCAAATCGGGGTTCATCCATACCGGATTTAATACTTATCACCGCCGCTGCGAGGGCTTTGGCTGGACTACCCTACGAGCTGCCCTTGGTGCCGTTGGAAGACCGAACCACCTACCTAGCTGCCACCAGTCACCTACGTGTTGGGAACTACCAGGATAGTGGTTTTCTTAAGGCGGGCTAGAATTTAACACGCGCTCGATATTGAGAACTCACGCTCTTTATAATATACAACCTGTACTCTCTGTTTTGTTTTATTTAATTTACCTGCCCTAGCAGGGACGTTACAGTGGCGCCCATACTAGTGGTAGATATCGAGCCGTGTTTAGTTCTCTTCTGCTAGGCATTTCTTTTAGTTTTCTTGGTGTTGGCTGTCTATATCAGTAGTGTTAGTATTTATAATTAGATTACGGGCTGCCAAAGGTGATATTATTCTAGTCTATCGTAATAAATAAATAATTAAACAGTAATAAAAACTACAACCCGCATATTTTTAATATATACACGTTTTGGCATCCCGAGTACCTGATTTTGTAATGTTACTGTGTTAACTATTTTTAATTGTGTATTTTGCAACACACACCTCTCGGGACTATTGAATACTTGTCTTGCTTTACTATTATATATTTATTTATTTGAAAATTAACAAAGATGTCCTATCTAATAAAAATGTTATCCTTACAAAAGGCGGAACTGGAATATGAAGTAGCAGTTCGTGGTGGTGTAAGTGCCGATTCTGTCAACGAGCTGCGGAAGCAAATTGTTAAATTGTCTGCTACCCTTCCATCTGAGGATATTTTAGAATCGCATCTTGATCCTTCTGATGACTTAAAAGCTGTCAAAGAATCCCTGTTAAAGTCTCATAATAACATAATAACCCTTAAATCTAAATTTGAAAGAAATTTGTTTTCACGCACCGAAAATTTACTGCACCACATATATCATCGACTTAATCGAATTAATTTCTCAGTCGGTGATGTAGCGGAAGTCTATAAAATTTGTGTGGCTAATTTCAATACCCAATACAAAGATATAACATTGCTTAGGCCACAAACTGCTATATCTACTCAGCCTCAGGTGTCTACTCAAACAGAATCAGATCGTGAAAGGAACCCGGTTAATGTTGCCGTCAGCTGTGAGCGAAGGCTGTTTTCAGAAATAAGCAAACTGAAATACTCCGGAAAAACTTGCGTCCGAGCATTTATTCAGAGGATGGAAGAATTTATTTCGAGCAGAGCAATACCTCGCGAACAAATGGTCTCTTTTGCCTACGAGATATTTACTGACGATGCTCTTCACTGGTTCAGATGTGTTAAAGATCAGGCTAGTACTTGGGATGACATTGTTTCTCTGCTTAAGCAAGATTTTAGCCAAAGTGACTTCGACTACAGATTTTTATCAGAAATAAGAGCACGCACTCAGGGTGAACTAGAAAATATAACTATTTACATTTCTATTATGCGTGGCATGTTTTCTCGTTTGGATAGAAAGTTGACCGAAGAAGATCAATTAGAGATATTGTTGCACAACATTCGACCTTGCTATGCAAGTACGCTTGCGTCGTCTGCGGATATAACCGATATAAGTAGTCTACAAAAATTATGTAGGAACTACGAAAACATACAAACTAAACTTAAACAGTTTCGCGAACCACCTAAAGACAGTGCTGAAACCTTGGCACCGGAATTCGCGTATAAAAGCCAGGCTAGCAGTAGTAATTCCAACAACTCAAAAAATAAAAATACTGGCGATACTAGTTCCAATTTACATGTTAATGAAATAGCACATGTATCTAAAGATAAAAAGAAAAATGTATACTGTCCTAGATGCAGATCTAAATCACATACACTAGGTTCATGTAAACAGCCTCATTTTCTTATCTGCTTTAAATGTGGAAAGAAAGATGTGAAATTTCCAGAATGTCCTGATTGTCACCCTAACGCAACAAAAAACTAGGCGGCGAGGGTTGGAGAAACAGTAATAATACTAATTTTGATAAGGAAGATTGGGATAATTGGCTAGATACTGTTTCAAAATTTTGTTCTTGCTATGCTGTTTCTTCAATCCGTAATAATGGAATAGATCACACGCGGCCTTACGTACCAGTTAGGGTTAATAGTAAACCTGTTATTGGGTTACTTGACACTGGTTCTGCTGTTACAATAATGGGAAATGACCTCCACAAGAGTTTCATTCCATATAATTACCAACAGAACTTTTGTCAACCTACGACATTTGTTGCAGCGGGTGGGCAGAAGCTTTCATCTTTAGGATTTATTTCATTACCATTCACTTTAGAAAATCAAACACATCACTTAAATGTCCACATCGTTCCGGAAGTAAAAAATTCATTAATCTTAGGCATGGATTTTTGGCGAAAATTCGGTCTATTCCCTAGTCACTTAAACACTGTTCTATTTTTAAATCCATCAGACGCTCAGTTGGCTGAACTGGAGTCAGATTGCTCAGAACATCTACAGTCGTATGATCATTTGTCACAAGACCAGAGGGTTACAGCAGATAATATCATATCGCAGTTCCGAGAAATATCGTACGAAGTACGAGGTCTTGGTCGTACTTCCCTAATAACGCATACCATTGACACTGGAGAAGCTGCCCCCATTCGTCAAAGGTATTATAGAATGTCTCCTGAGAAGCAACGCGTATTAGTGGAGCAACTAGATGAGATGCTGGAGGAAGATGTAGTTGAACCTGCTGAGAGTCCATGGTCATCTCCAGTACTACTTACTCCTAAAAAAACCGGTGAGCTTAGGTTTTGCTTGGACAGCAGAAAATTAAACGCCGTCACAAAAAAAGATGCGTATAATTTGCCTTATATCACTGAGATCCTTGATAATTTACGAGACGCAAAATACTTAACCAGTTTAGATCTTTCTAAAAGTTTTTGGCAAATTATGATCAGTGAGCAGGACAGATGTAAGACCGCGTTCTACATACCAACCCGTGGTACTTACCAGTTCAAATCTATGCCATTTGGCCTTACTAACGCACCAGCCACACAACAACGTTTAGTTGACGTTTTGTTTTATGGACCAGAATTTGAACATCGCGTTTTTGTATTTGTCGACGATATCATCATTGTGTCTTCTACTTTTGAGCAGCATATTTCTCTACTACTTCTTGTGTTGAATAAAATAAAAACAGCAAACTTAACTATAAATTTCAAAAAAAGTCAATTTTTCCGAGACAAACTAAAATATTTGGGTTATGTTGTCGACGTTAATGGTTTACATGCTGACCCGGATAAAGTAGATGCTATTAAAAATTATCCTGTCCCCGTTAATAGAAAAGAAGTTCGTCGATTCTTGGGCGCAGCTTCTTGGTATCGCAGATTTATACCAAATTTTAGTACTTTGGCTTCACCACTGAATAAACTAACCTCACAAAGCAAAAAAGCACCATCATTTGTGTGGTCGAAAGAAGTTGACACAGCTTTTAATAAATTAAAAGAATGCTTAGTTTCTGCCTCAGTACTCTCGTGTCCCGATTATTCAAAACCATTCGAAATTCACACCGATGCAAGTGACTACGGTATTGGTGGTGTGTTGACACAAAATATTAATGGTGAAGAGAGAGTAATAGCCTACATGAGTAAGTCATTGTCCAATCAAGAACGCAACTATAGTGCTACCGAGCGTGAAGCTCTTGCCGTTCTAATAGCGGTTGAGCACTGGCGCTGTTATGTAGAGAATGGCCAAAAATTTATTGTCTACACGGACCATTCTGCCCTTAAATGGTTTTTAAAATTAAACAACCCTACGGGTCGATTAGCTCGTTGGGGAGTACGACTATCTGCGTATAATTTTGAAATCAGACACCGCCGTGGTTCCGAAAACGTAGTTCCAGATTTACTATCACGTTCTGTACCTGTTACCGCCATTGTCGCCGATGGTCTCCCTGTTAATACGCAAACTACTGACGCGTGGTACCTCAATATCTATAATGGTTGCCAGTCTTCTCCAACCTCGTTTCCTAACTATTTAATTAAAAACGGGAAACTATTTAAGTATATGACAACTAAGTGTCCACTGCGTAGAGAATTCGAATGGAAAGAGGTAGTACCTGCGGAACACCGTATTACTGTATTGGAAAAGCAACATTCCGTGCCTTCTGCAGGGCACTTGGGTGTCTTCAAGACATATAAACGGCTTGCTTTATGTTATTACTGGCCAGGCATGTACGCCGATGTACAGAAATTTATTTCAGCTTGCGATGCGTGCATAGCTCATAAGCATCAAAACCATGCCCCATTAGGCAAAATGGGCGACCCTAAAGTATGTTCTAGGCCATTCCAAGCAATTAGTATAGATCTAGTAGGACCTTTACCTCCTTCAAGAAAACAAAATTGCTACATATTTGTGATTACGTGCTGTTTTAGTAAATATTGCCTTTTATTCCCTATTAGGCGAGCCACTGCGGAAATCGTTACTAGAATCCTCGAAGAAAACGTAATTCTCGTACATGGGATACCCTCTACTATTATACTTGATAACGGAAAACAATTTGTTAGCGCAACTCTCAAACGCATGATTACCAAATATAAAATTCCCAATTTACATTTTACTCCAAAGTATTCACCTCACATCAACACAGTTGAACGTTATAATAAAACTGTTATGACAGCAATTTCAACGTTTATTGCTGACGATCAACGTATCTGGGATCTACTGGTACCAAAGATTCAGTTTGCTGTAAATAGTTCAGTAAACGAAACAACGGGCTATACTCCGTCATTTCTTGTATACGGCCGTGAACTGGTTACTTGTGGTTCACAGTACATCAACTCAGTAAACAATGAAGATCTTGTTTTTGTACCTCGCGATTCATATGCAGAAAACCTAGGCTATTTATCTTCCGTCTTTAACAAGGTGCAAGCAGCGCTTCTCCAAGCTCATGCAAGGAACTGCCAGTCTTACAATTTACGTAGGAAACCAGCAGAGTTTAATATAGGTGATGTTGTATGGAAGCGAACTTTCTATCAAAGTGACAAAGATAAGTATTTTACAAGGAAATTGGCTCCTAAATTTATAAAATGTCAAGTTATTGGAAAAAAATCACCATTAGTATACGAATTGGCTGATACGTCTGGAAAATCTATCGGGCAATGGCATATTAAAGATATCAAATTAATTAATTACAAATACTAAAAGCTTAAACTAAATACATAACAAATTGCTCAGTACAAATCGATGATTACAACTACCTAACTATTTACATTCCAACTGTAGTTTCAGTTACGTGAATCTAACACCTTCAACAAAATAATACATACAAACTAATTGAATGAATTAACAGCCCTAGCGTACATATTACTAAAACCTACATGTCACTAAATTCTAAATGCTATATTATTATTTATTTAAAATTAAAAGTATATAATAATACAAAGAGTAACTATAGGATGATGGTAAATTACATCATTATTTTCTATAGTACTATTTATACTATCGGTCCTACAACCATAGTAAGAAAGCGATCATGGTTCTACCCCATTGATTTCTTTTTCCTATACCAATGGCTCTATACCATAGGTATAATATAGACTTCTTACTTATATATCTTATTATCAATATGGGGTTAGTAATATGAAGACTGCTTTTTACTTTCAGTAAATTTTTTTTAAGCATTTGGTTCTCAGGAGTGTTTTGTGTAGTATTTAAAATAAGACACTCTGAATGTCAGTATGCGGTAACACATGAGTTAAGGTGTTACTGCCGATCGAATGATGAATGAAAGAAGAATGATGAATATATGGGATAGGAATGAATGAGTAGCGTTAATCAGATGTCTTCAGAAGCAGTAGCAGCGGATTTTACTCAGGAAAAATCCTACGCTAAAAAGGGGGGTACTGTAACGTTGTACGTTAATTTTATTTATGTGTATTATTAAAATATCTTAACACATTTGAATCTTGGTTGGGAGCGGATAAAAACAAATACCTAATACCTAATTACATACTACTCAATATAATAGTTTACGCTTGCAACTGATGTAATTGCTACCTAAACATTCCAATGAGTCTTGAGATGTTGTCGCGAGCTCCGCGCATGTTTGTGTGAGTGTCTTCCCTCTCCATAACGAATCGCTAACCTTCCGCGCGCTTCCAGAGGTCGTTGGAACAATCTCGACCGGCGGATTGACTTGTCACTACGGAGCAGCACAGTGACCGTGTCTTGTCGTAGACTAAAATTTTCACTATTGTTCGCAACGAACATAAATTAATAATTATTTATCGTCTCCATCTTTTAAAAATTAAATTCAGTGTAACCCCAAATCGGGGTTCATCCATACCGGATTTAATACTTATCACCGCCGCTGCGAGGGCTTTGGCTGGACTACCCTACGAGCTGCCCTTGGTGCCGTTGGAAGACCGAACCACCTACCTAGCTGCCACCAGTCACCTACGTGTTGGGAACTACCAGGATAGTGGTTTTCTTAAGGCGGGCTAGAATTTAACACGCGCTCGATATTGAGAACTCACGCTCTTTATAATATACAACCTGTACTCTCTGTTTTGTTTTATTTAATTTACCTGCCCTAGCAGGGACGTTACATTACAAACTAAAACTAAATTGTTAAAGGCACTTTAATCCAAGTGCCTGTACTAATATAGTAGCGCCATTCAAAAAGTCACTTTTATTATAATAACATTTGTGTGTTAATAAATTTCGCATCTTTTTTTAAACAAATTTACTGGCAATGCTATAAATTACTGTGGTTTTTTTGGAGCCATACAGAAAACGCTTTTTCCCATTAATACCGTCTTTGACGTATGCGAACACAATTGATTTTTGTCACGTCTGTTACGGGGGAATGTGTCAGCTAGTCGTGGAAATAGAGCTTGATTTACCCTAACAAATGCCGCATTTTCAAAAACATACAGAGATGGTAGAGTTAATAGTTTGTGTTTTTTTTAATAATCTCATACAGCTGTCGGTCGACTTCAAATTGAACATAGCAACAATGCATCTCTTTTGGGCCTTAAACGATATTTCTTTGTTTGTGGAATTCCCCCAAAATATAATACTGTAGCACAATAACGATGCTACTAGACTATGATAGGCTGTTATTAAAGCGTCTGTGTTTAGCTCAGGGATCAGTTTATATAAGGCGTACGCACAAGAGCTCAGCCGTTTACTTAGGTATTCAATGTGTGACTTCCAGTTTAATTTAGCGTCAATCATAATTCCTAGAAATTTTGTGGTGTCGACTTTATTAAGTACAGTGTCCTTGTATATTGCGTTAAGGTCAAATAAAGCCTGGGTCCGGTGCCTAAAATGCATAATGGTGGTCTTATCTAGATTTATTTTTAGGTTGGTCATACTTAACCTATTTAACCATGATATTATTGATGTCAAAGATTAATTTATGTCACTTTCATATATTATGTCTTTATGTTTACATGCGACAGTCATAGTGCTGTCGTCGGCAAAGAGGGTCATGGAGTGTTCAATGGCACTAGGCAGGTCATTGATGTATATTATGAATAATAATGATCCAAGACCGCTGCCTTGAGGAACACCGTATGTAGGTGTGCGTACTCTTGATACATATATTTCCTCTTTCTTTGTCTTAACATATCTCTCAATTTCTGTGTATTCAGTCGTCGGTAAGTTACTGCTTAACAACTTGGGGCGGTGCACCTAAAACCACTCTCCTTGAACTCGAGAGGGCCCAGAGAGTTATCTTAAAAGTATCCAATTTTCTCCCATACCGTTATCCTACAGATCTGCTATACAAGCAAACAAAAATATTAACAGTACCCCAACTATTTATCCTGAACACCCTACTAAAACAACACTCACTACTTCTTTATCATCCATCAATGACCCATGGTAAGAGACGATATAATCCCGTAAGTCGCACTCATTCTCCCCTTTCGACAGTATTCTCCAACCGCTTCTTTTGCTATCTGGGACGATTCTTGTACAAAAAAATCAATAAAACTCAACTGATTTTTAACCTTAATAAAGGACAATGTAAAAAGAAGCTTGCCACTTGGCTACTTACAAGGGCTCAACTATGATGACACCGAAAAACTACTTACCAGTATGACATAACATATATCAACTGCTGTTTAATAAGCCCTCACCCACACCCTATCATACACACACCTCCACACACGCACTCTCACACATACACATACGAAACACATCTTACTCACGTCCTCACTACATTACTAACAATTCTAACACTATACAAACACATTTTTATTAATTCTTTTTTTGTTTTTTTTTACCTTTTTGTCTATTTAGTTTTCCATTCATGTATTATTTATTAATTTTTGAAACACCTTATGTTGTACTACAGACTCTAAAAGCTATTATATAACCTCCTAATTCAAAATTTGTTAAATTACCTTTATCAATATTATCATGCAATGTATCGAACTGCTAGAGGGCGGAGACCTGGTGACCTGAAACACAGGCCCTTAAAGCCTACCTTAGGCACCAGTCTCCCACAGTAAACTAAACCAAATAATTTATCATATTTAACAATGTCTGTAATGTTTATTGTGGTGAGAAAATAAATACTTATACTTATTGTTTTCTATTAATAAGGTATGACTGAATAAGATTTAGTACGTTTCCCCTTATGCCGTAAGCTTCTAATTTCTGTAGCAAGATGCCATGGTCAACGTAGTCAAAAGCCTGCGTCATGTCGCAGTATATTGCACACACCGGGATTCTCCTGTCCATGTTCGTCATTACGGTATATAAGAAGTCATAAATGGCCATACTGGTTGACATGTTTTGTCTAAATCCCTTTTGCTCTTCACTAATTATATATAACTATATTTTTCTTTTCGAGGTAGGAGTATAGTTCCTTATACACGTATTTTTCAACAATTTTAGACATTATAGGAATTAAGGCAATTGGTCTATAGTTAGCCATGTGTTCCTTACTGTTTTTAAAAAAATAATGTTTTCACTCTTGAAACTTTTTGGGCCTCCGGATATAAACCTGAGCTGATGCACAGATTTATTAGGTAGCTTAAGTGGGTACAAATTGTTTCAGAAACATACTTGTTGTTAATTATGTTTCTGAAACAATTTGTACCCACTTACGAAGGTTGCTTCGTAGAGATACCATCATAACCTGTACTATTTGTTGCAATTAAAGATTTAATTATATTTAGTATGTCTACAGGCATACTAGGTGCAACAAAGATTGAGTCTTTCCGTTTTATAATATTCGTTATTACTTTGCTTCCCGAACTGTACGGTTCACGAACAATTTATTAAACTGCATACGCAGCAACCTACTTACTTTATTCACTTATAATAGCGTTAAACATATTTTTAAGTTAGTTAACAAATTACTACTATCGCGAGCTCTGCGGATTAGCATCCAATCTTTACTCGTAAATCGGGCTACTTAATAAACTTTTGAGTGTTACTAGATTCCGTGGTTTCCGTCTACTCACCTAAACCAACTCTAACTAGGTACTTCAAGTGAGCGAACTATAACTTATTGTACAAGTGTAAGGTGCCTGTTACTTCCAGACCTTACACGAACCTTGACTTGGTTGAATTTTATTTAAAATTGTTAAACGCGTTGCTATTTCTAAAGGGTCATTTACTATTTTGCCACACATACATAAGATTAAAAATAAGCCCTGGCAGATAAGAGATGACCAGTCTCAACTGACGGCGCCCGTTCACGAACATGACGCGTGGATCAGCACCATCCAGCTCAACCATTTTGTAGGGAACCGAATGATCCAACATACTCGCCACCATCAGCGAGACATTAACTGAGCATGACATACTCTCAACTACCCTGCTCTTTCAAGTCAAAATCAACATAATAACATAGTAAACGACTCCATGGTACTCACATTTACAAAAATTGAAAATAAAAATGCGTCTAACTTATACAAAACTATAGTTTGCAAGAATTTTACCACCAAAAGAAAGAAAATCAATATTATCTATTGGAGTATTCAATAATTAAAACTTAGTTTAATAACAAAAACAAAATAAACAATAAGTTCGTAGTCAGAAAAAATAAAAAAGTGGAAGCAACTCTACCAATTTTTTCATTTTTAACTAGTGAGCCCAAGTGGCTGTGGAGCAGGACCAGCATTTAGCCAAGCATTTTTATCTACGATATAATCATCCAACTTATAGTATGCTTGTCTACATAGTGTGCGTTTAATGCAAGTTTTAAATTTTTTCTCATTTAGTTGAAGAATATCGAGTGGTATTTTATTATAACATTTTACACAGTACCCCATAAAAGAAGTGTGTACTTTAGACAATGACAATCTGAAACGTGGTTGATCTAACTTGTTCCTATTTCTTGTGTTAAAATTAAGCCTGTCACTTATTTTACTAAAGAGATGTAGATTTTTAACATACATAATGTTTTCATATATATACTGACAAGGTACCGTCATGATGTTATTTTTCTTAAACAGTTCCCTTAGAGATTCGCGTCTGCGGAGGTTGTAGATAGCTCTAATAGCCCTCTTTTGCAGAATAAAGATAGACTCAATATCTACGGCCCGTCCCTACAGCAAAATACCGTGCTATGACATGAAAGTAACTAAAATAGACCAGTCTCGCGGTATCCACGTCTGTTAGTTGGCGGATTTTACAAACAGCGTAAGCGGCTGAACTTAGCCGCCCTGCAAGTGATGTTAAGTGAGGACCCCACTGTAATTTTGAGTCAAGCGTGATTCCCAGGAAAACCGTTTTTTCGAAGAATTCTAGTGTCTCCTTATTCAGTACGACGTGACATTCACTACTTCTAACATTCGGTAACGCGAATCTTATGTATTTAGTTTTCTTCTCATTTGCCTTTCCCTCACGCGTTTCGCCTCCTCCTTTGCGAGCATTACTGCTTCGCAGACGGAAGTGACGGCCTCCCATGCCCTCTCGCTCCGTACCATGGCCTGGACCAGGGCCGGACGCGAGAGATCCCCGCCACCGATCGCCTCCACGAGGACACGGCGGTGCTCTGCCCAAGCCGGGCAGACTTTTACCGTTTGCTCCGCCGTGTCCTCCGGGCGATCCGCGCAGCGATGACACCCGGGTATTTGCTCCCGCCTGATACGGAACAGGAACCTCCCAAAACAACCGTATCCGGTTTGGACCTGCGTCAGGCGGAAGGTGAAGACGCCGTGGTACCTCTCTAGCCACTCCTCAAAGAGGGGACTTATCGCCGCAATAGTGGCGTGCCCAGCACTGGGTTGCGACAATCGCAATCTCGTGTACGCCTCGCACTAAAGTGTAAGTAACAAACTTAGATCTATTAACGCCAAGTTGGTTATCCTCAAACATAAACTACCTTTCCACACTCTACGCATGCAGTATCTCGCCTTGGCGGATTCAGACATAAGCTATGGGCTAACTAGTTTAGGCTAAATAGTTTTGTAGGAACGTCCGTAACGTTCCTACAAAACTTATGTAGATAAAATATATAGACTACAATTAAGTATACTCAAGACTATTGTGCCAAAGTATATTAAACTTAAATAATTATAAAGATGATGAGTATGGATTATTTAAATTTTGTAAAATTGTGTCAGTCTTTGATAAATTTAGGTCAGCTTCTTCTTTTCGTATGGTTAGTAAACTAAACTGGTGTCAGAGTTTTAAAGCCGCCCACGGGCCTCTGACTTGGCTTCACATGCCGTCGAGAAATATCTCTCAGGCATGCCGGTTTCCTCACGATGTTTTCCTTCACCGTTTTTTGAGCAAGTGATAATTATATAATACGCACATGAGTCCGAAAAGTCAGAGGTGCGTGCTTTGGGTTCGAATTCGAGACCTACGACTTGTCAGTCTGACGGTCACACCACTAGGCTATCACTGCTTCAATCGGGTCAGCAATTATCTTGGAAAAATTTAATAATATTAGCTCCTTAACTTTAAACAGTAATAATATTATAAATAACGCAAGAGCAAAATATGTGCTCGGAGGAAGGAAGTATTCCAGTAAGATGCTGGTAGGGATCTTGACCGTACTTCAGGGATTGTCCTGATAGCCGTGGAATACCGCTCCACTCCTTATAAGCACCTCAGGACATGTTGCCCCCTTGTCGCTTCGACACTTTGTGCTAGCGACCGTTTTCGGGAGCCCATTATTGAGTGTGCAAGTCACCCCCTGACATTTTACCTGTCTATTTTATATAAGATATTGGTCAGGCAGGGGCCATAGTCTTTCCATAGTTCTAGATAACCAGTTCACTTAGCAACCCAAACCCATAATCCAATATCATTGTTTCCATATCTTGCAATAGTCCTGCACTAACCGGGGGTTGTCCTTGAGTGCACTAGATTAGTGCGTACAGGGATAATCGTCGGTTAGTGTCGTTTCATTAGACACGTCTAACGGGCCTCTGCGAGTTGGCTTCGGCCCCTCGTACGCCTTCCAAAGGTCCGGGACCCTAGGGTCCCGAGAAATTCCAAAGGAAAAAATAATTATAAATAAATAATAATAAATGTTTATTTCAAAAACTTACAATGAAATTACATAGGGAATTTCCATTTAAGTATGAATTTTACTTGTGTTAGGAAAATTTCGCTCTTCCAATCGTTACAATGTAAGTTAATAGACAGCCCAGCAGGTTATGTAAAAGATTATACAAATCAAAAAAAAAAAAAAAAAAAACAGAAATTACATAGACGCGCTGTTGAGTCGGAGTGTGTATATGTGTGTGAGTGTATGTGAATGTGAGTATATGTTCGTTTAATAATAGTAGCTTTCGTATGAATAGATTCAATTATATACATGGAGAAGTCTCAAAAGATATTTAAGCGGTGAAGTAAAATAACTTATAAACTTATCGTTTGGACTTTATTCTCAATCTCGTCATAACTTTTGGACTTTAGCCATTCAGTCAGAGCATATTATCTGCAGTCTCGATATGAAAGTGAGTAAATATTTAGCTCTAGATTTATCAGGTTATATAGGTGAGAGGATTGCCTGGCGTATTGTCTCTTAGCAAATGTTGAATTAGTAGGGGCATTAGGGATCATATATTTTTTGCCCTTGACACTTCACAGGTTCGTAAGTGAGAGATTTATGTTTTTTCAGAATAATCTGAAGAACATAAAGTTTCCAAACCGTTAGAAGGCCAGAAGTTAGATAAAGACTTTCAGTTGGGAACCAAAGGTTTAAAAAACATCACTTTTAATAACGATCTCTGAGCTCTCTCTAGCTCAAGGTATTTGGTTTTAGTTGCACCTCACCACACTGGTAAACAGTACCTACGCTATTACTGATTGTGCCAGAGACGTGTAAATTTGTAGCAGTAGGTTTTTAGTAGTTACGTAACGCAGCGTTTTAAATGTCCACATAAGTTTCCTTATTCTTTTCATTATTAATTCGGTGTGTATATGCCAAGACAAACGTTGGTCGATCATTATACCTAAATATTTCGTATGTTGAACTTTGTTAATTTCTATGCATGGGCAAGTATGTTTAAAGCTTGAGGGGTCTGGCAATTGTGAATTTTGATTTTGAAATCAGCTGAAGGTTGGGAAATGTTATACTCAGAGAAGCAAATGAAGGTGGTTTTAGAGATGTTTAGGGTCAGTAAGTTATAGTCGAGCCAAGATGCAATCCTGGACAAGCCAGTCTCAACAGATTTTTTGATTTTGTTCCATGTTGATTCGCTAAAAACTATGACAGTATCATCAGCATATGAGTAGATGTGAGCTCCGTTAATATTCTTGTTACAGACTGTTTATATAAACTAAAATGAAAGTAGGGCCAAGGACATTTCCTTGACCGACGACATAGGTAATTGACTCTTCAAGACTGACAGTGTCGCCGATTTTCACTTTTTGTTTCCGACCGCAAAGATAGTCCCTGAATAATATAAGGCACACATACAAACAACGTGGCGAGCCACTAAATTAATATACCTTTCCCTGACACTACGGCATCCACCCACACAACTAGTCTCCGTTCCTAGTGGTATCGGTGAACGCCTGCAATGAGACAATAGCAGTTTCTCAGAGTCGAGCGAGTCCGTGAGGCGAATCAATCAACAACCTCTAGCTCAACCGAACACGTATGACCTATTTGGACTGTGCTCATAAGGAGAAAATAACGAATATACTAAGCAAACCCGAGACACAATATCCTTACAACAACAGTAACTGGTCTTAACAAAAGGCCTAACTCTCTCTTATATTAAATTATAATACATAGTATGGGTTCCAATATACTGTGTTTGTAATAACACAAAATTACACTCAACAGGAGGAGAAAATCACTTAAGTTGCTAAGTGTATATGCATTTTGGTGCTCGTGACTGTACCTAGGTATTGTTAACATAATTGAAAGTAGTATTTTGTAAGCGTGCTTGATTCCTCCACCGTGGCACATAAACCTTTAGACAAGGTGTTATTTGTTATTATAATATGTACCAAAATAGTACTGAAAATTACCAAATATATATATATATAAATTAGAAATAAGAAAGTACCTAGAAAAAAACCCTGCGGAACGCCCATGGTGACCGCAGATCCTGCATATCTGTAGCCATTAACATCGACCCTCTGAATTCTGTGTCACTCATACCATAGTGGTACAGTTTCCTGATGAGTGTGTAGCGGACCGGGATAAATGGACCTCCACATATGAACTACGCATCAAAGACATGACGTCACACAAATCCTGCATCACGCAATTAGAGTTTACCGCACGGACGGCATTTATATAAGACTATCCGACATCAACGACGGCATTTAGTATTAAATGGGAAAAAAACTAAATGCATAAGATTTGCTTTACCGAATGTTAAAAGTAGTGATTGTGATATAGTATTGAATAAGGAGAAGCTAGAATTTGTAGATGAAACTGTTTTCCTGGGGATCACGCTCGATTCAAGGCTGCAATGGGGTCCTCATTTAACATCTCTCGCAGGACGGCTAAGTTCAGCAGCATATGCTGTAAGAAAAATCCGTTAATTTACTGATATAGAAACCGCAAGGCTAGTCTATTTCAGTTACTTTCATAGTATCATGTCCTACGGTATTTTACTATGGGGACGGGCTGCGGATATCGACTCTATTTTTATTCTGCAGAAAAGAGCCATTAGAGCAATATATTGCCTCCGTAGGCGCGATTCTCTAAGGGAACTGTTTAAAAATATTAACATCATGACGGTACCTTGTCAATATATCTATGAAAACATCATGTACGTCAGGAAAAATCGTAATCTTTTCAGTAAAAGAGGTGAAAGACACAATTATAGTACTCTCATCTGCTAGCCGCTGATATGGCGTACAAAGAGCAGTGTGATAAAAATATCGCAATTAAAAATAACAGAATCAAAGGCCTGAGTTTTGACCTACAGCAATGCTTGCCAACCCCAGCTATACAATCATCTGTAGCCTTTTATAAAAGACAACTTTGGACCTTCAACCTTACAATACATGACAACGCAACTGGAATGTCAACGCACCATATGTGGCATGAGGGTATTTCGGGTCGCGGTGCTAATCAAATATCCTCTTGTTTGTTTGCATATTTACGAGAACAAGCGGAAGAAAATTATGTTCCCGACAAATACATTGGGCATCAACAAAGCCATCGCCGCAATCTGTCCCCTGTGTGAACTAAGGATGCTTAACGCTCTCCGGACCACCTATCCTGAATGTGATCTGTTTACTGATGAATGGAGCAGAATTATGCGTGTATTTCTGATGTTTAGCGAGAGTAAACTACGTTAGGTTGACCTCTATTGTTAGTATTTGAAATATTTTTGTTTACTATACCTGTGGCAATCTATATGGTAATTAATGTAATCAGTGTTACCTGTTTAATTAACAATAGACAATAATTGAAGCAAGTGATAATTATACAATATGCAAATGAATCCGAAAAGTTGTGGTGCGTGCCTTGGATTCGAAATCGACACCTACGACTTGGCTAGTCCGATAGTCACACCACTAGGCTATCACTACCCTAACATAACAAATGAAAGGGCTGGTTAAAGTTTAAAAACGTGTAGCCTCGATAGGGGGTAGAGGAGAAGAAAGGGGGAAGGTTAGTAAATCCCCCCATCCTCCCGCCGGAGATACATAGCTATTTTTTTTAAGAATTTCATAAAAACTTTGATAAATAAAATGTAGAGAATGTAGAGGAAGGGAGAAGAGAGGAAGAAGGCAAGTCATCCCCCACCCACCAGTTCACAGGAGACACATTTTCAAAGTCAATGTCAAACGCCTCCAAGAACATGGTAAAATTTAAAAAAAATCAATCAATCAATCATTCAATCAATCAATCAATCATTTATTTTGTTAAACATAGGTATGGTTACAGATAGTATATTGTCTAAAATATGTGCACTATGTTTTGCCAATATATGGCGTACAAAATTTACCTAAACAAGCAATTACAAAGGTGGCATGCCTATAGATTACATTAAAAAATAATAATAATTAAATTTAAAATATGTCAGTTAGGTAAACAGGTCATTACAATTTTAGTTAATAAACACATTTACACATAATCAATAAATAAAATCATAAGTGTTTAATTAGCAAGTCGGAATCGTCATACCTCTGTTTATCAGTAGTAAACTCAGTAATGGAGTAGTAACATCTATCTAAAAGAAATTTAAACAAGGACCTCTTAAAGGATCCCATACACTGTTTATTTCTAATAGCTGCTGGTATACTATTATATATTTTTGGGGCCATACCTAGCACACTTTTGCCGAAAAATGCTGTTTTATGAGAGGTAACATGAATGGCATTCTGATAACGGCGAGAGCGCAGTTTTTCAAACAAATGCAGGTTACAGCGGACAAATACTCCCATTTCATATATATACATAGACGGTAGAGTGAGCAAACTAAGTTCCTTAAATAATGGTTTACAACTATCAATAGATTGTAGTTTTGTAAACGATCGCAAGCATTTCTTCTGAGCTTTAAATACAATGTCTCTGTCAGTGGAGTTGCCCCAGAAAATGATTCCGTACCTAATGCCAGAAGCCACATAAGCATTGTAAGCTATTTGTACTGTAATGCGGTTAACTGTTTTTGATAATTTGTACAAAGCATACGCAAATTGACTAAGCTTCTTTGACAAAGCGTCGATATGATGTTTCCAAGTCAGATGACTATCTATGTAAAGGCCCAGAAATTTTGTGATGTCACTTTCAGAGATTGCAACGTTACCATATTTTATATTAAGTTTCGGTTTATTTGTTCTTTGATTAAATGTCATAATTTTAGTTTTGTCAAGATTTATTTTTAAATTATTATTAACTAACCAATTAATAATATTTTTAAGATCGTCATTTATGTCATTTTCAAGAATATTAATGTCATTACTAAAGAATAAAATAGTGCTGTCATCAGCAAATAAGACCATCTGGTGCTTACTGACCTTAGGCATATCATTTATGTAAATGTTAAATAATGGGGGGCCAAGAATGCTACCTTGGGGAACACCATAAGTAGTTTTCCTAGGACGTGACATGTATGTTCTTTCAACTTTCGAGCTCGCACATAGCCTATTAAGCGTTGTGATTTGAGTGCGATTAGAGAGATAAGATTGAAATAGGTTTAATGCAGTTCCTCTAATCCCATAACGCTCTAATTTGTTTAGCAATATACCATGATCTACATGGTCGAATGCTTTAGACATATCCATAAACAAAGCCGCCACTGGAATTTTAGCATCAACACTAGAAACAATTTTCTTGATCACGTCATAAATCGCCATATTAATGGATTTACCTTTCCTGAATCCAAATTGTTCTCTGACTATGAGATCATGTTTTTCAAAAAACGATGAAAGGCTATTATATATCACCTTTTCTATAATTTTGGAAAAAATAGGAATAAGTGCTATCGGTCTATAATTACTCATGATATTTCTATCATCTTTTTTATGAATAGGTTTAATTACGGTAATTTTTAACTTGTCCGGGAAATGGCCATGTTCAATGCAAAGATTGATGATATAACTCATAGCAGGTCCTATTAATGGTGCAACATGTTTGACTACTTTTGTAATGATGCCATCATATCCATGGCTGTTGGTATTATTTAAAGAGCTAATTATAGCCACTATGTCTGCTGGTACTGTAGGAGGAATAAATATGGAGTTACAATTAGTCTCAATATTTATATAGGAAGGAGTAGAATTATTCGATTGAATTTCGTCTATAAAATAGTCATTAAAAGCTTGTACAATTAGTCCAGGTTTATGTATTTTATTGTCATTTATTGTTACATATTCAGGTATATTTTCTCTAGGATAGTTAATCTTATTTTTATTGATAATGCTCCAGGTCGCTTTAGATTTATTTCTGGCCGAATTTATGTGAAAATTATTCTGAGATTTTTGGGTCAATGTTATTATTTTCTTTAAACGAGCAGTATATTGCTTTAATAAAAATTTATTTTTAGATGTAGGGGCTCGCCTGTATTGCCATAAAATTTCTCTTTTACGCTTACTACTAAGCCTAATTCCCTTGGAAATCCAGTTTGATTTTTTACGCAGAGTGATTCTTACTTTTCTTATAGGGAAACAGAGGTCATAAAAAAGCATAAATAGGTCATAGAAACAGTTAAATGCTTCCTCAGGTTTCTCGTGTAGATAGACTTCACTAAAACTGAGACTATGAAGAGAATCAATGAATTTTGTTAAGTTTTCCTGGCAATAGTCGCGCCTTAGAACATACCAATGTTTAATGGAACAAGTTTTTCTCACAGGGCATTTGATCACTTGGGCAGTATGATCAGATATTTCAAGATCAAGTACTGCACACTTACTACCTCTGATATTATGAACGATATTGTCTATGCATTTGCCACTAGCTAATCGTGTAGGCTGATGAATTCCAAGTTTTAAGTCATAGTTTAAAAGGAGAGTTAGAAAATTATTTGATGGTTTTGTTTGTGACAAAGTGTCTATATTAAAATCACCACATATAACCACTTTTTTCAAATCACTGAGGCAACACATTCGTAGAATACCATCCAAGTTATCAAAAAATTGTTCTAAGCAGTCATTCTTAATTTTGGGTGGTCTGTAGATGCAAATCACTATTAAATTATGTATTATTAATTCTAATGCACAGCATTCAAGGACGTTAGCTACATAGAATTTACTTAAATCAATATTTTTGTACTTATGCATACGATTTATAAGGATGCAAGAACCACCACGCCTAGTATTCCGCATTGAAAAGGTAGCTAATTCGTAGTTAGGGATAGATAGATGGAACTGATCTCCATTCAGCATATTGTGTTCAGTGATACATAATAAGTCAATGTTTTGTCCCTTTTCCCATAATTCTTCTAAATGGAGAGTAAGTAGGTCCGACTTACCAATCAAACCATTAACATTTTGATGGAAGATATTTACGTATTTATACACGAAAACAATTGCTACTACCAGCTTTAGGCACTTTGTCCATACACATAGACAAGTCACAGTTAGTAATATTGTCATCAGGAATGTCACTAGTTTGAGTGGATTTGTCACAGGCAGTAATAACAACGTTGCCAGGTATGTTACAAGTTTGAGTTGATTGTTCAGTTTTTACCTTGGTGAGAATTCGATTTGTCTCAATATATGTCAAAAATTTAGTTTTGAAATCAATATGTAATATTTCTTTCAGTAAGTACCTACAAATATTAACAGTATGAAGGTGGTGCCTTCGTGGTACACACTGACTATAACCCATATTCACAAATAGACCATTATATTTATTACATATGTGGCGTAGCGAACTATTCAAGCTCCGCTCATTTAAATGATTGTTGTAAGGGACTTCTGATACCATAATGTTGGCATGTTTAATACTTTTAAACCAAACACCGAGGTCAATTTGAAAATCCAGAGGATCGGTATCATTAGTGCCTGACAATACAATAACAAAGTCATTTTTCGTTAGAGAATCAAAGTTATAAAAGCTGTTTAAGACATCTGTTGTTTTTGCACCAGGTTTCCAGAAGCATAATACTTGAAATTCATTGCCCAGCAGGGCTTGCAAGGTGTATCGAATATTTTGCCCTTGGTCATCACCTATTACAATGACCTTCTTCTGTTGTACACTCACAGGTATGGTTATGTGGGTTGACGTCGTCTTTATAGTGGATATACATTCCTGAGGGAGAGTACTAGCACTTGAATTCATATTATTTACAGCTCCTGCGGTCGAGATAGCTGCTGATACTACAGTGCCTTCTGTCAGCATATTATTGATAGCAGGTGACTCATTGACAGGAGTATCCAAATCACAGTTGTCAGTTACTGGGGATACTGCAACGTTTTGTGTAGGGGACGAAGTTATTAGGGATGCTCTGTTCTTGTCATGCATGGATAGCCTTTTCTTCTTTCTATTTGATAGGGTTTTCGATAAATCAGAGCAATCAATTTTTTTATACACTTCTACAACTTTCAAATACTTAGCTAATTCGTTTTTTAGGTTGCTAATTTCGCCATGTAGGTTGTCTATTTCATTGGTCGCAGTTACAAGATTTTTTGTTAACATCTCAACCGTAGATCGCAAGTCTTCACAACAGGATTTGTGCATATCAATAGAGGTGTCCGGCAGACTTAACATTGTTGAGTCAAATATCGTTGTGTTAGATATTTCGTGGAATGATAGAGATCGCCTCATGCGTCGGACTGTTACATTCTGCTGCTGATTAGTACCCATTATAATTGTTTGTATACACAACAATTTCTTGAGTTTTTACTAAGTCCGGAGAATTGTGTGACTAGAAAGTTTAAAAAACACAAAAAGTGTTAGGTGCTAGGACGGAACTCGAGACGTCGAGCGCACAAGTTCGCAGTCGTAGCCGCTGCGCCGACTTGCAGTTAGGAGAGAGCGTTGAAATAAATGGTGTGTTTTTAGCTGTTTCTATAAATTAAACGACGTTAAGACGTTCTTTTGAATATGTAGATAATTTTACCGCAACCGTCAGTTTTATTTAATTCTCACAGACACACTTTATTTTGTAAACAATGTATTGTTTCACTTATATTTAATTATATTTTCACTGCTTTTGTATTATTTAAACGTTATTTGTTCGTATTATTAGATGTAAACATCTGTTGTGTCACTTTATTTTTATGTAGTATTTTATACACTATACTTCCACTTAAAACTCAGATAACAATAGTACTTGTTATTTACACTATTAAAATTACATTTCAAAAGATATTTCTTGCTTAGATTCGATTTAACTATTTTTTTACGATTTATATACTCAGAGACGATGTTGTGCGTGGCACTAGCGCCATCTCACCAATTTAAAAAAAATATGCGGTAAATATATATTTTTTAAAGCAAAGCGTAGATCGTAGTCCCCAAGTCCCGAGTTCGCTTCGCTCGCTCTTGTATCCTAAGTTCTTATTGCCTTTTTACTAAGTCAAGATGTGTCGGAACTTGGGGCACCCCGACTCAGTCAAGTTAGGTTCGAAGGGGATGGCGGGGTCTTTGTTTGCTCGCTTCGCTTGGTCATTAGATTAGCCGGGCAGCCCCAAGTCTCAAGCTCGCTAAAATCGCTCTTGCATCCGTAAATAAGTTTTTTTTTTTAAACTTACCTAATTACAAAATCGTTTAATTTAAAAAAAAAGTGTGAGCGGGAAAAAAATTGTGTTGTGTTGTGGAGGGTTCAGGAGACCTTCTAGAACCCCAAAATAACCTCAAACTCAAACCATTTATTTCAACTTTAATTTACTTTTGAATTGTCAAGAAGTCGGTCAGTCAGAAATATGAAGCTAGTTGCCCATTCCAAAGCGTAGTAGGTACCTATGGAGAAGAACGGGCAAGAAACTCTACGGACATTCTTTAAAATCAAAAATTTGATATAAAATATTGATTACATCATTCATGTTGAAATTATACATATGAGAACAATGTAGAAAGACGTGCACATGAAGTGTCCCTAATCAAAAGAAAAAATCAAAGAACCATTAAAAAATTTGAAATAAATTTAATAAGCCATGGCAGCTAAGAGATGACCAGTTCCAACTGACGGCACCCGTTCACGAACATGACGCATATCAGCACCATTCAGCTCAACCATTTTGAACGGAGCTAAATGATCCAACACACGCGCCAGCATCAGCGAGACATCTGAGTGAGCATAACATACTCACAGCCGCCAGGGCACATTCAAGTCAATGAAATACGTACTACCCGGTAAATGGTAGCTCTTTAGTACATAGTACTCACACCTGTCCTATGCAATAATACAAAGGAAATAAAGTTTATACATACATACAATACAAATATGGTCTTACAATCTTCAGCAGCTCCAACAGTATTTTCAAAATGTTAATCAATTAGTTTTGTACTGTGCGTACAAAATTACTCAATACTCAATACTCAATTCTTTATTGCATTCCATATGTATTACATAGATGGTATAAAAAGTAAAAGATCAATATGGACCCTGTCGGGCACAGCACAATTAGGAGAGAGGAAGAGGGATAAGTTACAATTAAAGCAATTAATACACAACAATTATTACATTCAATTGCAGTTAGAATGTATGGGAGAACAGGTTTTTCAACTACATTGTTAAGTTTGTTCTTGGGATAAATTCATCCCAAATATGAAACCCTACGTTGTGTGCGAGGTCCGATACGTACTCGTACTTGGCCGTTTTTTTTTGTGATACGTCTTTTTCGCTTACGAGGGCAGAATTGAAAAAAGAGAGTAAGTACTTTTATCGTAACCATCAATGACTAGTCTAAGGGAACTCGCGCGTTCGGCCACAACCGCGACCGCGACCAGGTAAATTATAGAAACTGACATGAATCGCGCATTTGGTCAAAACGGCCAACTAGCCGCAGACCATACAATACCACTAGATGGCCACGACTAGCCGGAGTCGTGGCCGTCTTGTGCGCGAGATCCCTAACTGTCTGTCACCCGCGCACTGATATTAGTGACGAATCATGTGTGTGCAGTGCGGTGGTGCGGCTGCGTGTCGTGCGTGGGCGGGGCGGGCGGGGCGGCGCACACAGGCGAGGGGCAGGCGCTGTGGCGCGTGGTGCTGGCGGAGGGCGCGGGCGCGGCGCTGCTGGTGCTGCTGACGTGCGCGGCGGGCTGCGCGCCCTCCGCCGTCGACTTCCCGCTGCAGCGCGCGCTCGCCTCTGGGCTCGTTGTCGCTCTGCTCGTACAGGTAGACACTTTTTAACTAACTCACTATTACACGACAGTTTTACTCTCTCTAATTACGAAAAGCCGTAATAAACAGGGATTAAATGAAAATGAAAATGAAAAATGTTTTATTTGTTTTACAAGTAAATTTAACAACTAGTGATTGGAGCCTCCTTTTAAGCAAAAGCCTGTGTTAGGAGACTCCGCTCTTCCAAAACTTAAAATATTAACATAAAATTACTTGTTTTAAGTGTTATAAAAACAGGCGATTTAAAATAAAAGAGAAAATTAAAACTAGACAAGAAGCATGCAAATGTGTGAGTGAGGGTAAGGGTGTGTGAATGTGAGTATGACTATGAAGGTTGGTAAATGTGAAAATGGGGGTGTGTGAGTGTTAATACTAAGGAGTGTTACTGTGAGTATAAAGGTGTGTAAATGTGAATTTGAATGTTGAATGTGAGCATCTGTGTGTATGAAAGTTAAGTGATAGTGTGAGGGTTTGTTAAATTTAATGTAAAATACAGAGTGAGTGTAAGTGGCAATGAATGAAATCAGACTGTATACGACAAGTACGAAAGATAAGAGCATTAAGTGTAAGGTTTTATTTTATTCCAGTAGCTTCTCCGTGTCATCATAAGTAAGTGGTTTTATCCAATTAGTTACTTTTTTTTTACTGTCAGTTAATCGTTTATTGTATATATAGATCTCTTTGTTTACTCGATTGTAAAGCTGAGCTGAGCGTTTGTCGTATTGAATGCGGGCGAGCTTGGTTTTAGTTTTAGGAACTTCAACTATAATATCCTTTCTTCTTTTCAAGGTTAAGCTGGGATCAAAATGAAGAGTTTTATGTTTCCTGAGAATAGATTTGATTATATATAGTTTGCGAACAGAGTGTAAATTACTTATTTGATAAAGACTTTGTGTAGGGTACCTTAGGTTTTTGAAGTACATTAATTTTATTAGAGCCCGTTGTCCCCGCTCCAGGTCTATGAATTTAGTCTTAGCCGCCCCACCCCAAATGGGGATGCAATATACCAAGACAGACTGGACTATGTATATTTCATTGAGTAGATTTCTGGGTTTATTTGTGTTAGCGGTTATTTTATTTGGCACGATATGCCTTAAATTTTTGAAAATCCAACTCAGTTTTCTAATTCTGTTGGTAACTTGTTCTAGATGGGAGTACCAAGATAATATTTGGTCAACAACAATACCAAGATATTTGGTTTGAGAAACTTTGACTAATATTGGACATAGGCAGTTAATTGGATTGTCACACTCGTGTACCTTTATAATAAAGTCGGGCTTTGGTTGTGTCCTGTGTGATATGCTAAAACATATGTAATTTGTTTTAGCTGTGTTAAGTGTAAGTAAGTTATTTGAGAGCCATTTAGCAATTTGAGTCATACCAGCTTCAGCACTTCTAGCAACATCGTCCCAAGACTACCCAGAAAACACTACTGCAGTATCGTCAGCGTAGGAAAAAACTCTAGCATTATTTATGTTAAGGTTGCAGAGGTCATTAATATAAAGTAGGAATAATGTAGGGCCTAGCACACTTCCCTGAGGCACACCGAAAGTGACTTTTGCATCGTTACTAACGTATTCTCCCACCTTAACTCTTTGTTTCCGGTTCGAGAGGTAGTCGGTAAACATTTTAAGTGGAATTCCTCTTATACCTGACGCTTCTAATTTGTTCAAGAGAACAGGAACAGAGACGGTGTCAAACGCTTTTTTTAGGTCCAGAAAAACCGTCAGACATTTGTTACCGCTATCCAGATTACCAGCCACTAGGGAGCTAAGAGCAGTAACTGCATCCTCGGTTGATAATTAAGTTTCTTTAGAAATCTAGATATAAATATTAACAAACATTTCGCAAAATAACCAGAACAATTTAAGTAAAATAGCACCCTAATTGCATAAAAAACGATGAATCACAATCTGCTTCATTTTGACAGATCAACAACAATGGACGCAACAACTGCTTAGGTTAAAAAAGAACCGGAATCATAGCGATCAATATTAATTTTAATTATTAACTTTAATTAGAAGTCGCTGTGGTTTCGTTACTTTTGGTGGATCGTGACAAATAATAATAACTTTCTCCATTAAAGTTTTATATTTTATAGTAGGCACTAAATACAACATTTCTATTCTTACATTTTTACCGGCGGAACAATCACCGATCACACGAACACAGAGCAAGACAAGACCACAGACAAAATATAACTCTTTAATGTTTGACTTGAGTAATGGGATTTTGGCCCTTCATCACTCTCCCTCAATGTTCCATCTCTTAAGACAAACCCATCCATCCTACACACTTATAGGTTACATCCTGCATCTTATTTAAAGACATCAGCAATTTGTTTTTTCTAGAAATATACTTAACTTTAATAAAGCCCTCTTCTACTTTTTGTTTTATAAAATTATATTTGACATCAATATGCTTCAAACGTTTTTTATCTGGATTTTTAATAGTTTTAATAGTGCTAGAATTATTTTCAAAGATAACATTATTACAAATTTTAAAATTTTACTCTGATAAAATTTTAACAATCCAACAGACTTCCATGGATGCCTCACAAAGTGAAGTTAATTTTGACTCAGTAATACTTAAAGAAACCGTTGATTGCTTCTTTGAGCGTCATACTATAGTATTATTAAACAACTTAAATAGGTATCCAGATGTTGATTTCCGGTCTACTGTATCTCTAGCGAAATCAGCATCTGCATACCATACTACTCGTAACACATCATCTAAGCTACAGATACATTTCTTATATATCAATGAATAATCAATATTTTGCTTTACATAATATCGTAGAACTCTCTTTAGTGACTTGAACAATTGTTTACAAGGTTGAGATTGAAATCTACTTAGGTAACATACAGAAGTGACAATATCGGGTCTTGAACCTATCTTAGCATATGTACGGACAGCAGCTCCGCACACTGAGATGTAGGATGTAGGTGGACGAATCGTGGAAGGCCAAGTCGTTGCACAGCAGATTCTGTTATAAGGTTCAGTTGGGAGCCCTGATCCAAGAGACATCTGAGTACGGTGTAAGTTCCATCTGCGGCCTTTACTTTAAGCTGTACTGTAGCTAGTAGACCTTCGTTATAATTTCCTGACACGTGATTCGTTTTTCGCTGCGAGTTATTGTTAGTCACGTTGTCGATCAGTTGGCTTGACGACAGAGTCGCTGACGTAGTATCACGGGTTAGGTCATTTAGCGTGGCCTGATGTGCGCCGTTGCACACTTTGCACCTTTTTTGCGAGTTGCATTTCTTTCCGTTGTGCACATGCAGTTTTTGCAAATGTTCAATTGCTCAATTGTCCTAATTTTTATGTCTGTCGTCATCTCTTGAAAAGCTTTGCAGTAGAGCAGGATGTGGCTTGTTTTGCAAACAGGACAATTTCTGTCGGAGCTTGTATGGTTTGCCTTGGGATAGCGTCTGTAATTGTTGTACGCATCCCTTTGTACTGTTGTCGTCGAGCTCCCTTTGTTTGGGGACGCGTTGTTATCTGTTTGTTTTTTTGGTTTGCTTGTTTCCTTCACCACTGATTCCAGCGCCGTGAACTTCCCTTCGATGAACTGGATGAATTCTTTGAAATCGGGAAGCCCTCTTGTATTTTTCCTTGCCTCGATGTAATCAGAATACATAGGTCTGAGTGTCCAGTTTTCCCGTCAGGATATGCACCAAAATCGGGTCCCATATTGTCGTGTCGATGCCCAAGTTACGCAACGCGTGAACGGTTTCGAGACTGGTGTCGTGTAGGCGTTTCAAGTCGTAAGCGTTTTGATGTTGAATTGTATGTCGACTCATCAAAACTTGCATTTGTTTGGTGAAGAGCAGCTGTAGGTTATTGTACCTATGGTGGAGAATTTCCCAGCAGGAGTCGTAGTTGCTTTCAGAAACAGGCAAATGTTGCACAAAGCGCTCAGCCTCCCCTGTTAGTTTCCCTTTCAGGTGTTGCATCTTCTGCCCCTTCGAGAGGGAAGGATTGTTGTGGATGGCCGCAATGTATAGATAGATCACGAAATGTCGGCCACTTTGTGTAGTTTCCAGAGAATATTGGTATTTCGATACTCGGCGCGCTGTCCCGTTGTTGGACAGCGAGGTTCAGCTTGTGGTTAAGATCTCGCTTTGTGCTCTTGTACGTTGCTTCATACTGCGAGAACTCAAGCTCGTAGTTAACGTCGCTACCGACGAGAATATTGCTGAGCTGCCAGTGTACTTCGTCAATCACCATCCATCGAGATTCGAGGGTCCTGAGACTGCTGCTACTAGCTGTCGACTTCACTGTTGAATTGTTAGGTTGTAGTTCCTGAACCGCCGAATGTTGATGTGTCATGTGGCGATCACAGGGTCCGAAGAAATCTCTCCGTACGATATTGAGCGCCTTCTCAATCTGACTGGGGCGATCCGTTTGTGGAAGACCAGTCAAACCGATTCGCTATCGTAAGTAGAAACACTTCGTACTTGTGCGGCTTGTAGCACTGTTTGCTCCAGGAGTGGCGATCCGGCTCGAAGCAAAAATGTAAGGGCAGCAGCTCTGCACACTGAGATGTAGGATGTAGGTGGATGAATCACACGGGATGAGTACAGTACAGGAAATAAAATCACTGTTTTGTGTCCCTTAATGATTGACCGTTTATTAGGTAAAACATTAAAATATATAATACCTAAAATAGGTGACTTGTGGCCGGCGTAATAGCCTAGTCAGCGAATGCACATAAATCGGTGAATTAGCAACCGCTTGTTCAGGTAAAAACTAAAACAATTTATATCATGTGGCGATGCTCGTACAGCATACATTAATGTAACTCTTACAGATCTTATGAATATTGCAAAATATGAATTTAACAACTAAATTATAGAGGTAATTGAAAATAATATTAAAACTAAAAGAACTTTAACAAATAATTACGTTATTGAACATTCGAATTCGCAATCACTATTGTTCCTTACGCTGCTTGTAATAAGGTTTAATATAGCTTGTGGACTGTATGAGATAATAAAAATACGTTTCGTCGATTCAATGTTTTAATGCAGATTAGGTAGGCATAGTAATAAGTAGAACATACCGCCCACCAAAAGGGGCTTAACACTTTTAACAAAATAATTTGTATTGTAAATAATTTATATACATTATAAATAGTGTTTCTTAATCATTAATAATTAATAATTTTACATTGAAATGAAATGAAATTTATTTATTTGCCAGAATATAGGTAGGTACATAATAACATGGTAGATTAATTTTAGTTCCACTATATTCGACTTATCAGTCGTTCAAATATTTATAGTAGGTATGCATGCATATTAATATCATGAAATTACATTTATAACATATCAACAACAAAAACCTTGTATTTTTATAACAATTTGAATAATATTACTCCATAACAACATGCCTTAGATTACATAAATCAATCATCTTATTTCACTGGTAGAAAACATAATTTAGTGATACATCTTTTAGTTACATTGTCCCCACTTTTGACTGCCGCTTGACCCTTGAACTTTATTTTTTTTAACTTTATTTGTCTGTGGAGATTTCAACATTAATATACTGGAAAAATCTGCTATAGTAAATAAATTTATAACTTTATTAAAGTCATATAATTTGTACAATACATTCTTTGAGCCGACTATAATAACTGCCACTAATGCTACCTGTATTGACAGTATTTTTACAAACTTAAGACCTTCTAGCCATCTAATTATAAATGAGTTGGACTCTGATCACTATGGCCAGTTAGGCACTTTCCCTCAGAAAACAGTCAGAGCTCAAAGAAAACTTGTGAGTTTTGTTCCTGTAAATAAAAGTAACTTTTGGAACTAACTACCAGGTTTGCCTTATCACAACGACCCGGATCGAGATTATAATTCACTATTTAACCTCATCAATTATGAGTTCAGAAAGGTTTTCACCTCAAAAACATTGCCTGTTTGTGACCGCGTTATATTTAGTGATTGGGCAACACCAGGCATTTACAAAAGTAGGGAAAGGTTATTTGAATTGTATCATGAAAAAACATATAACCATGATGAAAGTTTTAAAGAATTTGTTAAAAAATATTCTAAAACATTTAAAAGAGCCTGTTCTTCAGCAAAAGCCATACACATTAAAAATAAAATAATATCTTCTGAAAATAAAATGAAAACAACTTGGAATATTATTAATTCAGAAACGGGAAGAACGACAGTCCGGAATCATGACTTCCATCTAAAAACCAATGATGTAGATATTAAGGCAGACGTGGAGGTGGCAACTGAGTTTGAAAATTTCTTCACTAATATTCACATTTTAACTACCAAAACTCTGTCATCGTCATCCTCCACTTCTGCTTACTTAATGTGTACCAGAATGTGACAAAGTTTTTGAATTTACAATTGCTACTGCTAAAGATATTACAGCATCTTTTAAAGATCTTGATGTAAAAAAAAAAACTGCTGACCTTTGGGGATTGTCAGTACATACCATGTCCTCAATAATTGACGTTATTTCACCCTTTTTAGCAATTGTTTTTAACTCTTGTATTGCATCTGGTGTATTTGCTGATCTGATGAAACTTAGTAAAGTGATTCCACTGTTCAAGTCTGGCAGCACAACTGATCCTCCGAATTTTCGGCCTACTTCGATATTACCTACATTGAGGAAAACCTGTTTTTTTTTTTTTTTTAAACAAATGTTGTGTTGTATGTTGTTTTTTACGACATTTCAATGCACATCATCTACTACATCTAAAACAGTTTGGTTTTACAAAGGGTCATTCAACTACAGACGCGGGTGTTAGAAAGTGGTCTGAAAGACTACCTTTAAAGGCATTGATATCCACTTTACTATTAAGTTTTGATTGTCAGGATGGTTACCTACTAGTTATTTAACTATGTAGGTATTTTAATATCTATAAATATGGTGTGTAGGGAAAAGGATTTTAAGTAAAGCACATGGAGACAAGACTAGGCATTTATTTTAATTAGACTTGTCAATAAATAAAAGATATCGTTAATGAGAAAGCTAGTTATCCGTTCCAAATCTCATCTCTATGACATAGTACAAACTTTAAATTCTGGCTTTACTACTACATTATAAAATATTTTTATTTTAAACAAATTGAATTGTATGGTTTAATTTATCTGATTTCAATGTTTTTTTTTTTTTCATCAGTTTAACAATTTTTCCTCAAATGTATCTTTGAATTAAAAATATTTATGAATACCAGAATGTAACATCTGTATTTCAGTAAAACAGTTTAATTTCTGAAAACTTGTACACATCTTATTCTCAAAACATCATCTCTTTTTTGATACTACAACCTCTGATATACCAAGCTCCACTCTAGGTGAACACTTGCATTTTATTCTTAGCCTCATTTTCATGAGAACTAGAATCTCTTTGTAACGCCAAGCTTCATCATATGTGAATACTTGCATTTTATTCTTAGCCTCATCTTGGTGAGCACCAGAATCTTCTTATAATGCCAAGCTTCATCCTGTGTGAAAACTTGCATTTTATTGTCAGCCTCATTTTCATGAGAACTACAATCTTAAATATTTCTTGCCAAGTTTCATCTAAGTGAACACTTGCATTTTATTGTCAGCCTCATTTTCATGAGAACTACAATCTTAAATACACACATCAACACGGTCTAGGGATATTTTTAAAAAAGCGAATTACTATCAATGTGTTAATTATTTATATGACATGTACGTCTTGACGTCTAAGGCCCTAACATTATGTGTATGTAACCAAGCTGCTACCGTTCTCGCCGTGTGTGCCCAGGCATTGTCGTACATGAGCAGGAAATCTTGCCCCATTTGTGTTCTGTGGGGCAAGATTACGGGCCCCAGCACCTGTTGGACGTATCGTTCTGCCGTCATATTGCCCCGCACCCAAACGAGATCCGTCCGTCCTCCAAGACGAATTCCTGCCCAAACCATAATTGTTCCTCCTTGGTATGGGTGAACTTCCTGAGGGTTCTGGAGACGGCTCCATCGTCCAGGAACTCGCCAAACACGCGTCCTTCGTGAATCTGGATGGAAGCCGAACCTGGATTCATCCGTGAACAGCACATTCGACCATTGCTCACGGCCCCAGTCCACGTGGTTCCGAACCCATTCTAATCGTCGTCCACGATTGCCTCTCCGTAAAGGTGGGACCCGGAGTGGTCTACGAGAGCGTAGATTGCTTTCATGCAGTCGCCTTCTTACAGTTTGGTCACTCACAAGCACTTGGTGTTCCACTCGCAGCCTTTGGACCAATTGAGTCGCCGTTGCATTTGGTTGAGCTCGCGCAGTAATTTGCAAAAATCGGTCTTGTCTGGGGGTAGTGATGCGACTTGGCCCCCGGTGCCTCTCCGCTACTTCACCTGTGGCACGATAGCGTGTCCACAATCTTGAAATTACATTTTGATGAGTCCCTATGGCCTCAGCAACATTACGCTGAACAGATCCAGCTTCCAGCATTCCCACAGCTCGTAACATCTCCGCCCTCGTCAAATGTCGGCGTTGCATGGCTACAATACCTCAATTTTAACTTTATCTTTCGTTTAAAAATGAAAAAAAACTGTAACTAAACGTAATTCGTATTGTTTTCTAAATTTCGCACAAATGAAAATTCCCTCTCCTATACATCAAGACATTTTTATGCCACCGAAACAAAAGAATTTTCAAAATTTTTAATTTGGAATTAGTCTGAGATAAATTACAAACAAATCGGTGTATAAAAGATTCCAATGCGGCCAGTACTTTTCGAGTTATTTAATTGAGTATGAAATATCCCTAGACCGTGTTGATGTGTGTATTTCTTACCAAGCTTCATCTAAGTGAACACTTGTATCCTATATCTTTGCAAGAACTAGAATTAAATATTATTGGTTTTATAAGCTAAACTTCAATTAGATGTTCACAAACTAATTTTAGATTATTACCTAATGATCTTTTAACTTTATCTTATTTAATAATTGTATGTCGGTACATTTTCTTTTTTATGAATCTTTTTAAGCGAATACCAGCCGATCGTTTTCTCATAACAAAACCTCCTTTTTTTTAAGTCGGTTAAAATACCAATATCACCAATAGCTCCAACATTGATCATGAAAATAGTAAAATAAAATTCATTAGAAATCTCATAAGTAAGACAGAGCACAATCCCACTTCTGATGTTAGAAAGTGGTCTGAAAGACTACCTTTAAAGGCATTGATATCAACTTTACTATTAAGTTTTGAGTGTCAGGATGGTTACCTACTAGTTATTTAACTATGTAGGTATTTTAATATCTATAAATATGGTGTGTAGGGAAAAGGATTTTAAGTAAAGCACATGGGGACAAGACTAGGCATTTATATTAATTAGACTTGTCAATAAATAAAAGGTATCGTTAATGAGAAAGCTAGTTATCGGTTCCAAATCTAGGTCTTCGTGAAGAAGAAGGATAAGAAACTCCACGGAAGCTTGTTTTAAAGTATTTTATCAACACATTTTACATTAGCATTTAGTATTGCTATTACATAATCTCTTGGACCATTTCTCAAAGCTAACAACTCTATCAATGAAAAGAAATAGAACATGAATATTCTTTAATCCGGTTCAACACTTATGTAGCAATATTAGCCATATTAAAATACATACAGAACAACATAGTTATCAGCAATACCTAATCAAGATAATTTAACTATTAACTTACATGAACATTGTAGTCAGTCGATATTTCACTAGAAGTGATCTGATGATCATTATTTCAAACCATTTTACAATAATAGCAGAACTCCCGCTAAGCAATATGATTTCCATAAGTTTGCTTTTAGTAACTTAATATTAAGGACACGGACACCACTCAGGGTCTGTCCTGTAAAAGTCAGAGGTCTTCTCATGCCCAACAGCTAAACCCAAGTTCCTCTTAAAATTGGCGGTAACCCCATCTTATATCCTATCAATCCTCAAACATTGCCGCCCTTTCTCCTGCCATTTTAGACGAATCATAGATGGTCATACATAAATACTAAATAACTTATAACCTGAGTAACAATTAACAATTCTTATGTAGTGGAACTATCTTAAAACTTAATAAGATTATTTAGCAATTTAGTATGTATTTATTTGTAATCTTTATGTAAAATCTCATAATATAATAACATCAACTGGATGTTCCGTACACAACATGTTACTTTAAAATTGCATTATAATCGTAATAAATGTTATTAGTATCATATTAATTATTACATATCAATTATTAATTATCTAGTGTACTGCTAAGATAATAAACATTTGTTTTGATCTTTAAAAACCACAATCATGACTTTAACACAAACTCTAGAATCGTTGTTGGTGAAACAGCCTTTTAGATCACATTAAAAACCATTTATAAATAATATATCTGTCTATGAAATATCAATCAGAGAAATGCAAATAACAAATATTATTACAACCTTTATAATCTTTTATTATGTTAATTTAAGTTTAATAAAACATTGTTGAAATGGAACGTAATAACGTTTCTATAAGTCAATGTCATCTATCATTCTGACAGCTGACGTTCATATTGTGAACGATTGTTGTAAACAATCAATAATTATGTGATCAATACAATTAGATATTCTCCTGTAGATATTAATAATCTCACACGGGCGTGGAATTACTGAAGAGCATATTCGAGGCCTGGGAGGAGTCGCAAGATGCTCTTGGCATTTTCTGCGACTTGTCCAAGGCCTTCGATTGCGTCACACACTCATCAGGAAACTGTACCACTATGGTATGAGGGACAGGGCTCTCGACTTTCTGACTTCTTATGTGAACAACAGAATTCAGACAGTCGATGTTAATGGCAAGAGATTTGCAGGATCTGCGGTCACCATAGGCGTTCCGCAGGGTTCAATTCTAGGTCCTTTCTTGTTTTTAATTTATATTAATGACTTACCACACCACATAAGGAATAATCACAAGATCGTATTATTCGCAGATGATACTTCCCTAATTTTTAAAATCAAACGTCAGTTAGTCAATTTTGAACAAGTGAACGATGCGCTCTCTAAAGTTGTGCATTCGTTTAATGTAAATAATCTTCTCTTGAAAAAAAAGGCTAAACTCATTAAATTTTCAACGCCAAATGTCAGGCAGCTAACTACTAATGTTAAAGTTAATGGAATAGAGCTGGACCCAGTTGAGTCGACAGTTTTTCTTGGAATCACTGTTGATGGTAAATTACATAGAAAAATTGTCAGGAAGGCTAAGTTCGGCTGCCTATGCTGTTAAAAAAATTTGACAGATAACTGACATAGACACAGTCAGAATTGTTTATTTTAGTTATTTTCATAGTCTTATGTCATATGGAATTCTTCTCTGGGGAACCTGTTCGGGCATTAATACTATCTTTGTACTATAGAAAAGGGCTGTTCGAGCCATTTACAACCTATGTCCGAGAGATTCTCTTCGAGCAAAATTAAAAAAAAAAAATATTCTGACTGTAGCCTCACAGTATATTTTTGAAAACCTATTGTATGTACACAAAAATATATCAAATTTTAAGAAGATTACCGATATTCATAGTTTAAATACCAGGAATAAACAACCTTGCTGTACATCGCACTCGTCTCCACAGAGTAGCCAACTCGTTCATGGGTCAATGTATACGCTTTTACAACAAACTTCCCATCGACATTCGAAACTTACTCATTAAACGATTTAAAAGCTGTATTAAAACCAAACTTTGTAAAAAAGAGTACTATAAAATTTCAGATTATTTAGAAGATAAAAAAGCATGGGATTTAAGCTGCTCGCTCTGCTAAGCCTTGTGATAAAACCATAAAATTTGTCATTTTTTATTATTATGTAAAATCATTAAAATATACCAGTTTTATATACATATTGACCATTGTTGAAAATTATTATACAAAATGACATCATTAGTTTGTAAAGTAATAAATCGTTTTAATTATTGTGAATGTGAGGACTACCTATGTGTTTTTTTTTTTTGTTTTCTTTCTCTCATTTTTTTTTTCTTTCGGTTAGAGTTAATGATGGTCTGGCAGTTTGAGTAGTTTATGCGGCCTACCCAAATGCCCTTTCTTTGGTATTGTTCGTCGAGTTGAGCTCCTTAAGTTCTGAGTTGAGCTGCACGATTACTGACAAATGCTTGCACTGACAGGACAGGTCCACTCAAATCTGTGAGGTTCTTTTCTCAAAAGACCATTTCAGACTACTACATGGTCCTCTTATGGCCTGACCAAGATTATGTCTGGACTTTAAAAGAGACTGTGACCTCTGAGTTTGTTTCGGACTTTCTTCTCAGAGTAGTCAGATAGGAAACGCCGTCATCTAGCTATTTTTTTATTTTATTTTTTTAAGATGACGTGTAAATTTATTCCAATATCCTATTTACAGAATAAACAATTTCATTTCAGTAAAAAAAAAAACAAAGAACAGACTTCGTCTAAGACAAGTTTAGCTTCAGGCTTTGCTTCCATCTACCAAACACCCTGTATAATGGGGCACCTAGGCTTTATAAATTAACGAGTTACTTATAAATAATCGACTAACTTACATTTGCGGTTGCAAAAACATGTTCTCCGATACACCCTTTGGTTTGTTTTTTTTTTGTTGGGCCCTTCGTTGTGCATGGTCCGACACGCACTGGGCCGGTTTTTTTAAAGTAATAATTTGTCTTGAGCTATAAGACACCTATATTACAATTTATATGTGTAGGTACAGTATAAACAGAAGAAATCAGTTTAACGAAGAGCTCCCAGCAGCCAGCTTCTGTAGTAATATGCCATGTGTTTGGCAGTGCCTGGACCACGTGTCGGGCGCGCAGTTCAACCCCACGGTGACGCTGGCGGCGCTGGTGTGGGGGCGCGTGTCGCGGCGCCGCGCGCTGGGCGAGGTGGCGGCGCAGCTGGTGGGCGCCGCGCTGGGCACCGGGCTGCTGCGCGCGCTGGCGCCGGCCGGCCCGGCGCTGTGCGTGACCGCGCCGGCCGCGCGCCTGGCCGACTGGCAGGCCGCGTGCGTGGAGGCGCTGCTGGGCGGCTGCCTGGCGCTGGCCAACTGCGCGGCGTGGGACGCGCGTAACGCCGGCGTCCGTGACTCGTGGCCGCTGCGCGTGGGCCTGTCTGTCGCCGGCCTGTCACTCGTGGCGGTTAGTGCTGGCCGACCGTCGTCGGCAGCAATTTATTATATCGCATTCTAAACGATAAATATTCGCGAGGGCGACTAGGCATATATTTTATCTTAAATATGAATGAAGGAACCGGTCGTATTAATGTACTCGTGTGAATGATTCCAGGGCGAGCTGACGGGTGCCAGCATGAACCCAGTGCGCAGCTTCGGACCGGCGCTGTGGAGCGGCAACTGGACTAGCCACTGGGTCAGTACAATCCGCGACTCTCAGGGAACTTCTTTATTACTTTTATAACGTGGCCAAGTTGTGGTCAGATATGGCACAGATGCAAGTGAAACGGTTCCTTGCAGCCCTTTGGGGCTAGAACCTCGCTGGACACACTGTCAGTGGTGATGCGACGCGCTCGCCGTTTCAATAGCCGCGCCACCACTGAAGTAGTCGCACAGAATGATGATGAGAAACACTCATCTGGCGACATAATGTGGAACGAGAAGAGTGTTCAGCCAGAAATAGGCAGGTTCGCGTCAGTGGTATACAAGTCGGACCTAGTAACCATGTGAGTCAACTAAATACCTTGTCCGTTTTGAAGGTTCCAATTAGGGATATCTTTTTTTTTCTCGTCTATCCTATGGCGTGGGGTGTCGTTGGAAAGGCCGTTCAAAAATATTATGTGTCTCAAAACCATTTGGATTCAGGAATTCGTTTGCGAGATATTAAGCTTTAAAGTGCAAATTTTTGTTCACACGAGGCGAGACGTTGGGACGTTTTTGTGCCTTCCGCATCGAGTGACTTTTTTTTACGTATACCCTTACCTTACACATTTTTGTTAAAATGGACGAGGATGTAAGTGATGAAGATATAAATGACTCAGAAGTTTCACAGAATTTTGAACAACAATTAAATGTTTATAATGGAAGAGTTGATTGCAGTAAGGACAAAAGAAGGTGAAATAAGATTAGCAGAGAAAAGAAAAGAACGAGAAGACGACCATAGTGATGATGGTTTTATTACTGTCACAAGAGGAAAACCGAGACGTTTAATAAGAAGTAACTCAGTGGACGTAAATAATCACGAAGGAAAAGATAAGGTGGGTGCTAGTACACCTGTAACAATAGCGATTCATAAAGTATGTGTTACCTCAGTGGATAATTTGCCTAAACCAATAGCCATGGCTAAATTATTGCGTTCCGAAAATATTAAGGATATTCTTAGGATAAAATATAAACGTTTGGAGTCGGAAGGAAAATGGGTCGATTGTGAGTCGGTAAGAGTGAGCTTTAAAGGTAATGTGCTACCACAATATATTTATGCATATGATTGATTTAAAGTTGAACCATACGTGATTCCAGTGCCGCAACGTTCGGGTTTTGGCAATTTGACCATACAATTAAATATTGCCCTACTAAAAAGGTTTTATAATAATAATTTTAATAATTGTTTTGTGCCCGAAATGCGGAGGTAATCACGAAAACTGTACCATAAAGTGATTTCAAATGTTTAAATTGTAAGGGTAATCACTTTGTCCTGGATAAAACTTGACCCGTTTTCCTAAAAGAAAAATTATCATGAGTGAAAACAAGTTACATACCGAGTGGCCCTACAAGTGTTTATGGAGGAGAAGGTATATTTCAACACAGACGATATCTCACAGCGAGTTGTTAGCAATCAACCTACAGCCACAGTCAACTCTGGTAAAGAAACTTATAGAGAAGTATTGACCATAATTGAAGTGCAGCAACACAGAAGATAAAGCAAAAGGAAGATAAAAATAGTGCACAGAAAGGAAAGTGCGCAAGTGTTAAGTAATTTTGTATCAAGGAAGATATGGATAAAAATAAAAGGTATACAGGGTGGAAGGGACATCGACGCGAAAACTGATACTGAAACCCCATCCTTTGAAATTTTTCGTCGGTTATTTAAAAAAAAAAAAACAGCTGTTTCATATTTATTTTACCTCGATGGTCCTAGTTTATCAATTATAGCTTCTAGTTATAGCTATAATATGTAAGCGGGCACACCCTTTATGCCTGGAGGCTTTATTTTCTTTTTTAAATATTGTTTACGTTTAGTTATTTTTATTTCTGCTTGAGTATAGTTCTCGATGTTTTTGGTTGGTATATTGGCGTGTGGTAGCTGTCATATAGCAATTAATTTATAATTTAAATTATGTTTTGCGTAATGTAAAAATCTTGCATACTATTGTATGGAATATTTTTGTTTTTCTAACTGAACAGACAGCTGTGCTGCTGAAGTATTTGTTGCGCCACTTCTTCTTCCCAGCAAAAGCACTAGGAAGTGGTGAAGGGTGGGCGTTTTGGGGGACTGTCTTATGTAATTTTGACGTTCGAAAAGTGCTGATTCTCAGCCTAGTTTGAATAAATGACTTTTGAACTTTTTGTATGTACTGAATCCATGGTAACGGTTTTCGCGTCGATGTCCCTTCCACCCTGTATAAAAGTCTGAACTTGAATTGCAAAAAAATTATATCAATGTTAAAAATTATTTGGGAGGAGATTCAGAAACTTTTGGTTAGTATATTTGGAAAAAATATCCTGTGATATTTACGAGTAAGTGGCCTCAGTAATGGATAGTACACAAAAAGTAATAACTGGTGTCTTTTCGAATCTGCTAATACAAGAAAATATACGTATTGCAATAATTAGCGAAACGTGGTTCGATTGTGAGGTTAACGTTAATATCTTATTTGTTATGGTGGTGTTGCTATTTTGGTGCACAGGTCAATTCAATCTCACCCAGTTTTATTTTAGCAATAATGTGGGTATCGAATTAATTTGTGTTAAATTATTAAATTCCAAAGACTTTGGATCATAGTCATTGTATCACTGTATTGTCCTTCGTCCGTTCAAACGGTTGAGTTTCGATTGGAATGATATTTTTGGTCACTTTACTAATAAAACTATAACAGCTGGGTACTTCAACGGTCTTCACACTAATTGGTCGGTTAACACGGATGTGGATCGCTTAACAACGGCATCGCAATTCGAGTTAACACGGATGTGAATCGCTAAACAACGGCATCGCAACTCGAGTTAAGGTGGTAAATAGTTATTTACAATAGACATCCCTGGATATATCATTGGTCTCCTCTGATGATGCAATAAAATTTCATTGGCAGGTGTTTAATGAAAATCTGGGTAGTGATCACCTGATTATCAAAATGTCAGCTAACTTATCTTGTTAAGAAACACATATTGTTAAGAAACGTAATTTTAAAAATGCAAATTGTAATGAATATGGTCAAACGACTTCTGAAAGTATTAAAACGTTTAAATAAGGGTATTTTTATTTATTTATTTTTATTCATCACACATGTTTCTTTTGCCATTATAGATAATAAATCTAAGGCGACAAAGTAACTTAAAATATACTTCTGCCGTCCACTAACTAAAAGGCCGCTAAGCCCAAAAAGTAGTTTTCGAGAAAACGCAAAAATAAGTGGGAATTGATGTCTCTTGAAAAGTATGCTACCTAGGAACAAGGTTGCAAGTTATATATGTAGGCATAGTCTTTGCGCACAATATGTGATATATTTCATTCATTTATATTAATCACATTTTATTTAAATTCATTTTCTATCTTTTAGCTAAGCCATTTATTTTTATTTTTATATAATATACTGCATTTTAAGGCCGCTAACCATACCTTAACTGCTTTATAGCAAAGCAATTTCTTGTAGCCGCCACGTCTTGTACTTATAGTAAAAATTATCAAAATATACTTAGTTATAAAGCAGTTAAAGGATTTTAACAGACTTATAGCCTAGTAACTAACACTTGGAAGACTAACTTTGCTTACTTAGAAAGCAGTTATGGGATTTTAAACGCGTTTAAGGTCGGTATTGTAAAACATATTTTTATACTGGTTCTCCAATTGCTTAACTAGAAGGCAGTTAAAGACATCTTGCTCGCAATTAACTGCCTTTTAAGTAAGCACTTGCGGGTAAAAAGTTGAGAAGATAAAAACTATTTTATGAAAATCAGAACTTTATTTATAAATAATAAAGAATAGACAATCAGTACGTCTAATTAAATTGTATAGGAACTTAACAAATAGCTTATTATTAATTCAACAATATTTAATAAACAAACCAAGTTTAATCAAACTTTTACAAATCTTATTCAGTAATGAGATTACAATTACATACATCTTTAATAATAATCAGTATTCGCGAAACCATAGGAAAAATTAATTTTATAAAAATACCGAAAACATATTAACTAGCATATAATTCTCTTGCTGTTTTATACTTGTCATGGTGTTTTGCCCATGTCGAACATGCATTACTATCGGGTAGGTATAGCTTGCGTGCGAACAATAAGGTTTGTATCAAGACTATGAAATCTGTGAGATTCGCATATTTCGCATTCCTCATTTCCTAGTCGAGCGAACCATATGTTTAGACTCTTTAGATGTGATCGGTATAACTCATAGCCCTTTTTGTATTCTGGATATTTCGAACGAAAGTCAGAATATATAAACGTAATATTAATTTCACTGGGCAAATAACGACGATGAGGAGCGTGTTCATGACGATAGTGCGGTGCAGCTGGATTGAAATATTTAATATGTTCCGTAATAATATCTCTATTAAGAGCTGGAGTCTTTACGTGCATGCCCCATTTATCAATATCTTTGTCAGGATTAAGAGAATTAAGCAATATTTTATCATTTTTTTTTGCAGTAACCTAAAGTAGTTAAGAAAAATACTTTTCACTCCTTCATTAAAACTCCATCACTCTTTTGTAAAGTAAATGCTCTTTTTGCATTTCTCTTAGGCTCCTGTACATATTTTCTTTTAGGTGCTATCGTATAATTACTTCTTATAAATAATCTTCTTTCAGAATGTGTCATCATCCAATACTTGTTGCGTTCCTCGGGAGTAAATATAGTTGAACAACATTTTGTATACATCATATCACAGACTGATATTTTACATTTTACTTGCTTCTGCGTTCCTTTTCTTTCTCAACTAATTTATCTTTCAAGCTGGTATCATATTTCTTTCTTTTTGTGGAAGATGGTGGTTCTATATCTGTAGATATAGAGCAATCAAAAATAGATAAAGATGTACGTCTTTTCTTAGGTAACCGATGTCCAATAATCTCTTCTGTTCTTGTAAATTCTTGAGTATGTCGTCGCGTTTTTAATTTTTTGGGGAACATTTTAGTTATTGATGTTTTCCTTTTCAATATTGGTTTACTTTTAGAATTTGAAACTGTATTTTGTCTTTGCATGTCATAACCATATTCAGTATCATCACTAAAAACTTCATCACATGGTTGGTAGTCCTTATCCTTAACGGAGTCATCACTGTCATAATCTAATATTTCTGGTATAATGCAGTGAGAAGAAGATGAAACCGGGGAAGGAGGGGATATCGATTCGTGGCAGTATATGGAATGTTTTTCAAGCTGTTGAGTTAATGTTTCTATTGTAAGCTTCAGAGTTTCTTCTGGTTGGCTGTAATTATATGTCATTTGTGTTTCATTGAATTTTTGAAACAATTGTGATGTCATCGAGTAAGGTTCTTGGTAGAGAAGATTAACTAAATCGTTATTGTTCATGCGGGCGTACTTTGATTCTTTTTGGCTAATATTAGAGCAAGTGGAAATGCGTATAGATGGCATGCTGTTAGTGTCAAGGCGTTGTGCAGTTGGAAATTCCTGGTCCACCAACACACTGTTCATCATAGTTTGGATCCTTCATTATATACAGGAACGTCTACAAAATCTAAAAATACAATGAAATATAATCAGTTAACTGATGAACCAAATATACGACACACAGGTATAAAACAATCGAAACAGATGCCTAAAACAACAATTACGATGAACTTAGAAGCAGTAGGTACTTTAAAACAATTTTGCAATAGGTAGGTACATAATGAAAACTAGCAGCACGCGTTTTACCTGTGCAGGTATTGCGGAATACAGAAAAATGTATGGTAACAAAAACAGGCATTTAATTTTATAAAGTTAGATAAACTATCATTTGTTTTAATTGCAAACATCCAAATATACTTTCGCATTTATAATAATATTACAAATAGCTATTTATAACAATAAATGAAATAATAATGTCAGCTTACTTTTGCCTATTTTGTCCGTCTGCTACGAGCACCCGAAGTGAAAAGGAAGGAATTATAGTCTGAGCTGGTCAAACGCAAACGCAAATCACAAGCGTTTAACTGCTTTTTAGTCTAGTATTGTCGTTTAGCTGCTCTCTAGCGATTGATATTTAGCTAATACTAATTTCAATACATAACTTAAGAGTCGCTATTGGCGTATAACTGCTTTCTAGTGTAGTTTTTCTTTATAACTGCTTTATAGTTAAGGCACGATGTTCAGATGGTTATTTGTATGACACAATATACGAAGGTAGTTAAAGACGCTTAGCTGCTTTTTAGTCAAGCATGACTAGATAACGTACTTTTAGATAAGTAAATTTAGAAAAAATTATACATAAATTTGCCGCTAAAGTATACTAACGTCTTTCTAGAGAAGTATTGTGGCTTAGCCGCTTTTTAATTAAGGAAGTAACGAAATTTATGTGGTTTAACTGCTCAGCAATGTTCTGTATCTCTAAAACTATAAATCATAGAAAAATGATTCTTACACCAAAAGATAGAGCATCGAAAGTTGTATAAGACTACATTAAAAATTGAAAAACGACCAACTGTGGCTTAACGGTTTTTTAGTTAGTGGACGGCAGACTTAACTATATCTTACATGCTACACAGTACGTGGCCCTTGTGAACTCGAAATAGGTCTATGGCCAAAAAAAACAACCAAGAAAAAACCAAGAATGAATGAAGACCAAGTTCACCTTGAGAGTCGAGAAGCTGGAGTCGCGCCATAAGATAAACTTCAAATCTTTTGTGGTGCGAGTTCCGACTCATCACATGGAGACTTTCATGAAGCAGGAATTTTGGCCGACGGGTGTCGTGTATCGGCGTTTTCGCGGAAGGCTACATGTCACCACGACTCAGCGCAATACGTCGCCGACCCAACGTAGAAACTAGTTTTAGTGATGTTTTTTATTATGTATTAGTTAATTATTATATAAGATTATTTTGTGTATTTTGTCTATGGGCCTTAGTCGCCTGACAATAAAGCAATTATTATTATTATTTCCTTTATTTTACTTTTTTTTATTATTATCATTTAATTATATTTTTAAATATGTATTAGAATAAAAAAAATATAAACATAGTATCCCACCGGTATCGGGAACAGGGTCCAAGCTACCGGCGGTCAGGGCTCCAGAGAGAGGAATCTCCTAACAATGCGAGCCGTGTCCAGGAGTACTGCTTTCTGAATCAAGCCCTTAATCCAGCTGCCCAACGAGAGCCTCCTTAGGTGTTGGTCGAGGCTCTTGGCAATTAAGCCATTGGCTGATACGACCATGGTGTAATAACATACTTCACCTGGTATTCTCTTCCGACGATGGCCTAAGACCATGTCACGATAAGTGTTGCCATTGATTCTCCTTTTCAGTAAATTTAGGAACTTTCTCATTTAGTTAATGAAAATAAAATAAATTACTAACTAGCTTAACTATTTAGTAATTGGTGTGAATAATCTATTTAGTTTTAAATTAATTAAAATATTGAATTATTAGTTCATAATTGCTTTGTTATGTTAAAAATGCATTTTGCTCGAGTAATTCAATTACACACAGTGGTCACACATAGAATTGACAAGTGTCATACTGACAGCCCGCCATTTCATCGCTATCGTCGTGTCGCTCTTATCTATAGCGTTGTTTCGCTCGGTGTGCAAAATACTGTGGTTCCCAAACATTGGTGTGGTGATATAGAAACCACCTAACTGTCGAAGCCGAACACACGGCTACTGAAAATCCAGCTACTGTTCAACGAAGGTCCACTAGAAATCGAAGGCTTCCCGACCGCTACGGAGACTACGTTCTAAACTGAATCTTTCTCATAAAAGCTTGGAAGAATGTGGTGATATTGACTGTGTCACGTCAGCATGAATTTAACGCGAGAGAATTTTCGTACAATGATTTTTAATGACTTTCGATGTTATTTAAGTCAACAAGAAAGTTAAGACTTTGATTGGCCTTTCACTATGAAGCCCCATCTCGTGCCGCTGCTTACAACTGGTTTAATGAGTCGCACTAATCTTACCGATGATCTGCGTGAGGGACGGCCTTCTACAGCGACGACTGAAGATAACATCTGTGCGGCGTATGATAGAGACTGACTTATCAGCAGATTCGGACAAGCTTAGGCATCGGTATGAGTCAAGTGCGCAAAATCCTCCATGAAAATTTAGCGGTCAGGAAGCTTTGTGCCTGGTGGATACCTCATAATTTGACAGAAGCACAAAAAATCCGTCGTGTTGATTGGTGTCGTGAAATGGTTCAAAGATTTAACTAGATTAAGCTGGATTTATTGTTATGATCCTGAAACTAAGAGACAGTCTGCTGTCTGGGTGTTTCATCCGAGGAGTTGCCAACTGAAGTGAAGAGTGGTCGAAGCGTGGGAAAAAAGATGGTGGTCTCGTTCTTCAGAAGGGCAGGTCATTACGCAACAATATTGTTTTAGAGGATCGAAAAACATTTACTACAGAGTGTTACACTAAAAATTGTTTGCCACTTGTCTTGGAAAAAGTTCGGGAGAAACTAACTCGCAGTAGGATCCTCCTTCACCACGACAACGTCTCGTCGCACACCGCCAAGCAAACAATCGACTACTTGGCGACGTCAGACGTGGAATTACTGGGTCACCCGCCCTATAGCCCTGACATCGCATCTTGCGATTTTAATTTATTTCCGAAAATAAAAGAAAAGCTTCGAGGAAAACGTTTTATGGACGCCGAGGAAGTAGTGGCTGCGTTTCAAAATGCCGTCGAAGAGACGCCTAAGGACGAGTGGGCGAAGTGCTTTTCTCAGTGGTTCCATCGGATGCAGCGATGTATTGATGTAAATGGACACTATTTTGAAAAGATATAATAAAACTAATAACTTGTTAGTTTGTTCAGTTTTTGATTTTCTAAGAACTTTCAGTGTCACCTTCGTATGTCAATTTATTAAAAATGATGATAATTGAGTACCCGTTTATTTTTATCTTTTTCCCCAGTAAAAAAGTTTGAGAACTGCATCGCAACTGATGACGTATTCTTAGGCCAATCACGTGACCCAGCTGTCACGGAAAGAGAATACCTGGCGAAGTATGTTATTATACCATGGATACGACTATCGGCACAATGATCGCTGAGTCCACATCCCACATGTCGACAACCTCGCGAGCCAAGTCAAGATACTTTTATTTGTTTATCTTTTTCGGCTTTCACGAGGTTCCCGTCATGTGCGGGACCGTTATGTCAATGATCATTGTGCGCCGCTCGATCCACCACCACTATATCAGGCTTATTGGCAACAATATTCCTGTCAGTGATGATGGATCGATCCCAGTACAATGTGATATTTCCATTTTCGAGAACTGGGTCGGGCACATACCTGTAAGTAGTACGGTACTTCCGATTCCACAAGGCTGTATTTCAGAGCAAGTTGCTGATGGATAATCCTGGCTACAAGGTTGTGTCTATGCAAGTACTCTTCGTTAGCCAGACGAGAACACCCGGAGATAATGTGTCGGATTGATTCTCCTGGACGGTGGCATGCCCGACAGATGTCAACCGTGCCGTCCTTCACAATGAATCCAGATTCATCAATTCAATCCAGTTCTGTATCTGTTCGAGCATATTTTTGTATTTTATTTCACTCGGGCTCCAGACGGCCGCATTATATTTCAAATGACTCCTCACAAAAGCCTCATACAAAGCCCGCAATGCACTGATGTTTGTGAAGTCATTTGCCTGACGCAGCACAAATCCCAGATTCCTGTACCTACGCCTTTTTACAAACGTGTACCACGTGTTTGCGAAACTGCAGATCACTGGTGAAATGAATGCCTAAATCCCTAACCTCCATGACACGCTGCAGCGGCTCCACCCGTCCATGCTGTACTGGTGGTCTTGTGGGATTCGTGTGCGTGCGAATGAAAGCACCGAGCACTTTGATACATTAAAGTATAGCTTATTGCAGTGACTCCATTCAGTGACCCTATCTAAGTCGTGCTGCAGCATGTCATGATCCGCAGTGTCTACGTCTTATGACTGCAGACAAAGTTTGCTTTGTTAATGCGAAAGGCTACATCGCCTAATTGTGAGACATGTAATTGAAGATGTGCAACATTTTCCTGATGGAATTTGCTAAGAACAAGGATGAAAGGGAATCTTTGGCTAGGGAGTTTAAACTGAACATGTGGGATGTTGGACTTATCCAAAATATTTTCGCATATCCTAAATCAGAACGAACTAAACATATAATTTGTGGTTTAATGCGGAAGTCTAGCCAGTGATTCTATTTTCTATTTTCATAGTATTTATGTATAGTGGTAGTGGATAGTAGTGTAGTAAAATGTATAATATTACAAGTGTATAGTTGTGTGTAAATTGACTATAAGGTACAATGGTTTGATGTGGATAAAAACCCCTTATTAACATTGATATAATATAAAAACCCGAGATGCACAGTCTTGGACAAAAATTATACTCAACACTGTCTCCTAATATACACTAGTAGTTATAGTCATGATTTATAAACATACTATTATTATAAGTATAATTGTATAGAATCATTTTATTTTTCCTAATTGAACAGACAGCTGTGCTGCTGGGGAGTTTGTTGCGCCACTTCTTCTTCCCAGCGAAAGCACTAGGAAGTGGTGAAGGGTGGGCGTTTTGTGGGACTGTCTTATGTAACTTTGACGTTCGAAAAGTGCTGATTCTCAGCCTAATTTGAATAAATGACTTTTGAATTTTGAATTTTGAATTTTGAATTTTGAATACTTTTTTGAAAAATTCAACCTTACTCGCATGTTTTAAATTTGTTTTTCCAAGAAATGTTTATAAAGAAAATAAAATTTAATGACTGAAGTTTGCTGGTAGAACAAGGCATGAAGTGAGTCGAATATTTTTTTTAATACTTTTTATTTTTTATAAATAGACTTTTAACCTATTTTAAGATATTATTATTAGATATTTTAAGTTTTTTTTAAATTTATATGAATGTGTGTTCTAAACACATATTTATATTTTTATAATAATAGATATTGTTGTTATCAAATTAAAATAAGTGATCGTGCACAAACATTTAAAAAAAATCTTCGAGTTTAGGACCTCTTCTGCTTTTGGAAGTCGGTTATAAACTATATTCAATTATATAAATATTAATTTAAAACTAAATACGAAAAGGTTCAAAAGTCTTTACACGTAATAAAAAATAAAATAAAAATTATACTAATACTACGTTATACTAAAAAATCTACAAAATTAAAAGTAGGTTGTAATGCATTGTACTTACTCAAAATCCATACACTAAAAACCCAGAATCGACAGCAATGAAATGTTTACCAACGGGTTAATTATAATAGACATTTGATGATACCAAAGGAAAATCCCGGAAATCCGTGGGTTATAGGAGCTATATCGTCGACTTTAAACTGTGTCAATGTTTTACAACTTAATCATATCACTCTACTTTGTACTATTTGGTATTGTGTACAAACAACCTATTTTTTTTTAAATATCATATCATAAAAAATAATAAAACTATTTTGAGTTGATGTTGTAATTGTGTGTAATTGTTAATTATTCTGTTGTTTCCTGTTCCTGCCACGGGTTTCGTGTAATAAGTAAAAAAAAAACATTATATATTTTCTATGTCTAAGCACACTGCATCTAAAAATCCTGCAGGTTTATTCAAGTCGCCTTCATATCGGGCCCAGCAGAGCTATCATGACAAGCGCGAGAGCGCTCTTTTTCTCGTTTTGTCGAAATTTGTCTACGATTCTGACGTCATTCTAATCCCTAACATGACCGTAAACGACGAGTAAACTCGAAAAAGACAGTTTGACACTTCTATATCTTGCGACGAGAAACAGATGTTGAAAGTTATTTAAAAAAAAATAGTTTTATGATAGCAACATCGGGTTTTTTTTTTGGGTGGGAAATCATCAAATGATTTCTCCCGCTCTGGGTGGAGCGGGAGGGCGTGTCAGACTCTTACTGACTAAAACCCACCCGTGTTCCTTCTGTTGCCTGTGGAATGCCAGCGGGCCACAGTATCCCTTTCGGACTTTCCCGCAACCCCGGCAGGCAATGGTCTCATCGGACCCCTTCACTCGCTGACACTCTTTGAGGCGCGCGTGGAACACAACGCGCCGTCAACCCGGGCTTGGTCCTTACCGGACGGCGAGCTACCCATTGCTCACCGTCCGCAAGCCCGCGCCTACGGTGGCCGGGAATCAGCAATTGATTCCCGACGCCCAGGGCGTCTCCAGATTCACGTCGCTCGCGTCTTCAGATTGATAGTTTTGTACCTGGTTAGGTATAGTTTTACTTAGTGGTTATAATACATAACGATGGCGACCTCGTTCCTCGAACAAACCACGCCTAGGACATGAAAATACATAGCTATTGCTTTTTCATTCACTTGGTCAGTTCTTCTCAGTCAGACCTTCTTAACATGAATATACTACCTAAGAAATGTTTTTTTTGTGAGTGTTATTGGGTTTTTCCATCTCGAATTTCTCAGTAACAGCCCGGGGTAGGATTTGTGCCAGGTTGATGACAATAGGCTCGCCCCCTATTACATGGGACTTAAACATAACTGGTGAAATGAGAGTGTACTATAGGTACACCTCTGCCTAACCCTTCGGGGAATACAGGCGTTATGTTATGTTTTGTGTATGTTGTATGTTTTATTACTTCCTATTGCTTTTGCACCAAGGCCAGAGTTTCAGTATATTTTAAAACAATTACTATCTACTTATTTGACATTTCTTTACAGCAAGTTTGACTGCTGCTATGAGCCACTAGCACCTGGCACAAATATTAATTATTCAACCTCGCAAAGATTAGGGAGGAGACTTTGCTCCATGAAAACGATGAGGAATGCGAGTGCCATGAGAAAAGAATGACACCCGTCTTTGGAGGAAGAATATTGGAAATCAATAATAATTAATTTATAACAATAATGTTGCTTTATTATTTATCAAAATAAATTATTTTCTATTATATATATCTTGTTATTTGTGTGTGACTGCTACAAAATAGCTTTCCTTGGCCTTAGAGCTGGCACAATAAGATGACGGGCTGGCAGAATAACGAGATAACACACAAGATAATAACAATTTCGTTGGTTTTCGTTGGTCTGGTGGTCGCAAGCTTTACTGCTGAGCATGAGGTCCTGGGTTCGATTCCCGAGTCGGACATAGTGTTTGGGTTTTTTTATCTGGAATTGCTCATTACCAGCCCGGAGTCTGGATTTGTGCCTGGTTGATGGCAATAGGCTCGCCCCCTATTACATGGGACTTAAACATAACTGGCGAAATGTGGGTGGACTATAGGTACACCTCTGCCTAACCCTCCGGGGAATACAGGCGTGATGTTATGTTCGTTTGTAACAATTTCCATTGATTTTCCTCACGAAATCGATTCTCTTCAAATCTCCTGAACACATTAGGTACTGAGCCCGCTCCTAATTGAACTTCACTAATTATCCTTTTATCATGACTGTGTACTTCGAATGAAGAATATTATCTATTAAGTAATTATCCAGTAGTGAGTTTATAAGGAGCTTTTTAGGTCTTCCTCTCCTTTGTCTAGTTCCCGCCAGTGTTTAAAAATGATTGAATTCATACAATAACAGATTGTCGAAATCAATATTTACTAAGGCACAACTCGTTATTAGAGAACAAAATAACATCGAGCACAGAAAATCTTGTATCGATCAGCTGATTCAAATAAAATCCGCCATCTTGCCGCTTAATTAACATCCTCTTAGCAAGCTCTAAACAGTGCACCGGTGGTGTTTAATTTTGACAGCTACTAATCATTTGCTTAGCAACCTCTTAGCGCTAAATAGCGTTTATGAATGAGAATTTTGTTAATCAATTGCTTAGCATTTGATTAAAATTTAACTAGCGTTTATAAATAAGATCGATTGTTGACATAATGTACTCATTACAATGTTTTTTTTCATGAGTTGTATTGCAATATTATGTGGTTAGCTAGCGACCTCGACAATTATTTATTTTACCTCGATGGTCCTAGTTTATAACTTCTAGTTACAGCTTTAAGTAAGCAGGCACGCCCTATAAGCCTGGAGGCTTTATTTTCTTTTTTTAGATATTGTTTACGTTTAGTTATTTTTATTTCTGCTTGAGTATAGGTCTCGATGTTTTTGGTTGCTATATTGGCGTGTGCTAGCTGTCATATGGCTATTAATTTATAATTTAAATTGTGTTTTTCGTAATTTAAATTATCTTAAAAATTATTGTATAGAATCATTTTTTTTTTCCTAACTGAACAGACAGCTGTGCTGCTGGGGAGTTTGTTGCGCCACTTCTTCTTCCCAGCAAAAGCACTAGGAAGTGGTGAAAGGTGGCGTTTTGGGGGGTCTGTCTTATGTAATTTTGACGTTTGAAAAGTGCTGATTCTCAGCCTAGTTTGAATAAATGACTTTTGAATTTGAATTTGAATTTGGAGCATACAGTGGAGGTATGCCCGGCTTGGGCAGAGCTCCGTCGTGTCCTCGTGGAGGCAATCGGTGGCGGGGATCTCTCGCGTCCGGCCCTGGTCCAGGCCATGGTACGGAGCGAGAGGGCATGGGAGGCCGTCACCTCCTTCTGCGAAGCAGTAATGCCCGCGAAGGAGGAGGCGGAGCGCGTGAGGGAGAGGCAAATTTCGCTCCATCACGCCCCTAGCCGCCGCAGGAGGAGACGCCCTGGGCGTCGGGAATCAATTGCTGATTCCCGGCCACCGTAGGCGCGGGCTTGCGGACGGTGAGCAATGGGTAGCTCGCCGTCCGGTAAGGACCAAGCCCGGGTTGACGGCGCGTTGTGTTCCACGCGCGCCTCAAAGAGTGTCCTAGATTGATAGTTTTGTACCTGGTTAGGTATAGTTTTACTTAGTGGTTATAATACATAACGATGGCGACCTCGTTCCTCGAACAAACCACGCCTAGGACATGAAAATACATAGCTATTGCTTTTTTATTCACTTGGTCTGATTATAATGGTTTAAAACATTAGTAGGTAGATATAAATCCAGAGTTAAATGCCTTTTCCTGTTTACTCCAATTATTGGAGCTTATTATTTTCATTGCTACAATCGCAAAAACAATGAATTAAACTTATTAAATAATTGTAATGTTTATAAAAAAATCCGATGAAATTCTTGACTTTTGTCTGTCAAAGTCACGACAGATACAGAAATCGTGGTTTTGACAACTTTATTCATAAAATTCTGTTTTTTAGTCGACTATTTTGATTATAATCTGTGCCGAACGCGTAATTTCTCCTCTATTTCGTTTCGCAACTAATCACTTGCTAACTTTCGTTTATAAATAAAGAAAAGTTAACCATCTATTTAGACCTAACCATTTGCTTAGCTAAACAGTGGCTAATCAGTGATTAGCGAGATTTTTATAAATAGGCTTTCATGTCCTAGGCGTGGTCTGTTCGAGGAACGATGTCGTCATCGTATCGTATATAACCACTAAGTAAAACTATACATAACCCGGTACAAAACTATCAATCATGAAAATACATAGCTATTGCTTTTTCATTCACTTGGTCAGTTCTTCTCAGTCAGACCTTCTTAACATGAATATACTACCTTAGAAATGTTTGTTTTGTAAGTGTTATTGGGTTTTTCCATCTCGAATTTCTCAGTAGCAGCCCGGGGTCTGGATTTGTGCCAGGTTGATGACAATAGGCTCGCCCCCTATTACATGGGACTTAAACATAGCTGGTGAAATGAGAGTGTACTATAGGTACTGATTTCGACAATCTTTTACGGGATTTGAGAATGACTTCTACGTCATTCTCAAATCCCGTAAAAGATTGTGTGAATTCAATCATTTTGAAACGCTGGCGGGAACTAGACAAAGGACAGGAAGACCTACAAAGCTCATTTTAACTCACTACCAGGATAATTACCTATTAGATAATATTCTTCATTCGAAGTACACAGTCATGATGAAAGGATAATTAGTGAAGTTCAATTAGGAGGGGGTTCAGTACCTAATGTGTTCAGGAGCTTTGAAGAGAATCGATTTCGTGAGGAAGTTCAATGGAAATTGTTACAAACAAACATAAAATCACGCCTGTATTCCCAGAAGGGTTAGGCATAGGTGTACATAATAGTACACCCACATTTCGCCAGTTATGTTTAAGTCCCATGTAATAGGGGGCGAGCCTATTGCCATCAACCGGGCACAAATCCAGACTCCGGGCTGGTAATGAGCAATTCCAGATGAAAAAACCCAAACACTATGTCTGACTCGGGAATCGAACCCAGGACCTCATGCTCACCAGACCAACGAAAACCAACGAAATTGTTATTATCTTGTGTGTTATGTCGTTATTGTGCCAGCCCGTCATCTTATTGTGCCAGCTCTAAGGCCAATAAAAGCTATGTTGTAGCAGTCACACACAAATAACAAGAGATATATAATAGAATATAATTTATTTTGATCAATAATAAAGCAAAATTATTGTTATACATTCATTATTATTGATTTCCAATATTCTTCCTCCAAAGACAGGTGTCATTCTTTTCTCATGGCACTCGCATTCCTCATCTTTTTCATGGAGCAAGGTCTCCTCCCTCATCTTTGCGAGGTTGAATAATATTTGTGCTAGGTGCTAGTGGCTCTGGTGATGTTATGTTTTGTGTATGTTTTATTACTTCCTATTGCTTTTGCACCAAGGCCACCAAGGTTTCAGTATCTTATTATAACAATTACTACTTATTTGACATTTCTTTACAGCAAGTTTGACTGCTGCTATGAGCCACTAGCACCTAGCACAAATATTATTCAACCTCGCAAAGATGAGGGAGGAGACCTTGCTCCATGAAAACGATGAGGAATGCGAGTGCCATGAGAAAAGAATGACACCTGTCTTTGGAGGAAGAATATTGGAAATCAATAATAATGAATGTATAACAATAATTTTGCTTTATTATTGATCAAAATAAATTATATTCTATTATATATCTCTTGTTATTTGTGTGTGACTGCTACAACATAGCTTTTATTGGCCTTAGAGCTGGCACAATAAGATGACGGGCTGGCACAATAACGACATAACACACAAGATAATAACAATTTCGTTGGTTTTCGTTGGTCTGGTGAGCATGAGGTCCTGGGTTCGATTCCCGAGTCAGACATAGTGTTTGGGTTTTTTCATCTGGAATTGCTCATTACCAGCCCGGAGTCTGGATTTGTGCCCGGTTGATGGCAATAGGCTCGCCCCCTATTACATGGGACTTAAACATAACTGGCGAAATGTGGGTGTACTATTATGTACACCTATGCCTAACCCTTCTGGGAATACAGGCGTGATTTTATGTTTGTTTGTAACAATTTCCATTGAACTTCCTCACGAAATCGATTCTCTTCAAAGCTCCTGAACACATTAGGTACTGAACCCCCTCCTAATTGAACTTCACTAATTATCCTTTCATCATGACTGTGTACTTCGAATGAAGAATATTATCTAATAGGTAATTATCCTGGTAGTGAGTTAAAATGAGCTTTGTAGGTCTTCCTGTCCTTTGTCTAGTTCCCGCCAGCGTTTCAAAATGATTGAATTCACACAATCTTTTACGGTATTTGAGAATGACGTAGAAGTCATTCTCAAATCCCGTAAAAGATTGTCGAAATCAATATTTACTAAGGCACAACTCGTTAATAGAGAACAAAATAACATCGAGCACAGAAAATCTTGTATAGATCAGCTGATTCAAATAAAATCCGCCATCTTGCCGCTTAATTAACATCCTCTTAGCAAGCTCTAAACAGAGTACCGGTGGTGTTTAACTTTGACAGCTACTAATCATTTGCTTAACAACCTCTTAGCGCTAAATAGCGTTTATGAATGAGAATTTTGCTAATCAATTGCTCAGCATTTGATTAAAATTTAACTAGCGTTTATAAATAAGACCGATCATTTAAGTAGTCGTTGATAGAATAGTATGCCTTTGAACAAAGGTTGGACTTTACTTTAGTTTTAAACGCATTAAAAGGCAAATCTAGCAAAGAAGAGGGTAGCTTGTTAAAGAAGGTTATACCAAGCCCAACAAATGAGTTATGAACCTTATGAAGCCGGTGAAAGGGAGCACGCTCCACCATGTCCTCCGGGCGATCCACGCAGTGATGACACCCGGGCGTTTCCTCCCGCCTTATCCGAAACAGGTACCTCCCGAAACAGCCGTGTCCGGTGAGGACCTGCGTCAGGCGGAAGGTGAGGACACCGTGGCGCCTCTCCAGCCACTCCTCAAAGAGGGGACAATCGCACTCTCCATGACGCCATGAGATCCCGTCGGAGCTCTTTCCGCTGTGCCGCGATTTCTCGCGGCATCGGAGTCAAGCCCCGGCGTTTCGCCTCCTCGCGCCACTCCCAAATATGCGCGAGGACTAGCAACATCGGCTTGAGATACCATTTTATTCCTTCAATGGTGCCGATTCTCTTGTCACAAATGCTTCTAAACTAGACTAAAAATCACCAAAATTTTGATTATTCCTGTCAACCGACGATTTTCCATTCTGAAATAGACTAAAGTGACACACACAACTTAACTATATTTTAGTTTGACGGCACTGAGCTATTAATTTAATGAAAATAGCAATTTTGCTATTCAGTATTTTACGTTCTTCACCTAAAATTTTGATTGTCTAAGTATTTAATCGCGATTAAACAGGGAAATTAATTGTCATGAACTAAAATTCACACCAACACCTCAACGGTGCAAATACAAAACTGTCTTTTTTTTCTTTTCTCTTGCTTAAATCTCGAAAATGGTGTTTCCTATCGAAAAAATAATGAAAATTGCGAACCCCTTTATAAAAGCCATAACCCCTATACTCAACATGAAGTTATCGTTTTTCATATTTTCCATACAAAAACGAAAAAAAAATCCATATAAAAAAAAAACATGTCCAATATAAATAGTAGTTTAAAACTAATTATTTTCATTATTAATATATTTTAAAATAAATGATGACTAAACTAAGTACAATTAAGAAACTGCCATGTTATTTTGGAGTTTTTTTTGTATCATAAATTTGTCTACTCTTCTCGTCATCAAAATCCAAGACGAGTAAATACGACTAAATTACAGAAGAATAGGAAATTATCTCGTGTTGAATTGTTTAAATTCGGATAACTAAGGTGCCATGTTAGGGTTTGTCGAGAAAACATCAATTTTGACAGAAGAAGTCGACTATTTTGTATGGAAGCGCAGTCAGAAAACGAGAAAAGTGACCGAAATAGACAAAAATTACTCACGCGAGAGTGAGTAATTGTCGCGTGTGTCATGTTAGGCCTGCAGGCAAGATAATATATTGTGGAAATAATGTGGGCACAACTGCCTAATGTGCGGTGGCCATGTATACCCAATTACACGTACTATACAATCGCCAAGAAATAATAAGTTCTTGTTTGAACGTGTCTCGATTTAATTCGGCACCGTACTAACGTATTATTATTTCCTTCTTCTTCATTAAAGTTCAGTCTCTCGGGATGCCTATAGATTTCAAAAAAATACACACCGGTTGCTCTGACATGTTGGTAGCAGTAGGATTTTGCCAGCTTGATGTGGTACGTTCCAATAGCGAAAATAAGCAGCTTATCGTAAGTCATTCTTGGGAAATCTGCTACGTCTTGTAACGTTGCCTCCATCCTCCTTTGTGCGTTTAGACGGTGTCGATCAACGTAATCTGCTAGTACGGTTGGCCTATTCATATTTCTTTCTATCATTTCTAAAAAGCTTACAGTCAGGCGACTGTCGCTGTAACTCTCTTAGGATGCGTTGATTAACGCTGCAGCATTGGGCAAAGTATTATTAAAATATCTATGTCGGAATATCTTATCTCTTTCTTAAGTCCCTCTTCATTTTTGCGCTCAGTTTGGTAAACTCTTATTTAAATGATAGACAACAGCAAGTTCAAATTAACGGTGTCAATTCACTCGGTCTAAAAGTAAAAATGGGTGTTCCACAAGGCTCAATATTGGGTCCTTTCCTCTTTTTAGTATATATTAATGATCTTCCCCATTTATAAAAAAAAAACCATAAATGGTGTTATTTGCTGACGATACTTCTCTAATTTTTAAGATAAATAGACGTGCATCAAATCTTGATGACGTAAATAACGCCCTACTGCAGGTCCAAAATTGGTTCACTGCTAACAATTTAGTATTAAATGGGAAAAAATACTAAATGCATAAGATTTGCTTTACCGAATGTTAAAAGTAGTATTTGAGAAATAGTATTAAATAGGGAGAAACTAGAATTCGTCGATAAAACTGTTTTCTTGAGGATCAAGATCGACTCAAGGCTGCAATGGGGTCCTCATTTAACATCTCTTACAGGATGGCTAAGTTCAGCAGCATAAGCTGTGAGAAAAATCCGCCAATTTACTGATGTAGTTACCGCGAGGCTAGTCTATTTCAGTTACTTTCATAGTATCATGTCTTAAGGTATTTTACTATGGGGACGGGCTGCAGATATCGAATCGATTTTTATTCTGCAGAAAAGAGCCATCAGAGCAATATATATGGCCTCCGCAGACGCGATTCCCTAAGGGAACTATTTAAAGATATTAACATTATGACGGTACCTTGTCAATATATCTATGAGAACATCATGTACGTGAAAAAATCTAAGTATTTTCAGTAAAATAGGTGATAGACACAATTGTAGGACTAGAAATAGGGACCAATTAGTTCAACCGGGTTTCAGACTGGCTAAAATAGACTCATCTTTCATGGGGTACTGTGTAAAAAGTTACAATAAAATACCTCCCTACATACTCCAATTGAATGAAACGAAATTTAAACGTTGCATAAAACGCACACTATGCTGCCAAGCATATTATTAGTTGGGGGATTACATCGCTGACAAAAATGCTTGGCTCAACGCTGGTCCAGCTCCACAAGGGCGCATAAACTAATTGATTAGCATTGGAAAATATTGTTGGAGCTGCTGAAGATTGAAAAACTATATTTACGTTGTATAAATTCAATCTCTTTGTATTATATACAAATTGCATTGCACATATGTGAGCACTGTTTACCTACTTTAAATCTACCATTTACTGAGTAGGTACGTCTTTCATTGACTTGAATGTGCCCTGGCGGCTGAGAGTATGTCATGCTCACTCAAATGTCTCACTGGTGGTGGCGTGTGTGTTGGATCATTAAGTTCCCTTCAAAATGGTTGAGCTAAATGATGCTGATCCATGCGTCATGTTCGTGAACGGGCGCCGTCAGTGGGGACTGGTCATCTCTTAGATGCCATGGCTTATTTTAATTATTTTTGTTTTTATATTTTTATTATGGTCGCTTTTAACGCGCACGATTTGCTACATTGTTCTCACATGTATAATTTCAACATTAATGATGTAACCAATGTTTTGTAACAATATTCTAATTTAAAAGAGTGTCCATGGAGTTTCTTGCCCGTTCTTCTCCATACGAACCTACTACGCTTTGGAATGGGCCACTAGCTTCATCTTTCTGACTGACCGACCCCTTGATAATTCAAAAGTACCTGCAATTGGTTTATTTGGAATAAATGATTTGAGTTTGAGTTCCGTTGGTGGTTTCTACCACCCATCTGACCAATGTTACTAATCTTGATTTATTTGCAGCTTCAGTGGACAGTTGTGTTTCGTGTCGTTGTGTTTCTAGCGACTGTGGCGTACAGACCGTAAATCCACATTCTTCGGCATATGGCAATGCATCCCGAAATCCTCTATTTAAAATCATCACGTCATCACTTTCAAGATACCATCTTATTGGAGCCTCTTCCATGTCACCAGTGTGATTATCCAATATCTGTCGTAACATGTTAGCATCCGACGGTCGAGCACCGCAGGGTCCTGTGATTTCTAAAACGTAGCCATCTACATACAATCATAAATGGCTTTATGAGATTGTCGTATTTATGTAGACTGTAGCTCATGCGCTGAAACAAGAAGTTTGAGCTTTTTGCACGAATAAGTAAGTACCGTCTAAACAATAATTGCTCTTGTTTGGTCTTAGATTCCAAAAATATTTTTTGGCAAAATCCTGTTTCTCGCTACAATTTCGTCTCGGGTGTTATGGTCGAATCCGAGGTGTCGTGGGAGAAAGTCATTTTCGAGACATAGGTACTCTCGCTTGTCTTATTTTACGTTGAATAGTTGAACTAGGCAAGCCAAAAACTGATGTAAGTCTTTGGTTAGGTTCACCGCTTCTCAGTTTACATAAATAGATGCCCAACATCGTTTTCCCATTCGAATATTCGTTTAAAGAAGGTGTTTCATTAAATATGGTGATGAATTGCTGGTGAATTATGCCAGTCCAAAAGTGAAGGGTATCAGCACTCAATTCATCCAGATTTCAAAATCGAGCTGACCTTTTCTTTCGAGACATTGTGTATTTATATCGCTATTATATCATGTATGCACTCGCTACTGAAACTATCTTGCCGTTGGGTGACATGTTCCGGAAAATCCTCCCAAGTCATCTTCCTCAAATGGTGTTGATAGAAGATGCGGGTGAGAGGTGGTATGTAAAATCGATAGTAGCTCAATAGATACGCCTTCGTTGTATTGGATACAGAACGAAGTTCTAAGTTACGACAATTATCAATGGATGGATGACATATCATTCTGAATTCGTCAAATACAATCTGAAATGAACGAAAAATAAAAATAATTGTATACATTTTCTCTCATTGAAGTCATTACTAACCTTCCGGATCCTACTATAATTAGGTGAACTGTTCCTCCCTCGTTATCAACTACTAATCTGGAGTTGTAGTTGATGACGAGGGTTAGAGTGACACAGTAATTGTCGCGTATGCACTCTACAACTTACTTATAGGTATAAAGGTAATTATTTTATGATAGCAAAGTGATCAAGATTATATTATTTTCAATTGATTTTGCAGTCTACACTTGATACTGAAACACTACATTATTGTATCAAGTATACCAGTGTTTTACCCTCAGGCCTTAAGGCCGGGCTCTAAAACGGTTTTAAAATGACAAACGTGCCAGTACCTACTTTTAATCCGCTATTATCACTTATTATTAATGTATCGTGTTAAAATCTCATCAATCAAAGCTTTAACAAAAAATACCTACTGGATTTCTACAAAATATGTAGCTATTTATATCAAGTAGCCATTTTAAACAATGTTAAATCACAGGGAAACTCTTCAGTTACGATAGATACGATACTAGGCGTGTTATACTGATAACACGCCTAGTATCGTATCGGGAAGGAAAATCGGAGTCCAGTATAGAAAAAGCGAAGGTCAAGGTAAAAGTATTCACGGATGATTACAAAACGCTCAGATCACGACGATAGCAAACGAAGGACTGCGTTGACTAACAGTGTTTATGCTACCATCAAAAGCAGGTAGAAACAGGTTTACTGCAAAGCAAGCGCGAGCGCAAAAAAAACCATTGTTTCGGAGCTGGCCACTTCCGCGCCCCGGGTCTAAGCGGTAGGCGTAGGTAGCGAACAAATACTTTATCTCTTTCTAGCTTGAACAAAAAGAAGGCTTACAGATTCAGATAAAATAGTAGCTGCCTTTCATATGTTATTAAATATTACAGTTTATTTAATAACATATCGTTGAAAAGGAAAGACAAACAAGGATTTGTAGTTATGATTTAGTTAAAAACTTAACCCCCATAGTTTTTCGAGGAAATAAAAACATTTTTTAATGTAAACATTAAGCCCATTCAGACCGCACATAAGTAGTTTTTGTCGACTCTGGTTTTTTTTTTGCCATCTTTTTGCCATTATACTTCTTCACCTATTTCTCCCTATACTCGTATTTATTATTTTCTCCTTAAGAACAACGAAAGCAAATCAATAGACTCTTTTACTTATCGAAAGTACGATATCCCATCCTTTCTAACGTTCTAGAAATATTATTTTTAACATAGATATCCAGAGATATGCCTTCATTGCGGAATAGTAAGGAATCCTAGTGCGACCGCTTATCTCCCACCAAAATAATTACAACATTAACAAATAGTGTACTTACGACACACACTTAAAATTTGAACTCGCACACTAAGAAGAAAGCAGCTACACTAAATCAATTTCTAATAGCACACATACATAGAATGGGCGTGGCTTTCACTTGTAAACACTTGCTATTTGCGAACATTCAATGCACACGCATACAATTATGGAGTCGAAAGCGATGGTCGATAATTTTTATCGATATTTATTTTAGCACATTCTTGTATTATTATAACTTCGTTTAATTTTCTTTATATATATATGTATTTTTTTTATATACCTATCCGAAAATATGGGTTATTTTTACTAAAATAGAATAAGTTTTTTTTTTTCAAATATTGTATTACCGGGTAAAGGGAACCCTCTCTGTTAAATATTATGCTATGCACGAGTAACTGTATTGAAATGACAATGTCTTTATTTGCTTCAAACAAAATTAAATTAATAACAAAAGAGAATGCCCATTTTGTTAGGAGTTTTGGGCCCCTATAAAAACTTCGCATGTCACGGTGGTTTTTACTTGGTTTTGTAGACCTAGAATTACCTTTTCATATCCTGAAATCGATTTTCAATTTGTCACCCTAGTTTAAGAGAAATCTTATTTTTTCGGATGCTGAAATTGAGGTTATAAAACCAGTTTTTTTTGTTTTAAACATATTTGAAATTAAATTAATCATATTGTTTATGTATTAATATTGATTCCTGAATTTAGAAAACACCACATAACTTCTACTCTTGCTAGATATTATGTAGGTTAAGTACTTGCGCTTACAAATATCTCTTGTTGTGCTGTGCAGCGATAAGCATGCTTTGCCCTCACCATGTAGTGTTGTTAAAAATAAATACTTACCTGCGACTCCTTAGGTCATAGGAGCTCATGGTTACAACAACCGCACGGATCCATCTCACGTCAAGTTAAGCTGCTCTATGTCTGCTTACTTACAAAAAAAAAACAATAAACAGTAGGGTAAAACATTTATTTTTCAACAAATATATGGTCTAGAAATTGCGCTGGGGCACTTATATCATTACAACGACCCCAGCTATAAGGTCATAGTATGAGCGCAGCACCCTACTGTACGATTTCCCACTAAGCAACTACAATAATAAGCAATGATACTCTCTAAAGAATTTGCCCTATGTTGGTCTCCACTTATCAATAAATATGTGCAATAATTCCTGCTACTCACATGTCTCGATTTAATTCTGGCCCTAACTAAATAATTGTTTTGACCTAATATTAAGGGCAAATCTTCTTCTATTAATTCATTGCTTATTTCTACACTGTAGGTAACATTCGCCCGCACATGGTCCCCATAATAGGATCTTGCCTGTTTTAATTGGTAAGATCCTAAAGCAAATCTTCTTAATTCGATTAATGTTAATCTTGGAAAGTTATTTAGATTAGCACTGCTGTTTATGCTCTGGGAAATCGTAAATCTTCTATTTATATGTTCCCTTTGAATAAATTCCGATAAATAATTTACTGTATTTAATCTCGACTGAGCAATATTTAGGTACTCCACAGCATCGGGTCTATCATCAATCGTAGGATGGAACTTATTAAAAAGGGAACAAGCTATTTTGAAATCAGTCATAAGGTGACTTGACGCTCTATTAAAATATTTCTGGCGAAACAATTTAAAATCACTTTTGATTCTCCCATTTACAACGTCTACCACCCACCGGCACATTGTTACACATCTAGGTTTGTTAGCCTGGTGGGTGGTTAATTGTTGTTCGTTTTCCGATAATGACTCAGGCATGTGAGTTTTATAATTATATTGTTCTAACTCCGCAATCACAATTCGAAATCTTCTATCCAAAATGAATACATCACCAGGTCTAAAAAATGAGCGCATGGGGCCATTTTCAGTAGTAAACAAGGCACTCATTCGGACATTCAGTGTTCACACAACCAAGGAACATGCAATGACGTGAACTTGCAGAAACCCATTTGTACTGAAGTGAATTTATTTTTGGAAATGTTCGAGGTAATCGTTGTTCCTGAGGTGGTGGAAGTGGAGGTGGTACAGGAATCACAGCATCTGCAATGTTATCTACTATGTTATCAGTCACTGGCGCAGAATCCACTGTCGATCTGTTAACACCACCAACAGCCTGGTTTTGTATTTCTCTCGTTGCAACCTCCCAACAAGCACGACATACTCGGTCCAAATGCAAGACCTAAAAATAAGAAAATATTATATTGATTTTTGTTAAATTAGTTAAATCACAGTTATTCTCCCACAATTTAAACACTTACGTGATGTGCTGGTGTCCATCTTAGTATAAAGTTCCTTTGAGGACAGTCTTGACTAACCCTATAAGTTCTGCGGCTTGCAATTGACATTCCACATGCAAAAAATATGTTGAGGTGTCCAAGAGCAGGGGATACAAGGTATAGGGTTGATGATTTTGGTTTTGTAATAATACAAAACATTCAAGACACAGGATGTCATCAGCGGATATCTGAAAAGATAACAAAAATAAATCAGAGAATTACTAAATAAATAATACGTACATTTATTCATGTGCTCATTGCAATGGTCTAATAGGTTTTCTCATATCACCTTATGCCTATAATGTACGTAGTGTACGTGTGTAAACGTTAATTTATGTTATAGCTGAAATAATAGAGATTTGCAGTTGACGATGACCCCTTGATTGGCCAAACATAGGCATCCAAAATGTTCGTATAAATCTGGTAAATGACACATTATACACTTACCGGTGTAGGTGTTACCCAGGTTCTCAGAAGGATAAGCATTGGTTCATCTAATTCTTCGATTTGACGTCTACGAAGATTCGGCGCCAAACGTAGGGAGCAATTGACACACCGGCGAGAGAGAGGGTGGTTTACCCGACCTCTACCAGGTGTAGACATTTTTCAGGAGTAAAACGAGTCCAAGGCTCACTTAAAAACTAAAACAGTCAATTTCCTCACTTATCACTAAAACAGGAGTCCAATATCTCAAAACTGCAGGAACGTAAACGCTCAACTCGACAGCTTCAAATTGTAACGAACTGAAGTAAATACGGGAATAAATACAACTCCAACAACCAAACAAACAATTTGATTGATGCATTGATTTGACAGATAAGATCTGTTTAAGTGTGACCATATTAAATATTTTGGTAATCGATTTACCATATCGATTTGTTAAAAATAATTTTATTTACATAATTAAAAAGATAATTATAAACGCTATTTAGGTATGTATGGGAGGTATTAACCTGAGTACTAACCACAATAATGTATTTGGTACTAACTTTTGTTTTTGAAAGAAAATAATCAGATATGAATGTAACGGAATATTTCTGACAGCCAGCCAGATCAGACAATCGGAAGAGCAACCGGAGCGTCTGTTTCCGCCTTAGTTCTTCGCTATCGGACAGAGGGCCTTCACATCATTTCAGGATCATACTTTAGCTAAAAGCACCGCAGAGCTAAGACCGGTAGAATCTCCTAGTTATAATATTATATGTTTGTGGGTAGAATAAACACTCCTTCAAAATATAATTCCTTCGTGTTTTTTATTTTAGTTTATTAACTACTTTTATTTTCTTTATTTGAGCCCACCCGTCGTCTACTTCGGGCCTAATCAGTTACATGAGAGTGTTAGCTAGATTATGACGGAAGAAAAGCTATTGTAGCCTATCTCCGGTCATTTTAGTCGACGGATTAGTAAAATATCGATATTTTTAATCGATTACAATTATTCAATTGACATAGTCCGAGTCTGGCAACATTCAAGTTATGTTTTAATGGCGGAACTGATCTAAATTCAATAAAATAAATATTAATGCTGTTTTTCAATGCTAGGGTAAAAGAAATGTTGAAAAAAAAAATTGAACATGTAAAAATACGACTTAATTTTTGAGAAGTAAATAGTCTTGACACGGCACCAAAACTAAGGGGCCCATTGGCGGTCATTCTCCTTTAACTATACATGTAGGTACCTAATACGAGAATATCCATTGAGTTCTGTAAAAAAAGATTCGACTGCAATTAAATCAGCCGCACGCACTCGATTGCACCTCTCTAAATCCAAAACGTTCGTTCCGTTCGGAAAGATTCGGGCTAGTTCGGGCTAGTTCGTATCACTCCGGACGCAAGTTAGTAAATGATTTAAAAATTGATTTTAAATATTAAACAGTGACTTAAATGTTTACTTACCGGTGGTAGGACACGCCATTTGTCTTCAGGTTGATGGTACTAGACCTATTTTTACAAATTATTACTGCACAGCTCGGCATTTTGGTTTTTTTACGCATCAATAGTACACTGTACGCAGTTGCAAAGCGACTGAATGAAGCGTACAGTCGCCGTTCGAACATAAGCCCAATTTAGCAATGTCGAGGCGCCTCCAAGGCATATCCCTCGATATCCGTGATTTTTAATCTGATAAATTTTATCGGAGTCTGGATTTGTGTGTGAACTTAAACGTAACTGGCGAAATGTAGGTGTACTATAGGTACACCTCTGCCCAACCCTTCGGGGAAACAAGGCGTATTGTTATGTTGTATTTTTACAATTTTTCAAGCAACGCTTCGGCATTTTTAACGAGCGGTCAGTGACGCGAGCGACGTGATACTATTTGAAATGAGCGCACAATTTTCATTTGAGAGAATGCACATTATTAAGAGATTTACCATGTTATTTTAAGACCCTAGACTTCTTATAGGTTTTCCTGTAATCTATGATGAGTAAAGAACCATTCTCTGTATTTTTACCCGACTCTCTCGAGAGTATGTATGTATGTCTATTTCTTTGACACGTTCTGTAGCCTAAAAGGGCTTGATGGACTTCAACATGAGGTGTCGTTAGATTCATCTAAATTGTGGGAGTGACAGGCTAGTAAAAGATAATGGCTTGTTTTCTCTTTTCAGTTAATGTATTCTTGCAGTCGGGCTTTTTGTTTTGTTTTTAAATTACAGAATTTTTGGCTAAGTAGTTTCGGGGATAAGGGGGAATGCTAAATTTTCATCAACTATTAATTATCTTAAAAATTATAAAAAAAAGTTAGATCTTCGCAACAAGCCCTTTCATTTGAAGTCGTTTTTAGAAAAACGTTGCCACACACTAGGAATTTCTGGAGGCAAAAATCGAACTCGCGACACGCACTGTAGCGGTCAATTGCTTTACCACACGTTACGTTACACGTCCGTGTTTGTGTCACAAAACTACATGTGTACCAAAGGAGATGGAAAACGGTGGGCCCAAATGTAATAAGTTAAGATATGATCTAAAAAAATTGTCATATTTTTTTATATTAGAATATGAAAAATCACCTCAATTCTCAATCTGGAAGCGGAGAAATATGGAAAAGATAGTTTTCGTGAGATCATCGATTGAGTAATCGATTACACAGTTACGAAAATAAACTCAAACTCAAATCATTTATTCTAAATAAACCAATTACAGGTACTTTTGAATTGTCAAGGGGTCGGTCAGTCAGAAAGATGAAGCTAGTTGCCCATTCCAAAGCGTAGTAGGTTCGTATGGAGAAGAACGGGCAAGAAACTCCATGGACACTCTTTTAAATTAGAATATTGTTACAAAACATTGGTTACATCATTCATGTTGAAATTATACATGTGACAACAATGTAGTAAATCGTGCACGTTAAAAGCGACCATAATAAAAATATAAAAACAAAAATAATAAAAATAAGCCATGGCAGCTAAGAGATGACCAGTCCCCACTGACGGCGCCCGTTCACGAACATGACGCATGGATCAGCATCATTTAGCTCAACCATTTTGAAGGGAACTTAAAACCTTTGCACTAAATAATTAACTCAAAGTAATTAAATGCACTATAAATACTTATGTGCAATATAGTGCATATAATTACAGGCATATTCATAAATAAAATATCAATTAATTACTGAAAAAACAATATTAATGATTATCGATTTCATATCGATTAAAATTAGTTTTCTATTTTTAGTCTATGTCACTGGCATGACAGCTGACTGCCACTGACACTAGACAGTTGCCAACTGCTATAATGCTCTTGTTTGCTCACTCGTTTCGTATTTTCCGATGCGTTTTGAGTGCTTTACCGATTTTTCTTCATTTTTCACGTCCTCTGCTTTGTATTTTACGGATTCCGACCGCGACCCTGCCTACCTCGTACAACCCTTGCTTTCACACTGGACACCGAAGATCGCTCACACGTTCGACTTGGAATTGTTATTTTGGATTTTACCGCCGGCTTGTGGATTAGATATTGTTGAAATTATGCATCGCTGTGTGAATTGGGTTAAAGTTTAGAAACGTGCTGCCTCGATAGGGGGTGGGGGTTGGGGTGGAGGGGGTGGGGGGTAGGGTGTATGCCACCTACCCTCATTCCCCCCGCCGGAAACGTATAGTTTTTTTTAAATATTTTTTTTTTGTATACCAGTCTTGTCATAGAAAATGTGTATTCTGAAGGTTCTGCGGGGTTCAAGAGAGAGGGGGAGGGCAAATGTGGATGGGAGATGTAGTCCCGCATCATTTTCCATACTGGAAATTATTTTGTTTATTTGATTTTGTACTGTGTACTGAGTCGGACTCCGGGTGTGCTCCCGCCAAAAGCTCTCGGTCACCCCTGAGTGTCGCTACAACACACTCGACCTTCGCATCGCTATGGAGGTCGCCGGCTCGCTTCGCTCGCCACCTCCCACCTTCGCTCTGCTCGGCCTCGTGTGGCTTGCTCCACTCAGGAGCTCCCTCCAGCTTCTGGCTCCCGCGTTTATAAAAACACTAGGGGTAGGGACCAAAAGACTACGTGGGGTCGGGGTGCCCCGTGTCGGTTCTGAGGCTAAGTTCTGTCTACGTAGGTAATAAGTAAAATAAAATCTTAACCTACACTATATTTACCTTTGTTGTGTTTTCTTTTTCCATTCACATTATTTGTAAGCAATAATGTGATATGTATTTTTAAAAAAAGCAGTTGTGTTCCTACACTAACCTTACCTAAAAATTAGGATTTACGTAAGTTTTTTTTTTTTTTTTAAACGGCGTTTCCGGCAAGAAAAGTATGTTGCATAGGTATCAGAAAACCCCCTAGAACCCCCTAATATCCTCACTTTTCGTCCAGCGAGGCAGCACGTATCTAAACCCAACCATTTTCTACTAAATATAATAACTATTAGTGCAAAAGCACATATTTTGCACTTCAGGAATCAGCTGTTAGTTAAAGATTGTTACAACATAACCTCACTTTTACATAGTCTCTTTTATCTATGTTCTCAGATTGACAAAATCCGCAGAATTTTCAGTGAAAGGTTGATAATACATAAGCTATTAATTGACACCCCTTTCATCTTTTTACACCCAGGCCCAAGATTGTATGTAATCGTTTCAGTCTCCTTTCAATTTAATTGGTCCAATAAATTCGGAGCAAATTGGCTTTGATAGACGGACAGACAGACCCGAGTGTAGAAACCCCTATAGAATTTTAGGGGTTCCATTTTTTCCTTTTGAGGTACGGAACCCTAAAAATAATATGTATACTCTCAACCACCCAATACAGCAATATTGGTCAACCCATACAGCATTTTCGATTTATCTCGAAGAAGGTTGTCAAAATAATGCTCGAATTTCCAAGCATGTTTGTTAATTATACTTATTTTTTTACCTTTTAAAAAAAAATTAAAATTAAAATTAAAATTCATTTATTTCAGGTCATTGACCCATATTAAATACAAAGCATACAATTTAAATACAAAACTCCGGTCACATTTTACTGCCAACTGAAGAAATAAAATAATGAAAACATTAAAAATTACATGTCAGATCAGATCAATTAATGTCAGATATAAATAAAAATTAAATAAAACAATGAATTAAATTAACAAAAATTAAGTTGATGTCAGAAGCAAACAAATGAAATATTATATTATTTATCATTAAAACATTAAAGCTGTAGGTATAAAATGACAAATTAAGCACCAGCAATATGCCTGCTACAACAATGCCCAACGTAGGGGCAATCAAGTCGCTCAGCAACCATCGCCAGGACAGTATTGGAGCTAGCCCGCACCCTGCGCACCAAGGACGCGCACCGCTTGCGCATGGTGGCGTGGAAACAGTCGGTGCGCGCTTCCGCAAACATGCCCGAGGCACTGCAGAAGCGGGGTAGCCGCAAAACCGCCCTGAACGCGTTGTTGTATTGGACACGAAGGGCACTGTAAGCAGCTTGTGAGTAAGATGCCCATAGGCTGCACGTGTATAAGGAGGTGCAGAAAGCTTTAAAAAGCGTGATTTTAACCTGATTTGAACAACGTGCAAACCTACGGGCTATCATATTTGCTCTCTTAGACAGTGCCCTCCGCTCCCGCTCAATGTCGACATGGTCTTTCAGATCTGCTGTTACCCAGTGCCCCAAGTATTTAAATTGATCCACCCGTTCCAAGGGTACACCATTCAAGTGAATAGGGGGTACTTGCTGTGGGCATTTGGCGCCTCCCTGAAATACCATGAATTGACTTTTCGCGACATTATACATAAGACCATGGCTGCCCGCGTAGTCCTCACATATATTCAGCAGCTTGCGTAATCCACAAACCGACGCGCTCAGCAGCACCATGTCATCTGCATAACTTAGATTGTTTACACAAACATCATCAACATGGCAGCCCACATGCCGACTACTGAGCGCGACGATGAGTGCATCCATGTAGAGATTGAAAAGTGTGGGTGAGGTTACCCCACCCTGTCTCACCCCACATTCAAGCCTGTATGGCTCCGATAATGTACCCGCCCATCTGACATTGTTAACCTGGTGTTCGTACCAATACTTGAAGATGTTAACAAGTTCATGCGGCATGTTTATGCCCCCAAGTTTCTGCCACAACAAATTATACGAAACCAGGTCATAGGCCTTAGACAGGTCGAGGAAGCACGCGTAAACTGGTGTTTTACGATCCGTGTAGTATCTGACGGCATGCTTGAGACACAGTATTGCACTCTCAGTAGATAATTTAGGTCTAAACCCAAACTGATTATCATGCAGTGACACGAGTTTATTTAACCGTGTATCAAGCAAACCGTCAAACACCTTTGCTATAACAGTAGCAAGAGAGATAGGCCTGTAGTTAGTTTTATCGGCTAGATCACCAGTTTTGTTTTTAACCACAGGCACTACTATAGTTCTCATGAAATCGTACGGCAAGTATGAATGGCTCAGGCATAGCGAGTAGAACATAGCTAAAAGCCTAAACACATGCGGGCCGGCACACTGCAGGTGTTCAATACTTAGGCCATCATGGCCAGGAGATTTTCCTCTAGTCATATATTTTATGATTTTCCCCACCTCACTGGCCAAAATCCTAGTCTCCAGTACTCCCGCAAGCTCTTCAGCATTGACCGCCGCACTCCGCGTTCCCAACTGTGGCTTTACAGAAAAGTAGGACTTAAATAGACTCGCTATATCTCCCGGTTCACTAACCCCGTCGACGCTCACCGGTAGGCCAGGACCCAAGTTTACCTTATTGGTACCCTTCCAAAAACCACGAAAGTCACCGTTCGAGTGCTTCACAGCAAGGGTATCCATTCTCAATTGGTCCTGATGATCTTGACACCACTTAAGCCGGGATTTGAATACCCTTCTGGTTTCACACATTTCGTGATATACTTCCCCGCACCTAGGTTTGCCGCATAGTACCCATTCAGTAAACCTAGCTCTGGCCAAACGATGAGCCTCTCTCTGACGTTATTGTTCCACCCTACTACACGCGAGCCAACCATACCGGTCCCACCGCTACCCCGACCCACCAAAGACGCGTCACGAAGTGCGGACACAACATCAGAGTACAGTCTGTCAATGGCACGCCTGTGACAATGGTCGTGGCAATAAGAGTCAGCACACTGAATACACTCAGCGGGAAAGTCAACAAGTCTGAGCCTCCTGTTACACTCACTAGTATACAAGGCAATCTGTTCCGCCGTACGTACACCCCACACTACCCCCCTATTCAGCATAACACTGTGATGTACCGTCTGCGGAATTAGGTTTAATTTACACTCGATAATAAGTGGAAAGTGATCTGACCATACCGTGTCATAATCCACATAAACGTTAGTAACAGATTGCCTTGCAGACTGAGTTACCAAGCAGTGGTCCAGCCAGCTGCACGACCCGTACACGTCACTAATGAAGGTGAACGTATCCGAGTCAATACCTAGCATGTCCACATCAACGCATGACCAATACTGCTCATCACAATAGCTTACAAGCTCATTGAAAAATAAACCATACGGTGCAGCATTAAAATCGCCTAAAATATACACAGACTCAATGCCGTATTCTTCAATTATGGCGCTTACCATACTAAGACAATCCGTGAACTCAGCTAAATTGCCCGCCGCGTTCGTAGGCATATATACGCTTAGCACTATCACTGGCCGGTCACTGGTTATTATTTTAATGGCACAAATACGCTCACTATCACAACGCAACACAGACACCTGCCGAAATACGCTGCTTCTCCACAGCAAGGCCACGCCTCCAAAAGGTCGTCCTCGCAACAGACCCGCGGACGTGTCGACCGCTGACATCCCCGTGTAGCCAAACTCGCTGTGAATCGTACTTAAGTACGGAATGTCCTCAGGAAGTAGCCAAGTTTCCTGCAAGGCTACCAAATCACAGGCACGACAAAGCTCCCTAATGCTATCTATGGAGCGTTTTACGTTTTTACAATTGTAGGTAACAAAACGATATGGTCTGCTATTCATTACTGTTTTTATTGACACCGTCAACAGATAACAATCCGTTCGACTTTCTACGCTTAAAATTGACAAAACGCCTAAATACGATGCCTTGGGGCCATAAATTCTCATCTAGGTATGATGGTAACTTGGACTCTGAAATAAAGAATTTGTAGGCAACGTGTCCCCTTTCCTTCTTCATTATTATTTTCTCCAGAGACACCGTGTCTTGTGTTCTCGAGCGAATATAATTAATTATTTCGTCTTTGGTCGTATCACTATGTATATTAGTGATAAACATTGGCACTCTTCTATCTGCTGCTTTAAATCGGCCCTCCGCATCTGTCGAAACACCAGTTTTACCCATATAGCGATATTTTGGGTGTTTCTTACGATGAGACACTTTTTGCCATCCATCGTCATTGTTGTGAACATTGGACGGAGTATCTGAGTGAATCATTGCACCGTTATTAGCGACGTTCACGTCGTTCGTAGCAGTCAGCTGATGTGCCTCGTTAATACTCACAGTCTGGCCCGAGCGCTCAGTCGTCGCCAAACCGGTTCCACATACACTCGGCTCATGCGCGTGAGTCACCGCAGCGCTTACACCGACCGGCGATGTCCGCCGCTGCGTACATGACTCATGTTTATTTTGTTTTTCTTTTACCTGCATTATTTCTCTGTATTGAGGAATTCTTTGATGCATATCACTATCATTCTCACCCGTGTCACATATTACCTCGTGGAGAGAAGAATTATGCAGGTGCGATAGTCCCATCGGCCCACTATCCAGTAACCAGGCGCCCCGATTCATATTCACTTTCAATGCAGACGCAGGTGGTAACGAATCGTTTCTGATTGGAAAAAAATCCGTTCTCAACTGTTTTATATCATCTAACGTCGCATATGTGGTTTTAATTTCGTCAATTGCTGCTTGCATTCGTACTAAATCTTTCAACAGCTTCGTACAGTCTAGGTGGTCGAAAGTAATAGGTGGCAACTTTTCAAGACTCCTGGCCACAAACACAGGAATATCATCCGGCTCGGCTGATTTGAACAGATTAATGATATCCGCCAAATCTCTCTGCTCTTTGCCTTTATTTTTCCTTATAATCTTCCGCAGATTCGAAGGAATGGCATCAAAAAGAAGTGACTTTGACCTTTTGATTTCATCACTCGTGAAGGATGAGACACAAATACGCACTAAAGTCTCTTCGTCCACAACAGAGACTTTGTTCTGGATGTAAGACAACATTTCGTCGATTACAATGTTACACTTGTCACACTTAATAACGTTCGTTATTTTTGCTACAACACGTCACAGAGCGCTGCCGTAAATACGCAACCGTAGTCGATAGGTGCGAGCGCGCGACTGTTTTGATACGTCTATGGTCTGATGTTTTAGAAGTTTTAGAACACTTGGTTACGTAGACAGCTGTGCTAATGTATTCAGTACCAATTAAAATTGGATTGATGGCCATTTAATTTGAGAGTGAGCGAAATTATAATTAATGACGAATTTTGGTAAATTTTCAGAAACACACAAATCTTAGATTTTCTCAAATCCCACACAAATATTAGATTTTCAAGATTCAGGAATAAGTCAAATTACAGTACATCTTGTAAATCAACAAAACTGAGCGGTGGAAAGTGCCTGCTGGTAGCTACGACACTATACCAATTACTAGCTGGAGTGTGTTGTGTGCAGGTGTACTGGGTGGGCCCGCTCAGCGGCTCCGTGATGTTCACCAGCACCTACATGTGTGCCTGGCGCCCGCACGTGCCGCCCATCTCGGCCTGCTGTGACATCACGCCGCGCGGCAGCCTGCGTGACGTCAGCGACGCGCCGCCGCTGGCCAGCAAGACGTTCGCCGAGCCCTAGGGAGTTGCACCACTATGACGTCACGCCGTGCCGCGAGTTGCGCCACGTGCGCTGTGACTGTGACACGTGCTATTGCCACTGAGCCGGGCCGTGTTGACCGTTGATCACGGTGATGATATCTCCATGTGAGTGCAACGCGGCAACGGTGAGCTTCCCGCCCTCTACGAGCCTATTAGGGCTGCGTACACGAAACCAGCGGCAAGGAGCGTTAGCCAAGCGCGCGGTGGCGGCGCGCGGCGTAACAATTATGTACTGTCACTCCGCTCCTCGCCGCTATTTTTCCGACTTATTTATGCATAACATGTACCTACCTATACATAATATACAAATAACAAATACATTATTATATCTTCATATTATGTAGGTTTATAAAAGCAAATACATTAATATACCTACATATTATGTAGGTATATTAATGTAAATTTATACCATATTTTTTTGTTTGTAAGATTTACTGCTTCAACTTACACGTACACTTGTTTTGTTTAGATAAACTGTTATTGTCAGTGTATCCTCTAAGTTGAAAATAAAATCATTGAAAAAATAGATCAATCAGATATTCAGATTGATTTTGTCTTATAATCTACCAATTTTTTTATTTTATTGGTCAATAAATTCAAAATTTAAGAGGGCTGGGAGTACGGCTCGCAATTCCAAGTCGTGATATGTGCAAAATTCTTTTGGAATATTGCTATTTCTGTTCGACAAAAGCGCAGCGGACGTGATGTGTGTGTCATGATGTGTGTGTGTGTGTGTGTGCAGCCGTGTGTGTAATAATAGTCGTGTACTTTCTTAATACTCTTTATTAACTTTTTCTTAAGATAGGATCAATTACAGAGGATCAACACTTCAACATTTTATAGCCCATGCCGTCTGATCAGTTCCATAGACTTTAAAACTAGTGATGTGTCATATTACTAAATACCTTACATCTCCCTTTCTTTGAAACTTAATAAATTTTAACATAATCTTTTTAATAATTTGGTCTTTTTAATTCCCTACCTGGTCGGCTCTTTGCTACAGTTTCCTGCTCAACAACTGTTGTTAAAACATTTGCATCAGCACACTTATCATTATTATCATTAATAGTAAAATCAAAGTTATCTTCACCATGATACATTTCCAGATTTTCATTACCTATCTCTATTTCCTCTTATTGTTCAACAATCATTTTCTTATCATTTTTACTCTCGATCAGATGTTTTCTATTCCTATCAATAATAGTTCCATTTTCAGTTAACAATTTATAAGAGTTAGGTCTCTCACATTGAGTCAGTACCTCTGCATAGACTAATGGTTTCTTATTACCAGTTGTCACTATTACCTTTTGACCCCTTTCTAAATCTTTTAGTTTTTTAACATTTCTATCATAGTATTGTTTTTGATTATTGGAATTTTCATATAACTTAGTTTGTAAGTTTTTATTTTCACAACCATTAACAGTAACCATATTTGGTAGTAAACCTTGAATTTTTCTTCCCATCAATAATTCAAAGGGAGTCTTAAAATTTAAATTTGAAATTGGTGTTGCCCTATACTCTAATAATGCCAAATACTTATCTTTCCCTTCAAAGTCAGCTTTATTAAATATATTTTTAACAGTCTGAATATATCTCTCAGCAAGACCATTAGATTGTGCATGTAATGGGCTGCTTGTCACATGTATGAAATTCCACCTGCTACAGATTTTTTTGAATTTATAGCTAGAGTAATTTGTCCCATTATCAGAATATAGTTTATCAGGTATTCCATGTCTCCTAAACACAGATTTTAGTGTTTCAATGGTACATTCTGATGTTAGATTGATTATTTTTTTAATCTCAAAATATTTACTAAAATAGTCCACAACAATTAAATAATTTTTATCTTTTTATTGGAAAACATCAGTAGCTAACATAGACCACGGTTTATCAGGCATTTCTCTAATTGTCATTGGTTCCCTACAGTTTTTATTCTTAAATCTATCACAGATGCTACATGACAACACCTTATTTTCAATATCTTTTGACATATTAGGTCAGTAAATACATTGCCTAGCCCTATTTTTGCATTTTTCGACTCATATGTGATTATAATGAACTTTAGATAACATATCTTGTCTTAGAGTTTTTGGTACTATTATACAGTTGTTTTTAAATACCAGGCCATCATAAATATACAGTTCTCCTCTACATGTATAGTATGACCTTAAAGTATGGGGTATATTATGTACATTTTGTGGCCATCCATCCTGAATATACTGCTTTAACATCTTCAGTTCTTCATCTTTATTTGTTTCTTCCTTAAATATTCCATACTTATGGTCTGAAATTGATACATTACATTTTACTAAACACACTTGAGATTCATATAATTCTTCTATAATGCTTATATCATCTATATTATTTTTAACATCTCTTGAAGCCTATCTAACATTTATGTCATATTTTTGTATTTGCAACCTCATTCTTTGTAATCTTAAAGGTATTTCGCACAGGGGTTTTTTGAATATCACCTCTAGAGGTTTGTGATCACTCTCTACTTCCACAGTCATTCCATAAAATGTATTGGTGGAATCGTATGCATCCAAATACAATGGCTAACATTTCTTTTTCTATTTGTGCATATGCTTTTTGAGTGTTTGTCAAAGTTTTAGATGCATATGCCACTAGCAAGTTATTTTGTAATAAAACTCCCCTAGAGCATCTTTAGAAGCATCAACTGTTATTTTACAAGGTTCATTGGAGTCATAAAATTGCAAAACTGGTTGGGACATTAAAATGTTTTTTAACTCATTAAATGCGTCATCTTGTTTTGTATTCCATTTCCATTCTCTCCCTTTTTTGACTAACTCTCTTAACGGGTTACAGACTTGCGACATTGAAGGTATACATTTTGACACATATGTTACCATTCCCAATAACCTTTGTAAATCTTTAATATTTTTTGGTTTTTTTAAGTTAAAAATTGACTCTACCTTTCTCTGATCTGGTTTTATACCTTCACCGCTCAGTACATGTCCTAAGTAGATAATTTCTGGAATTCCAAATTGGCATTTATCTAAATTAAATTGTATGCCATTTTCTTCAGCTACCTTTAAAACTTTTTCTAATATTTTGTCATGATCCAACTGATTTTTAGCATGAATTATTACATCATCGACAAAGACTTCACATCCCATTATGTTCTGAAATATTTCACTATATTGCCTGTGGAATACTCCAGGTGCAGATGATAGACCAAATGGTAATCTCTTAAAACAATACCTAACAAATGGTGTAGTAAAAGTGCACAGCTTTGAACTATTTACAGACAATTTAATATGAAAAAATGCAGTAGATGCATCTAATTTTGAGAAAACTTTTTCACCTGCCATTTTTGAAGCTACTTCCTCAAAAGTGTAAAGTTTAAAATGTTCTCTTTTTATATATTTGTTTAAATTACTTGGGTCTAAGCATACTCTTATTTTACCATTGGGTTTTCTTACTATCACAATATTGCTAACAAAATCAGTTGGTTCGGTATTTTTTTCTATAATATTTTTTTTTTCATGCTTTCTAACTGTAACTTCAGTGGTTCATGCAATTTTAATGGTACACTACGTGTTTGTGCTATTTTGCCTTCAAATAATTTAATGTCATATTCAAACATTTTTAACAATCCTAATTTATTTTCATTAAATTTACTGTCCCTATACTTCTCAATAATTTCTTCATATTTTTCTTTTTATCTATTTTATTCAAATATTTTCTTTCTATTAGACCTAGATTTTTCACTGTTTTATCTCCTAAGACTGGACATACTCCTTTGTAATCTATAACTTTAAATACCAAAGGTATACTTTTCCCGTTAACCAGTTTACAGAATATTTTTATTTTTCCTATGCATATCAATGGTGATCCATCATAGTTATACAAATTACAGTTGGATCTATCAATCTTATGTGTTAATTTAAGTGTTTCTACAATTTTAAAGGGTAAAACATCACAATCACTCCCTGTGTCAATTCTAAAGTCTACTAACCTGTTATTTATTAAAAACATTCATATTGAGACCTGTCCTTTATTTCGTTTACATATTTTATTGACAACAACACAAAACTTTCATTTTCTTCACTGTCCTCTTGTTTACATATCATTTTCACTCACATACACATATTTGCATAGTGACACATTTTCTTGCATTTTGCACACCTTTGTCCATATGCTGGGCATTTAAAGCCATGTTCATATCCACACCTAGTACAGGTTTTCTTCTTAGATGTTTTATCTTCTTGCTTATTTTTTTCCTACTTATTGTACTTTTGTTGTGTTTGCTGCTGTTGCACACACCGTTTCATATCTAAATCCGACTCCTTGAGTAACCTTTCCTTTAGTTTCATATTTTGAATGCCCCTATTATTTGATCCCTTATTAAACTATTTCTAAGGGTGCCAAACTCACAGTCTGGTGGGTTTTTTAGTGCTATAAATATTGCGGCTGTGAGAAAATACCTAATTATTCTGCGGGATGTTAATTTATATATACGTGATGCGTGTACGATTAGGAGGAGTGATCCGTAGGTTTTGGAAATGAAAGGATCTAGGACTGACCTTGATTCGATCTTCAAACCTCGTGGCTGACGATGCGTTTTCCTGGATTCCTTGGGCCCAAGAGATTCCTCCTTCTTCACGAAAACACTGCACTGACTCACAATTAATGTTCGCGGTAGTATATTTATGATTAATAGGGGGTTATAGAAGTTTTTAGAGTATTACTGCGCTCACGCAAATATTAATGTTCTTCGATCGGCTTTCTCACACGTTATATCAGTATTTGCGGATGCCAGCGCCACCTGGCGGCTTTTCTTCCGAAGCTTGTCGAAAGATCTTGAAGATAATCTTCTTGTCTCTTCATCGGGTTATAGGAGTGAAAAGGATGGAGGCAGGAAATAGGATTACGAAACACTCGCTCCTAATAGTGCTAATTTTTAAGGAATTTGGACTATATGAGTCATATTAAGTATGTTATATTTTTTGGCGTCAACATCCTCCGCCGCCTTGAGAAAACGCAGTATTCTCAAGCAAAAAGAAACTAAAAGAATAAAGAATATTTAATATTATAAGTAATTAATTATGAATTAAAGTAGCGGATACTATTGGAAAATATTATATTTTATTTAGCGGTTATTTAATTATTAATTTATTGAGATGGTAATGGACACAGTTTCACGATAGGTCTTTTAAAATGACCTGAAGCCGTTTTTACTAAAGCGACGCGGATAGTACCGTCCTTACCGGGATATACTTCAGTTATTATGCCAATTGGCCAGCGTAAGGGAGGAATATCATCTTGATGAATGAGAACCACTGTGCCGAGCTTTATGTTATCTATCTGCGTTAACCATTTCTGCCTAACCTGAAGATTGTGTAAATATTCCACACGCGATCTTTTCCAGTTGCTACACTCCATCTGGTCTAGTAATCGTTTTCGACAACTAAGAGATATCGATTCATCGGGAACGTCTCCTATGGGCAGAGAAGTTAATGGTGAAGCCATAATAAAATGAGCAGGGGTAAGAGGTTCGGGATACGGTTCCTCAGATAAGACACAGAGTGGTCTCGAGTTAAGGACTGCCTCAATTTGAGTGAGAACAGTCAGAAGTTCCTCATAAGTGAGAATTTGGGAACCAATAATGCGGTATAAATGAGTTTTGATAGATTTTATATTGGACTCCCACAATCCCCCGAAATGCGGAGCGCGGGGTGGAATCATTTTCCATTCAATGCGGTAGCAATCGGTCATTAGGTTTTGCAATTGAGCTTTAGCTCCAATGAAATTGGTTCCATTATCAGAGTATAAACATGAAACAGGTCCACGTCGTGAAAGAAAACGTTTAAAAGCGGAAATGAATGTATCAGAAGATACATCGGTAACAAGTTCAATGTGAACGGCTTTAGTAACAAGGCATATAAATACGCTTAAATAAGCCTTTTGACATCTTTGACCACGACGTCTACTTAAAGTTACTTTTATTGGGCCAGCATAGTCTACGCCCGTATGCACAAACGCCTTGGTCTCCCGTACGCGGCAAGTAGGCAGATCAGCCATTTTTGGGCTGACGTATGAAGGAGAATTTTTAAAACAAAAATTGCAAGCGTGTAATATTTTCCTAATGACACTTCTGGACGAGAGTATCCAATACTTCTGACGCAACAGTGAATTCAGAAGGTTGGTTCCGGTATGACAATGAACGCGGTGAAAGTAATTAATTAAAGCATGAGTAATGTTATCATGTTTAGGTAATAAAGTGGGGTGCTTAGCTTCATAAGGAAGGTTGGCATTAGATAATCTACCTCCGATTCTAATAATTTTCTTGTCATCTATAAAGAGATCAAGACGTTTAAGCGGTGAATGCAAATTACCCTTCTGTATGTCTTTATACAATTGTTTAAAGTGATGTTTTTGAACGGATCGGATTAAATACATTTCAGCTACATTCAACTGGGAAACGGAAATTATGCTGCTACATTTGTCACGAGGAATAATGCGTAAAAATCGCAGAATGTAAACTATAATATGCAAGATTTTATTCCAAGACGAAATTTTCTGTGCAACCGCATAAATTAAATCAGGTTCCAAAGAAGCGAACACGTTGTATGTTAAAGATTTGAATTCAGGTAACTCTTCACAAGAGGTAGGGGTAAACGGAGTGATAGGCCACTCGGATATTGGGTATTGAAGCCAATTAGGGCCGTGCCACCATAATTTATGTGACAGTAACTGTTCAGGCAGAAGACCTCTTGACAAACAATCACTCGGGTTTTCTTTACCACTAACATGATAGAAATATTTAGAATCAAGATTTTCTTGACATTTAGCGACACGGTTGCCAACAAAAATATTCCATCTATGTGGGGAAGAATAAATCCACGAAAGAGCAATTTTAGAATCGGAGAATGCAAATATATTATTTATTGCTACACGAGCGCGGTAAGTATTATTAATTAATTTAATAAGTTTAGACATGAGAAGAGCGGCACATAATTCTAGCCGAGCCAAACAAACTACCTTTACAGGTGCGACCTTGGATTTAGCACACACCAAACGTACGTGTGTGTTACCATCGGCATCAGTGACATGTAAATATATAACGCAACCATATGCCTTCATGCTGGCATCTGCGAAACCCACAATATTTATTATGCAGTTCATAGAAACTGCTAAATGACGTGGTATTTTTAATGAGGAAAGAAGAGGCAGTGGGTCTTTAAACTTTTGGAAAAGCGATACAATGGTATGTGGTGGAGTATCATCCCAATTGATATGAAGATCCCACAACTCTTTTATAAGTAATTTGGCAAATAAGATTACCGGAGCAGCAAAGCCCAGTACATCCCACAAGCGGGCGATAGCGGATAGAATGGATCTTTTGGTACAAATCCCATCTAAGTCAGATGTAGTAAAAGTGAAGCTATCATCCGAGGGAATCCATTTAAGACCCAAATTTTTTAAATTATCCTTATCCGAGAAATTAATAGAAGCGCGGTTGGATTGCGGAACAGTAGCTAACAGTTCTTGCGAATTACTTGCCCATTTATTTAGATCAAAACCACCGGCTTTAAATAATGCGATGAGTTCACTGGATAGAACCTTAGCCTCTTCCAATGAAGGAATGGATGTAGCTAAGTCATCCATATACAGTTCTTGCGAAGCTACAATAGCAGCGCGTGGAAAACGATGTTTTTCATCAGCTGATAACGGCGCACTGTGCGCATGGCTAAAAACGGACTAGATTTGAGTCCTAATGCAACCCTGTTAAATTTAAATTCTCGAATAGGCTCAGCGGTGTTAAAGCGGAATAATATTTTCTGATATCTTTGATGCTCATTAGTAACAGCAATCTGAAGATACATCTGCTTTAAATCTGCGGTAATTGCAATTGGAAATAAGCGGAATTTTAATAATAATATAAATATATCGGACTGCAAATTCGGCCCTGTGTGCAAGATGTCATTAAGTGACACGCCATTGTGACATTTGGCACTAGCGTCAAGGACTATGCGAACCTTAGTGGTTACTTTATCCTGCCTAATAACAGGATGATGCGGTATGTAATACCCTTTATCGCGATCCACAGTAGAATCACTAGAAACTATTTCCGTTAGATAATTTTTATCTATGTATTCCTGAATAATTTCATTATAACTGGCACGAAGCCCAGGATCTCGCAATTTAGAATACTCTAAAGAAAGTAAACGTCGATATGCTGCAGAACGGGAATTTCCTAACACCTCTGGATTTTTACAAAACGGTAACGCAATACAATATCTGCCGGTGGAGTCACGTGACACAGTAGCAGTCACGTGATACTGTTGCTCACACTCCATTTCTGACGGACTACAGAAAGTTTTCTCGGGAATTTCCTCGAGATTCCAGAATTTATGAAGCGAGTCATCTAACGACAGAAAACAATGATTATAATCACAAGTTGTGAAATATGAAGCGGTATTCAATGCAGTGGACGCAGGGCTACAATCGTATTGGACAGCAGGAATATCGCCCATTAAAATATAACCGAATACGGTTTCAATGGCGGATGGAGCGGGAGGTGATATAATTTTCCCACCTAACAACAAAAATGGGTACAATTGTGCTCCAATAAGCAATTCAATTTCTCCGGGCATATGCCACAAAGGATCAGCTAACGGCAAGTTTGCTAAGTGTTGCACTATTGAAGGGTCAACATACTTAGTAGGCAATTTGTCCGTAATACAATCAACGACTAAAGCGGTTATATTATAAGAATTTTCTTTATTTTTTGCGGTAATTTTTATCTTTACATATCCCTCAATAGGGCGGGAAGCAGAACCAACACCCTTTATAAAAGAATTCGCAAGCGGAATAATGTTTAAATTAAGTTGTTTGCAGCAGGCAGAAGTGATAATATTATTTTGCGACGCGTTGTCAATCAAACACCGAACTAATACGTGTTGGTTGTTATTATTATTATTTACGTATACTTGAGCAGTGGATAAAAGAACCATGCTACGTGATGAATGTACAGCGCAAAGCGTATTATTATCAGTGACTGTCGGCGCTGGCGCATGTTCCATAACGCTCGACTCACTGTTTTTACTAGCAGAGCTAGATGGCTGCGAGTTAGAAGAATTTACGGTCTGAGTATCATTATTATCCAAATGTAAAAGTGAATGATGATGCTTACTGCAAGTTTTACAGAGATATGTAGATTTACATTGTGAAGCGGTATGTGTAACACTAAGGCAGTTTACACACCCTCGTTTAGTTTTTATAAAATCTAAACGTGATTTAGCGTTTAACGCTTTAAACGCTGGACAGTAATACATTTGCGAGTAATCTGACTTACTGCAATATAAACAAGCGGATTTAGTTTTATTGTTATTATCGCGGGTTACAAAAGAGTGGACTGTATTTCGCGGTTGAGTACGTGAAGCGGTATTATTATTTTTATTAGACCCCGACGGTGTTGACGCGGATCGGTCCAAAATTTTTGCTTGAGATTTAATAAAATCAACAAGATCCATATAAGAAGGAATCTCCACATCTCGCCTATACATTTCGAATAAATGGACGGTTGTGGAATCTAATTTTCGTAAGGCTAAGTTTAATAGAATGAAATCTTTTAAGTTTTTAATTTGCAATTGTTCTAAAGCAGAAACAGAAGCGTGAAAACTTTCAATAAATGTATTTAAGGATGCGGAATTATTTGCAGTAGATTTCATATTAAATATGTTTGACATGTAGTGAGAACCCAGGGCCCTAACATCTTGGTATTTTTTAACTAAGCTGTCCCAAATATCTTTATAATTATCACCTGACGGTATGATCCCTTTTTTTTTTTTTTTTTTTTGGGTGGGAAATCATCAAATGACGTCTCCCGCTCTGGGTGGAGCGGGAGGGCGTGTCAGACTCTTACTGACTAAAACCCACCCGTGTTCCTTCTGTTGCCTGTGCAATGCCAGGGGGCCACGGTATCCCTTTCGGACTAATCCCGCAACCCCGGCAGGCAATGGTCTCATCGGACCCCTTCACTTGCTGACATCTCTTTGAGGCGCGCGTGGAACACAACGCGCCGTCGACCCGGGCCTGGTCCTTACCGGACGGCGAGCTACCCATTGCTCACCGTCCGCAAGCCCGCGCCTACGGTGGCCGGGAATCGGCAATCGATTCCCGACGCCCAGGGCGTCTCCTCCTGCGGCGGCTAGGGGCGTGAGGGCGCGAAATTTGCCTCTCCCTCACGCGTTCCGCCTCCTCCTTTGCGAGCATTACTGCTTCGCAGAAGGAGGTGACGGCCTCCCATGCCCTCTCGCTCCGTACCATGGCCTGGACCAGGGCCGGACGCGAGAGATCCCCGCCACCGATCGCCTCCACGAGGACACGGCGGTGCTCTGCCCAAGCCGGGCATACCTCCACCGTATGCTCCACCGTGTCCTCCGGGCGATCCACGCAGTGATGACACCCGGGCGTTTCCTCCCGCCTTATCCGAAACAGGTACCTCCCGAAACAGCCGTGTCCGGTGAGGACCTGCGTCAGGCGGAAGGTGAGGACGCCGTGGCGCCTCTCCAGCCACTCCTCAAAGAGGGGACTTATCGCCGCAATAGTGGCGTGCCCAGCACTGGGTTGCGACAATCGCACTCTCCATGCCGCCATGAGATCCCGTCGGAGCTCTGTCCGCTGTGCCGCGATTTCTCGCGGCATCGGAGTCAAGCCCCGGCGTTTCGCCTCCTCGCGCCACTCCCAAATATGCGCGAGGACTTTTGCCTCCAGATCCCATGGCGGCAATCCAGCAAGGAGGCTTGCCGCCTCACCGGAGACCGTGCGATATCCCCGGACCAGCCGGGTGGCCATGACCCTCTGGGACGCGTTCAACCTGCGGGCAGGCCGCCGCCTCAACGAACGCGCCCACACCGGTGCCCCGTACAGGGCCATGGACCGCACGATCCCCGCGTATAGCCTCCGGCAGGAGGCGTTTGGACCCCCTAGATTGGGCAGGAGCCGCTTCAATGCAGCCCCGGCCCGCTCCAGTCTGGGAGCCAAACGTCGGAAATGCTCCACGAAGTTCCACCGACTGTCGAGGACGAGTCCCAGGTACTTCATCGTCGACTCGACGCCGATGTGAACCCCTCCTACCGTTATTTGGGAACCCGACGGTGGCGCGTTCCGAGGACCATGAAAACACATGGCCTCGGACTTGTGCAAGGCCACCTCGAGTCCCAACTGCCGGATTCTGGCCACGATTGTCGCAACCCCGTGTGTCGCTAGTTCGGCCGCCGCCTGGTGCGACCTCCCCTGCGCCAGGACCAACGTGTCGTCAGCGTAACAAACGACGCTGACGCCATTGGGGAGGTCTGCGCGCAGCACCCAGTCGTATCCGATGTCCCACAGATGCGGCCCCAGGACCGATCCCTGTGGGACACCGCACGACATCTCTCGCCGGTTCCACTCTCCCTGGTGACCGGGGTAGATGATGGCCCTGTCTGCCAGATAGGCCTCGACCACACGACAGAGGTAGGTCGGCATCCGGTGATACCGGAGTGCCTCCCTGATGCAACTCCAGGGCAGGGTATTGAAGGCGTTGGCGATGTCTAGAGACACCGCCAAGACGACCCCACCCCGAGCCACCGCATCCCCCGTCGTGAGGGCTCGCACGCGCATGATGGCACCCACCGTGGAGCGCCCCCTGCGGAAACCAAACTGGCTCTCCGCCAAATCCGGCCCCACCCGCACCAGCCGCCCGACAAGGCGGTCTGCAATTACTCTTTCAAAGAGCTTGCCCACCTCGTCGAGCAGCACGATGGGCCGGTAAGCGGACGGAGAGTCCGCAGGGCGCCCCGGCTTCTTGATGAGGACCAGTTTCCCCGTCTTCCAACGAAGTGGGAACTGGCCCCTCTCCATGCATGCGCTTAAGAGCCCCCTTAGTCGAGGCCCGAGAGCCTCTGAGGCCAGGACCCAGGCTTTCCCAGGTAAGCCGTCGGGTCCTGGGGCGGTATTTCTGGCATTCAGCCTACGTACCGCCACCCTCATCTCTACCTCGGTCACCTCCGGAGCATCGTCGTCGTCGTCGGCGGTGTGGTCCGCATTGGGCACCGCAGTAGGCGGAGCCATGGGCGGGGAGGCATGTTCCCCTCGTGAAGGGAACAGAGCGCTCACCACATCCCCCACAAGCTGCGGCCGGAGACTCTGCGTAAGCGGGGGAGCCCATGGGCGGAGTTTCTCCCGCACCATTTTGTATGGGCGTCCCCACGGGTCTCTGTTCAGAGTCTCCAGCGACTCCTCGCGGGCCACTGCCCTGGCCCGCAGGATTTCCGCTTGGAGGGCGGTCTTCGCCACTCTGTACCCCTCGTACAGCTCCGCCTGAATGGCTTCCGTATCCGGAGGTCGAATACGGAGCCGGCGGTGCCTGGTGTACCGACGGCGCGCAGTAACGCACGCATTTCGCAGTGTCGTCAGCTGTCGCGACCACCAGTACACCTGGCGCGAAGCACGTCCGGGCTGGACCCGGGGCATTGCCACGTCACATATCTCGGACATGGCCTCCCGGAACCACTCCGCCTCGTCATTGATGTCGGCAGGCCTGTCCGGTGATGACACCCAGGCCTGCACGATTGAGGCTTCCAGGAGGAGCTCCCGGTCCAGCTGCTTCAGCGCCCACCGCGGACCACTCGGGGCCTGTCGGACCGGCGCGCTCGAGGTCTGGGCGGAGACGTCAAACCGGATGTACCGGTGATCGGAATACGTCTCCACCCCCTCCATGACGCGCCAGTCAATGACTCGTGGCGACAGAACGGGGCTGGCGAACGAGATGTCCACCACTGATTCACCCCGCATCCGCACACACGTGGGGACAGAACCCCGGTTAAGGACGACCAGGCCTGTCTCCAGCGCCCAGTCCTCCACCATCCTGCCCCGTGTGTCCGTATACCGGGAACCCCAAGCCACATTCTTGGCATTGAAGTCCCCGAGGACGAGCACGGGGAGGGAACGGAACCCGACGACGACGACTCTCAACTCCGCAAGGGAGTTGTGGAACTCGGCGAGAGTTCGGTTCGGGGAGAAGTACGCGCCTACCACGACAATCTCCCCGAACCGTGCTGCAACGCAACCCCGTCCTCTCTTAACAGCCTCGAGGGACGGGGTACCGGCGGCGGCCGACGAAATTAGGGCCACTGAGCCGCTCAGGTCCTCCACCCAGTCATCCCTGGGCGGGACAAAGTACGGCTCAGCGACCACGGCGATGTTAATCGACCACTGCGCCATGCTCTGGAGCAACAAATGCTGAGCTGCGGCGCAGTGGTTGATGTTCGCCTGGAGGAGGCGAAATGGGGCCATTATTGGCACTCCATGTCAGCCCCCTCCTTAGCCCCCAGTGAGGGCCCTGCCGCGACGGCTGCGGCGACGGCGACGGTTGTGGAGGCGGCAACGGCGGCGGTGGCGGCGGTTGCGGCTGTGACGGCGGTTGCGGCTGTGACGGCGGTGGCAGGTGGCTTGCCTCTAGCCTTGGTGGGTGGAGCGCAGGCCTTGCTCCCAATCCGGTGGCCGGCTGGCTTGCCAGCCGCCGCACATACGACGCAATGCGGCGTGGCTTCGCACGAGCCGGCCTTGTGACCGGGCTGACCACAGCGGTAGCAGTGACCGCTGCGGTCCACCTCCGAGGTGCATTTAGCTCCCACGTGGTTGCCCACATGGCAGCGGTAGCACCTCAGAGGTCTGGGTTCCAGCAGTTTGACCTGCGCGGACACCCAGCCCACCAATAACCTTTGGCCCTCCCCGGCAATTTTCTTGGCCGCCGACACGGGGCAGCTCACTGTAACGGCTCGCATCCCCGTGAAGTCAGGACGGATGGCGCCTGCCCTAACCTGCTCGGCAGAGCACCCCCCAGTCCTAACGACAGCGGCCACCACCTGTCCCTCCGTCACAGAGTCGTCCAAGCCCTGAATACGCATGTCAGCGCATTTGGTGGGCCTGGACACTCGGGCCTCGTCCGCATTTAAGGACGCCCTAAGCCTTTCAGCCAGAGCGTCAGCGGCCGGGCCGCTTGCCGGACGGTATGATCCCTGCGGTTATCTGTAAAGCGGTTCCCGTTAACTTGCCTATTAAGTACTGAACCCTGTGGGAATCAGTAAGGTTAGTATTATTATGAATATTAGATTTGAAGGATTCGTAAAATACGGGCCAATTATCAATTTTACCGTCAAATGAAGGAATTTGTATCGGCGGCAGTTTAACACAACCTTTATATTGTGATGTACTTTCTTGCGAAACCGACTTAGTTTGCAATGCTAACGAACTGGCTGCGACGAGAGACCTCAGCCTTTCTATGCGTGTATATATTCCATCAAAGGATGTTAAACTATTATAATCGACTTTATAATTGGGATTTACTTTGAGGTTAAAAACGTTTATTTGGTCTAAATTAGAACTGAATTCTTGCCTAATTGTAGACAATATTTCAGTGTCTGCCATAAACGCTTCCGTGGACCGGAGCTCCATTGTGGTAGTAACATTTTTATAAGTATCATAAAGTGACGTTAAACGTTCATATATTGCCTGGTTTTTGGATTCTAATAATTTAATTTTAATTTTGTAATCTTCCATTCTGAAGTACAAGTACCAAAGTAAAATGAAAAAATCAAGATGGCGGGTAAAAGTAAAAACTTTGCAAAGAATGCGATAATATTGTGATGAAGTTACGTTTAAACAAGATTTATTTAACAAGTAAATCAGAAATGATTCACGCAAACGATAATTTAAGTGGATATCTAATTATTGAATAATAGGCGTTTTTATTTTCTTATAGTACGAAAATAAAATTAGTGGGTAGCGGAATACTTTAGGTATAGACCTAAAGCGGTTATTATTTTAGGTATAAGACCTAATTATGAGGTATAGACCTATAAAAAATGCGGGTTATAACACTAATTAGCGGTTTAGATAATAGCGGTTTAGGTATAGTGATTCATAAGGAATCCGGTCGAAGGCGAACCAAACGAAATGGTGGGTTTTTTAGTGCTATAAATATTGCGGCTGTGAGAAAATACCTAATTATTCTGCGGGATGTTAATTTATATATACGTGATGCGTGTACGATTAGGAGGAGTGATCCGTAGGTTTTGGAAATGAAAGGATCTAGGACTGACCTTGATTCGATCTTCAAACCTCGTGGCTGACGATGCGTTTTCCTGGATTCCTTGGGCCCAAGAGATTCCTCCTTCTTCACGAAAACACTGCACTGACTCACAATTAATGTACGCGGTAGTATATTTATGATTAATAGGGGGTTATAGAAGTTTTTAGAGTATTACTGCGCTAACGCAAATATTAATGTTCTTCGATCGGCTTTCTCACACGTTATATCAGTATTTGCGGATGCCAGCGCCACCTGGCGGCTTTTCTTCCGAAGCTTGTCGAAAGATCTTGAAGATAATCTTCTTGTCTCTTCATCGGGTTATAGGAGTGAAAAGGATGGAGGCAGGAAATAGGATTACGAAACACTCGCTCCTAATAGTGCTAATTTTTAAGGAATTTGGACTATATGAGTCATATTAAGTATGTTATATTTTTTGGCGTCAACACAGTCATTTGCCAATGTTTTTAGGGCAGTGAGAAATTCCCCAAAGGTTTCGGATTCTTTTTGTTCCCTTTGAAAAAATATATGTCGTGACATAGTTTCATTGTTCAACGAGGTACAATAATTTTCAAATCGGTCAATAATGTCCTGCATGGTTGCAGTTGTTTCAACATCAAATGTGTTGTTAACCTCGATGGCCTCGTCACCCATAACATGTAATAATAATGCAACTTTTTCTTCTTCCGTCATATTGTCATTGTTCTTACCAGCTGCTTTGTAGTAGAACATGAATTTCTGCATAAATTTTCTGAAATTTTCTTATAAATTTCCTGACGCCAACAATAATGGCGGAGGCTGACGAAGGTGATCCATGTATTCGTTATTTAAGCTTTTCCTCTTCCTTATTTATTTAGATCCTGCCGGCTGCGCCATGTAATAATAATAGTCGTGTACTTTCTTAATACTCTTTATTAACTTGTTCTTAAGATAGGATCAATTACAGAGGATCAACACTTCAAAATTTTATAGCCTCTATGCCGTCTGATCAGTTCCATAGACTATATAGAGATGTTCCTTAAAACTAGTGATGTGTTTGACTAAATACCTTACAGTGTGTGTGTGAAAGGATAGATCTATTATTAGCTGTACTTGCGACGGCATTTATATTTTTATTAGTAATTAGGTATGTTCATTATTTGCTTTATTTTTGTTGACTACTTTGGGGAATCGTTAGTGAATGTACAGACTACAACAATTTTTTGGAAATTTCTTTACCATGCTGATATCTCAACATATTAGGATATCTCGAATAATCTATAGATCTAGGCCTTGTAGAGAAAATCTAGCTATTAGATTCGTCATACAAATAAAGCCTATACATCTTTATCGAGCGTGGCCATTTTTTTTGGGTTGGGAATCATCTAGTGATTTCTCCCGCTCTAGGCGGAGGGGAAGGGCGTGTCAGACTCTTAATGACAAAAACCCACCCGTGTTCCTTCGGTTGCCTTTACGTTGCCAGGGGCCACGGCATCCCTTTCGGACTTTCCCGCAACCCCGGCAGGCATCAGTCCCATCGGACCCCTTCACCCGCTGACATCCCTTTGAGGCGCACGTGGAACACAACGCGCCGTCGATCCGGGCCTGGTCCTTACCGGACGGCGAGCTACCCATTGCTCACCGTCTGCAAGCCCGCGCCTACGGTGGCCGGGAATCGGCCTGCGATTCCCGACGCCCAGGGCGTCTCCTCCTGCGGCGGCTAGGGTCGTGAGGGCGCGAATTTTGCCTCTCCCTCAGGCGTTCCACCTGCACCTTCGCGAGCATTACTGCTTCGCAGAAGATGACGGCCTCCCATGCCCTCTCGCTCCGTACCATGGCCTAAACCAGGGCCGGACGCGAGAGATCCCCGCCACCGATCGCCTCTACGAGGACACAGCGGTGCTCTGCTCAAGCCGGGCAGACCTCCACCGTATGCTCCACCGTGTCCTCCGGGTGATCCACGCAGTAATGACACCCGGGCGTTTCCTCCCGCCTTATCCGAAACAGGAACCTCCCGAAACAACCGTGTCTGGTGAGGACCTGAGTCAGGCGGAAGGTGAGGACGCCGTGGCACCTCTCTAGCCACTACTCAAAGAGGGGACTTATCACCGCAATAGTGGCGTGCCCAGCACTAGGTTGGGACATACATATGTACTTGTACATAATATATTATTATTGAATAGTTAATTGTAATACATTGTTAATGTAAAATCAAATATTATTGAAATTAACAATATTATATAAATCAGAGATTATATTTTGAGTGGTATATATTGAATTGAATTTCTTTATTTTGCATAAAATATGGTACTTATGAGGTCTTAAATATAAAAAAATCCACATATTTTGCTTACTTACATAATTCAGCATGCAAAAACAATACCTTGTAATAAAATTATATACAAAACCACTTAAATTGTTACTATTGAGATCATGAGGTAAAAAGTAAGAAATAATAAATAAAAATCCTTAAAATTTCGTTATTTAATTATATTACTACTAGTGAGATCGTATTTCGAACTTTGCTTATGTGAGCAGCAGCCTTTCAATTCCATTCAATTAAAAAAAAAAACAATGTACCTTTAAGTGTTTTCTCCCATACAAAAAAAAAACAAATATTTTTTTCTCACGCGCTTAGCGATACGTTAATATCACGTAAAGGGAGGTTGGTATACGAGACATTTTTTTAATTTTTTTTATTCCTTACTAGGTTTCTATGAGTATGGAGCTCGATTTTCAGACCACTGTGCGCCGCGCCGGTCCGCTGTCGCTATCGCACGACCGCCGCAAATTTCGTGCCCGCAGAGTTAGCCCGCGTTCGCACGGACGTAATAAAATATAGCGGCGGGATTTTATCGCGCACTGGATTTTCAACTCTGGATGTTGAACCAAACGTTGAGAATTCAACGCGCAAAAAATCGCCAATATTTTTCGGTTTTGGATTTTCAACGTTCTGCTCAGCACCGAGTTGAAAATCCAAGTGTGTTTTTTTAGTGCTCTGGGACGAGAGTGCGTCCCAGCGCATTGGATTCTCATCGCTCGGCTTAACACGTAACACCGAGCCGCGATAAAATCCTGCCGCGATATTTTTACGTCCGTGCTACATGGGCTTACCCAGTATGCGCGCTCCTTTCGTACTTGGAAGGTCGGGATCATTCGTGCGTGTTCGAGTAAAATTCATACGAAAACGCGTCCAAAGTGAGCGCGGCCTTAGGCTTCCTCTGTGTTAGAGGGAGTGGGTCACAATCCACCAATAAAGTGATGCGATCAAATAATTATTAACTATTTGGGGCGTCGCGACTCGCGTCGCAGCCGCTCCGCAGAAGCCCATGGCTGAGCTACGCACGAGTAGATAGGTAGGTACTTAGTTTCGCTGTTTATGAAAATGTTTGGGGAATCGTCCATTGTGAACCACGGCCATGCTAGGCACGAAAGCGTGACTGGCAAACTAATGAACTGCGCAGCTTAGCTGACGAGGCCAACCTCTCCGTGCACATACTCGTAGGTACCTTCTTGCTTGGTACGGATGGAGACGTCACGCTCGACACCTGCTGCCGTGTGGACGTTTCGTCCACTCTCCTTATTGTGTAAGTATTCACCGTTAACCTATTACCCCCTTATACATAAACGTTGCTTAAAGTTAAGTAATGATTAGCGCCCGTTAACTATTCATTTTCACGTTTAAACGTATCTTAGCTTTTATGAATAAACCCCATAATATCTAAATCGAAACAAAATAAACAAATAGTTACAATGTAACAAGACGTGTGGGAACTACTTAGAGACAGACAATTAGATGAGTAGGTAGGTAGGTGCCGACTTGCCAATGTTATTGTTGTACCTACTTAAGAGGTACCTATATAATATAGAATAGAACCGAAGTAGGTAGGTAGTTTTTTTCCACGTCAGCGGTAGGGTCTCCTAATTTGATCGGGGAGAAATGGAAGCTACTTATAGTGAAGGAACGGCACGGTTGGCGCAGTGGTTAAGCTATTGACTGCTGCGCTGCGTGTCGCGGGTTCGATTCCCGCACGGGACAAATATGTGTATGACCTACACGTAGTTGATCTGGGTCTGGCTGTTTGTGTATGTGAGTTTAAATGTTTGTAAACGCACCCACAATACAGGAGAAATTTCTAGTGGGGGAAATGATAAAAAAATGGGTTCTAGCTACATATAAAAAGCCACTAAGTATTAAGTAGGTAATCTTATGTAAATTGACAAATATAAATCAGTTGACCTCGTCGCGGCGCGGCACCATCTGCGTCATGTTCATGTTTGCTCCGCTATCGACTACGCGATAACCTCGCCACCTCACTTTGTCGAATTACACACAAACAGGACATCGAACGCAACAGTATAGAGCCAGTCCTAGCAACTAGCGATAACGAACAGCTCCGCCTGTCCACTGTACTCTTAGGTTACCATCTTTGTAACGGAGGATGCCTGTCTACGATGAACTAAAAAGCCTGATATTTAGAAAAATGCCTGTCTATAAAAAACAGTAAAAATAAACAGTTTTAAGATAAATTATACGCAACAGATAGTAACTGAGGGTAAAATTACTTTCATTGTTATTCATAGGCAGTTAGGACTATTTATTTTTTGAATAAATACCTAAAGTACCTCTTTACTACTAAGTACAGTAGAGGTTATGCCTTCAGGTGAAGTCAGGTGCTAATTAACACAACCAGTTTGCTAGATGAGCTCACGAAAGTCGGACTTACCGATTTCGGGTTTTCCATATAAAGTTTCATCCCCTGTTTCACCCTCATAAGGGATGATTTAAAAAAACGCGGATACATAGGTTTAAAGATATAAAACGCGGATACATGTAATTATTAACTACCAACCTTTTGGTTGGTAGTTAATAATTACACGTTGGCTATGTCATGGCTAAATACCAATGTTAATGGTTTGAACAAACTACCAAACTAACGGGTTTCTCATACAAACTGGCATCCCCTATTTTAGCCCCTTAGGGAATGATTTTCCAAAAACGCTGAAACTTAAAGTTTTTATTTTTGTTCACTACGTGTTTCAGCGCTTTTGGAAAATGAATTATGAAAATTAGTATTTAGCATTCTGTTTAAAAATAACAGAATGCAAAATACCAACTTTCATTGATAAAAGTATAAAAATGAAAAAAAATTATACATACAAACTTGCATCTCCTATTTTCCTCCCTTCCTTAATCCTTACATTATAAACAGAAAATTTCCGGTTTCTAGGTCCAAGGGCTTGGCTGGGCGTTGATGAGTCAGTCAGTCAGGACTGACCTTTTATTTATATATTATATATTGGGTCCCCACCTATGAAATTGGCGTTTTTTTTCTCACAAATAGAGAATCTCGTGACTTCTATGATTTAAAATATTCATCAATTGCTTGATATTATATCGAATAATGACCATCATAGACAACTACCAATAGTAAAATACCCTTATTACTATTATGTAGTTTTCTAAACATAAAAAATACCTTAAAAATGACTCTTCTTTTTGTTAGCAGAAATTACCACTATTTGTTTTAAAACTTAGCCAAAACTTATATTTGTCGCTTATCTAAGGGTCATACGTTATCTTAGTTTTTAAACATTAATGCATAAAAGTTTTAAAACATTAGTGTTCATGGTTGATAAATAAATTAAGAAAATGTTAGTATGAAAAATGCAACTTCTTTAAAATTCTCCATACAAAACGCAATCCGGCAAGAAGGCTCGCCGCCTCACCGGAGACCATGACCCACTGGGACGCGTTCGACCGGCGGGCAGGCCGCCGCCTCAACGAACGCGCCCACACCAGTGCCCCGTAAAGGGCCATGGACCGCACGACCCCCGCGTATAGCCTCTGGCAGGAGAAGTTTGGACCCCCTAGATTGGGCAGGAGCCGCCTCAAGGCAGCCCCGGCCCGCTCCAGTCTGGGAGCCAAACGTCGGAAATGCTCCACGAAGTTCCACCGACTGTCGAGGACGAGTCCTAGGTATGTGGCGGTGGTTACTGAGCCGTATTTCATCCCCCCCCCCCCCCCGCCCCGAGACTTGAATTGGGTTGGAGACCTTGACGGTCTGGTGGCAATTCTCGCCCAACAAGAGTCTCGCCGACTTCGAAAGTTTCCTTGTGGAGTTGGGAGCCGTCGTGGGCTAGTATCACCCTCGCCCCACCTTACTTCTCATCACGTGATCTCAACGCCAAGTCTGCAGCTTGGGGTTCGCCGGTCACCGATCCCAGAGGTGAAGTGTTTGAGGAGTGGGCCATCACGACGGACGGGCCTGGCCGTTTTAAATAGGGGCTCGACCTAAACGTGCGTGCAACAGAGGGGCGGGTCAATATTAGACGTGTCGTTTGCTAGCCCTGCTGTCGTGCACCGCGTTCGTGGTTGGCGAGTTGTGACGGAGGTGGAGACACTGTCGGACCACCGATATATACGTTTTGATGTCTCTACCCAGACCGCGGGTGGTCGCAGAAATCGGGCCCTCAAAGAAACGGTCCGCGCTGGGCGCTAAAACGCATTGACAGGGAGGCTCTAGAAGAGGCCGCCATCGTTCAGGCCTAGGTTCGGGAGTCAACAATAATCGGTTCATCGACGTCGAAGGGGAGACGCAGTGGTTCAGCGAGGCGATGATGCAGATATGCGATGCATCCATGCCTGGCGTTAACACACAGTCTACAAAACGCTGACTGTACTGGTGGCCCTCCGAGATAGAACGGTTGCGCGTCGCGTGTGTGGATGTCAGACGTCCGTACACGCGGTACCGGAGGAGACGTCGACGGGATCCCGATGAGGAAGCCACAATGTATGAGATGTACCGCGTGGCGAAGGCCGCTCTGTGGCTGGCCGTTGGCGAGTCGAAGACAAGAGCCAGGGAAGAACTTCTGGAGACCCTAGATGGGGATCCATGAGCTGAAACTCAACTAGCCCCTACGTAATGTCCATAAAAATATTTAATAAGCTACCGGATGCAATAAAGGATGAAACCAGCGATACGACATTTATAAATAAGATCAAGCAAATATTAATTTAAAAAGCATACTACACAATAAACGAATACCTAAACGACAAAAAACTAAAAATGATTTAACACAAACGGACACCATAAACAGTTAGTCGTTTATGTACATTCATACATACATAGATAAATATTATAATATGAACCAAACCAAATAATTATTATGTACCACAACCTAAGATCTCAATTAATTTTAGAACACATTTAAAAATTGTTGAATGTTAATTAATTGGTTTATTCAATTGTTTTTTAATTTAATTAGTTTTTTTTTTATTTTATTTGTTTTTTAATTTTATTTGTTTTTTTAATTTTTTTTTTAATTTAATTTAATTTTTATTTAATGCATTAATTTTATACTTTTGCTGTGCCCTACTAGTGTAGGGCACAGCAAAAAGCAGCAGCAGGGTCCGTAATTGTACCTTAGCATTAAGCCGTTGTAACACCTTAATACCCACATTATGGAATGCAAATAAAGATATGAATATGAATATGAAACTTCGGCCCTGGGCCCCCCCCACTAACGGAGGGTCTCGAGCCGCAGTTGCTCGAACAAGTAGTCTCAACTCTCTTCCTTCCAAGATCAGATCACGAACCACCGCCAATAGCTCTGCCCACAGCCGCAGAGCCTGAAGAAGAGGAGAGCAATGGCGTCCTAGAAGTGACACAACCTGAGATGAGGGTGGCCGTGATGCGGCTCCGGGCTAAGAATACGGCTCCGGGGCCTGATGGAGTTCCTGGCCGTGCTCTAGTCCTCGCTCTTAAAGACCTGGATCCCCCACTGAGAGGACTCTTCTCAGCGTGCCTTGACCGGGGCCAGTTTCCCAGTCAGTGGAAAGCAGGTTGACTGGTAATGCTCAGGAAGGTGGGGCGCCCTGCGGACTCACCATTCGCTTATCGGCCCATAGTGTTGCTAGACGAGGTGAGCAAGCTATTTGAACGAATAGTCGCAAACCGCATCGTCAGCCACTTGTGCAGAGAGGGGCAGAACCTGGACGACAACCAGTTTGGGTTTTTCAGTATAGCGCGGCGCACAACACAGCTCTACGACGACACGTCTTGTTGTTAATCTGACGTCATTTCTATAAAATCTCAGCGAGATTGGATAGTAATTTAACAATGCGTTCATTACATTAATTTTGGCATTTCGATCCGCAAGTTCGTGATCATTACTTTGATAACTTCAAATTATATCTCTCGGGGTTATCTTTGTTTATAATTACGTCGGAACAACATTAAGTATTCCGAACAAATTCAAATGGTTTCTAATTAATTAAGTTAAAGTAAGAAATAATAGTTGTAGGTACCTAATGAATCAAAGTGTTTCCACCGCCCGTTGTTATGTAGGTATACTTTGATGTTGGTACCTACTAAAAAACACAATGCATAGTCGCCGCATGCGGGGTCACCCTGAAACCCACCATAATACACCCTTACTTGTTTAGTTTTTTTTTTAATGTGTTGGAACTAACACACGCTATCAAAGTATAATGACAGCAGCAGCTACCAAAGCGCAGTCGCCCACCGGCCCGCGGTGCAATGGGCCGCGCGGGCGCTCGCGACGGCCTCGCCTACCCTTTTCGTCATACGAACGACGACTGCCAACATTTCAAGCTTGGACGTCAGTGAGCACACATTTAAGGCGCGGAACATACACAAGGGCAGATTCAGGGGGGTAAAGGGGATCCTGACCCCCCCTGGGCTGTTTCTAGGTCGACCACTGATATTTTCTAATCTCGTTGACAAGTTTATTAAAATAAATACTTTGTAAGATGTTGCCACGTATGTGCTTGCCACACATGCGCGAGCGACACGCATAATAAGACTGTGTGCTGTTATTATAATTATATGATGATGACCCGTGGACTTTAACGCCGGCTTTTTTCCATAGGAAACGACCAACTGGAATCGTGCTCCTAGCTTCTGGTGTTTCATAAGTGCCCTTATAGGTTTATCTCAAGCTAGAAACTAGACTTCTACTACGTAGAAATTAAATACCCCAGAATAGTGTCAAAACAAACCGCCACGGGCCTCCGGTCCTGGTGGCCCCCCCAAATCTTAAGAAGTACTTTTTAATGATATCCCAAACGTGGTCAAAATATATTCAGTAAGAAGGAGTTTATAGTCGGAGGCTTTTTTTTTTTTTGGTGGGAAATCTTCAAATGACTTCTCCCGCTCTAGGTGGAACGGGAGGGCGTGTCAGACTCTTACTGACTAAAACCCACCCGTGTTCCTTCTGTTGCCTGTGCAATGCCAGGGGGCCACGGTATCCCTTTCGGACTTTCCCGCAACCCCGGCAGGCAATGGTCTCATCAGACCCCTTCACTTGCTGACATCTCTTTGAGGCGCGCGTGGAACACAACGCGCCGTTGACCCGGGCGTGGTCCTTACCGGACGGCGAGCTGCCCATTGCTCACCGTCCGCAAGCCCGCGCCTACGGTGGCCGGGAAACGGCGGCGCTCCGCCCAAGCCGGGCAGACCTCCACCGTATGCTCCACAGTGTCCTTCGGGCGATCCACGCAGTGATGACAGCCGGGCGTTTCCTGCCGCCTGATACCGAACAGGAACCTCCCGAAACAGCCGTGTCCGGTGAGGACCTGCGTCAGGCGGAAGGTGAGGACGCCGTGGCGCCTCTGTAGCCACTCCTCAAAGAGGGGACTTATCGCCGCAATAGTGGCGTGCCTAGCACTGGGTTGCGACAATCGCACTCTCCATGACGCCATGAGATCCTGTCGGAGCTCTGTCCGCTGTGCCGCGATTTCTCGCGGCTTCGGAGTCAAGCACCGGCGTTTGGCCTCCTAGCGCCACTCCCAAATATGCGCGAGGACTTTGGCCTCCAGATCCCATGGCGGCAATCCGGCAAGGAGGCTCGCTGCTTCGCCGGAGACCGTGCGGTATCCCCGGACCAGCCGGGTGGCCATGACCCTCTGGGACGTGTTCAAAGTTGATTTTTTTGCTATTATTATTATTTTTTTTGGAAAATGTTACTAGAAATACAAACATAGACTAAAAAAACGGAGGCCTCATTTTGTTTGGCCCCCGACCGGCTTAGTCCACCTCTGATTGGAGCCTGTCCTGATCAGACTCCGACTATGTGACCCCCCCCTGACTCGAAGGCTGCATCCGCCCTTGGACATACACAAGTGGTGAGGGGCGCGGGAGAGGCGGCGACGACGGTGCGGCGCGGGCGTTGTGTGTATGTTCTTTCTTTCGATTGTCCTTTCTTTGGTATTGAGCTTCTTAAGTTCTGAGTTAAGCTCCACAATTACTGACAAATGTTTGCACTGACAAGACAGGTCCACTCAAATCTGTGTGGTCTTTTCTCAAAAGGCCATTTCAGACACTAATCAAACTCAAACTCAAAGCATTTATTTCAATTAAACCATTCACAGGCACTTTTGAACTGACAATAAATGGGTTAGTCAGAAATAGGAAGCTAGTTGCTCATTCCAAAGCATAGTAGGTACCTATGGAGAAGAACGGGCAAGAAACTCCACGGACACTCTTTTAAATAAAAACGTTGACAAGATAAAATATTGGTTACATCATTCATGTTGGAATTACAATACAATGTAGAAAGACGTGCACGTTCGTAAAAGCGTCCGTAGTAAAAAGACAAAGACAAAAAACAAAGAACCATTAAAAAAAAACAAATAAGCCATGGCAGCTTAGAGATGACCAGTCCCAACTGACGGCGCCCGTTCACGAACATGACCCATGCATCAGCACCATTCAGCTCAACCATTTTGAAGGGAGCTAAATGATCCAACACACGCGCCACCATCAGCGAGACATCTGACTTAGCATGACATACTCTCAGCCGCCAGGGCAAATTCAAATCAATGAAATGTATATTACCCGGTAAATGGTGGCTCTTTAGTACAGACACTAGCACGTCAAACTACCCGAAACTGAAAAATTTTCCCAATCAACTTTGAACCTTAAGCTTTAGTAATGAAGTTGAAAATCTATTAAAGAAATTTGACATATTGTAGTAGGTTGATGTGATGGCATCTGTACATAGTACTCACACCTGTGCTATGCAATTTTATAATACAAAGGAGATTGAGTTTATACAATACAAAGATGGTCTTATAATCTTCAGCAGCTCCAACAACTTACAAATTCAAAATGTTAATCAATTAGTTGTGGTGGTGGATCAGCACCAGCAATTAGCCAAGCATTTTTATCAGTGATGGAATCCCCCAACTTATAATATGCCTGTCTACATAGTGTGCGTTTTATACAAGACAACATAATCTACATTGTCCTCTGATGGCCTGACCAAGATTATGTCTGGACTTTAAAAGAGACTGTGGCCTCTGAGTTTGTTTCGGGCTTTTTTTTCAGAGTAGTCAGATATTAAACGCCGAACTCATTTATCAATCTTTTACAGAATAAACAATTGCATTTCATTTGTTCCGCGCCACGTCACTCCAATACTTTTTTTTGGGTATGTAATATTTTACGGGCGCCACACCGTCGCCACGCCCGCGTCTTTCGCCATTTGTGTAGGTATGTCCCGCGCCTATGAGGGCACAAATTCAAATTCAAAATTTGAATCTGTCTGAAACAAAGATGCTGGCCGGTGAAAACTTTAGATAGATGGCGCTAGCATAGCTTTCACCTCTCAAGTTTGTGATGTTTTTGCTTCCCGTGTTGACTACGTGTTTTTATAATAATATTGAAAGAACTGTTGAAAATACCGGCCAAGTGCGTGTGGGACCAATCACAATGTAGGGTTCCGTAGTTAATGTATAAATAAATTCATCCCTGCTACTAAGATGCAAATCACAACCACGCGCGCAAGTAATACCCTCAATGTCAATGGTCAATTTGTTCCGTATCAATCATTTAAAATTAAAAAAAAAAAACAAAAGTCATTTATTCAAACTAGGCTGAGAATCAGCACTTTTCCAACGTCAAAATTACATAAGACAGTCCCCCAAAACGCCCACCCTTCACCACTTCCTAGTGCTTTTGCTGGGAAGAAGAAGTGGCGCAACAAACTCCCCAGCAGCACAGCTGTCTGTTCAGTTAGGAAAAAAAATGATTCTATACAATAATTTATAAGATAATTTACATTACGCACAACACAATTTAAATTATAAATTGATAGCCATATGACAGCTAGCACACGCCAATATACCAACCAAAAACATCGAGAATTATACTCAAGCAGAAATAAAAATAACTAAACGTAAACAATATCTAAAAATGTTTTGCATGTCAAATATCTGACTTTGTATTAGGAACTTATTATTGACTATAACACCGACACTGTACCAATACATAAAGCAAATTTATAAATGATTATGATTAAAAAAAGAAAATAAAGCCTCCAGGTATAAAGGGCGTGCCCGCTTACATAGAGCTGTAACTAGAAGTTATAATTGATAAACTAGGACCATCGAGGTAAAATAAATAATTGTCGAGGTCGCTAGCTAACCACATATTGCACTACAGCTCATAAAAAAAACGTTGTAACGAGTAGATTAGGTATGTCAACAATAAATAAAAATTAAATTTAAAAAAAAATTACTTAAAAAGTAAAATTATAAACTTTTATATAAACTCATATAACCTGTCAGTAGGTAAACTAATTCTGGAGAAAGAACATTTAAACATTGTCTTGAGTTATTCACAGCAACCAACTATTCTTATCATTTAAGTAGTCGTTGATAGAATAGTATGCCTTTGAACAAAGGTTGGACTTTAGTTTTAAACGCATTAAAAGGCAAATCTAGCAAAGAAGAGTGTAGCTTGTTATAAAAGGTTATACCAAGCCCAACAAATGAGTTATGAACCTTATGAAGCCGGTGAAAGGGAGCACGTAGTTTATCCTTACTTCTAGTGTTAACATTGTGAACATCACTGTTTTTAGTGTATAAGTGTATATTCTGCCTAATATATAAGATGTTGGCGAAGATGTATTGTGATGCCACTGTGAGGATACCGATATCTTTGAAAAAATCTCTCAGAGAAACTCTGGCACCTAGCTGGTAAATTGCTCGAATAGCTCGTTTTTTGAGGACAAATATATTTTGAATATCTGCAGCTTTGCTCCACAGCAGAATACCGTAGGACATAACGCTATGAAAATAACTAAAATAGACTAACCGAGCTGTATCAACGTCAGTGTATTGTCTTACTTTTCTGACGGCGTAAGCGGCTGAACTGAGCCTTCCCGCTAGGCTCGATATATGTTGGCCCCACTGAAGTTTAGCATCTACTGTTATGCCCAGAAAAACTGCCGAGTTTACAGTTTCAAGCACCTCTTTATCTAAGACGATGTTGGGTCCTAGATTTCTAACATTTCTGAGGGCAAACTTTACACATTTCGTTTTCTTGGCATTGAGAACTAGGTTATTTGTCGTAAACCAATCCGTAACCATTGACAGTGCATTGTTTATACGACCTTATGCGGCACCTCAACCAAACTAGCGAACTATGTTAACACGCAGATGAAGACGATTACGGACAAATTAGAATGGCTTAGTACATTCATGGAGTTTATGAACGTAAAGTTTGAGGAAATGAGGACTCCTTAAACAGCAAAGTCGTTACTGGTCTTAAAAAGGAAAACAAGCAGCTCAAAACTGCTATCAAAGAACTAGGTGTGAGGCTAACTCAGGTGGAACAACAAGCACGTTCTACGAATGCGGAAATTCAATGTCTGCCCGAGCACAACAATGAAAATCTTATGTCAACTGTCATGAATATTAGTAAGGTGATATCTTGTGACTTAACTGAAAATAACCTTTACATCACAGGTTACAAGAATTGCAGTTGTTGTCTATTAAATAGGTATACTTTTAGCTAAGGTAATTCCCCGTTGATGAATAAACATCGGATTTCGCAATTCGGAACGTACAGGGTGTATGTAATTGGTTCAGTATCAGTGTTACATACTTAAATTGAGTAGACAAAAAAAGTAAGTATGTTCACAGATTAGTATGTTATTCTGATCGATTTTTAATAGGCTAGATATGAATTATATTAGGCTTGATCGATTCGTGTTGATAAATCACTCAAAAGAAAAAAATACGTAATTAACTTAAACACAACACATACAAACAAACATTTTGAACTGTTTGTTTTACAAAAATACAAAGTAACTAATTTTTTTCCTGCCCTGGTTGAAAAACATGTTCTCCGATATATAACTGAGAGATTTGCCATGTTATTGTGAAACCATAGTCTTGTAAGGTTTTCCTGTAATCTACAAATATAGAACTTTTATCTGTATTTTTTTTTCTATCTTCTTTTTATCCTCAGTAGATTCAGAGATTATACTCGGCTTTGTCCTTTGAGATTAGCATAGATTACATGTATTGTACGCCATCTGCACTGTGTTTGAGAGTTTTTTTTTTTTTTCATTTCCCGCCTTCGTCTGACAGCCCCAGCCAACTTCATTACACATTCAGTGCTTCGCCATTAAGGACACTATCCGTGGAATTTATAATTTTGTGTTGTGCATCGGTTCGTTCTGACCATGAGTAAACGTTCTCGACAAGTGGAAGAGAATTATGAAGCTATTGCTAACAAATTCAAAAAGTTAGAGCATAAATTAATGCATGCACGACGCATAGATCGACATAGTTCAGCAGGGAGGCGGTTATCATCCTCTTCATCGTCGGACTCATCGTCGCGTTCTTCGTCAAGTTCTACATCATCGCGCTCACGTTCAAGATCGCCGAGGCGTGAGTCGTGACACGGCGCGCGGCGGCGCCGCCGCAGCCCGAGCGTCTATGCATTGAAGGTAGATATTTTCATCTACCCACATGTTCGAAAATGAAATATTGCGGTTAACTTGAGGGGTTAACACTTTATTGACGCTTTACGAACATTATTCTCACGTATTTGACTAGTGCTGCGGGCAATCTGTGGGATTGTCACTTCACTAAAACGTGATTATTGAACCAAAGTTACAACATGACGAGTGCTGTGCAATCGTGTGCAATGCGGGCATTTTTTGGGAATGTCACTTTGCGATTATTATATAGTACTGCGAGCAGTCTGTGGGACTGTTACTTTACTATTAAAGGTACCTAGCTATATTCAGTGACTACGATTAGTCTAATAACGAAAGTATGTAATGCGGGCATTTTTTGGGAATGTCACTTTGCGATTATTATATAGTACTGCGAGCAGTCTGTGGGACTGTTACTTTACTATTAAAGGTACCTAACTATATTCTGTGACTACGATTAGTCTAATAACGAAAGTATGTAATGCGGGCATTTTTAGGGAATGTCACTTTACTAACTTGAGTTATAATAACGACTTGTACTAAGTACAAGTCGTAAAGCGGCCAGCTTAAGGGGCCCTTAAGACGACCCACTGACCGGGCTGTCACTTTACCTAAATAAATACCTAAAATGGTTCAATGTCTATTTCAGACATGCTTAAAACCGTTGAACCTCAGCCATCAACTAGTGCCGCAGTGCCACTGCCAGTGCCTACACCGCCGCTGCATACAGAAGCGTCACCTGCAGCTTTGGAACTGCATGTTGAACTGCTGGAAATATTTGGGGAGGACCCCTCTCGGACCAAGACCTACGGTATGAATATCCAATCTGATCTCGCGATACGCCTGCAGCACATAGCTACTACAGGCTTATCTAAAGAAGAGCGCACGGAACTGTTGCAAAGATATTTGCCTCCAGCAAATTGCACTTCAGTTGATGCCCCCGTTCTCAATCCTGAGGTCAAGGCTGCCATCTCAGAGACCGTCTACAAAAGAGACAAGAGCATCGAACTTAAACAAAGACAAACTTCCTCCGCGACATCATGTTTAGCTGAAGCGCTCACCTTACTGATTTCATCGGAACGCAAAAATAGGGCACTAATCAAATTACTTGGACGCTATCAAACTGTTGTGTTATAGTCAGTTCTCAGATTCTGTCACACGCAGGAACTTCGTGCTGTATAATCTGAAAAAGGAGTTAAAAGATCAGCTGCAAGCAACAAAAATAGACAAATTCCTTTTCAGTGAAGATCTGTCGGAAATAAGCATTAAGGGTAGCAAAAGCTATCACGAAGTCTGGAGCTGACCTAAAATTCATCCCGTATCCGACCAGCAAAAAGCCGGCGAAGAATAAAAATAAACCGCACCAGAGAAATTTAAACTGGCGTGGTCCTCCCCTGACCCACAGGCCGAGGGGAAATCAGAGGACGAAGGAGCATGCATACAAGAGTCGTCAAGACAACTCTTCGAAACAATCGCCGCGTCGGGATCGGATTCGCACCCGCCGCCGTTAGACTCGGTAAAATACGCCGGTAGGCTATCTTACTTTCACAACCAATGGTCACTTTTGACGGGCGATAAGAACATCCTATCATGGATTGATTCCATTCATATTTTCAAGGCCTGTGAAACAGACCATTATTCCTACTAAAAGACTACTCCATGTCTGAGAAAGCTCAATTTGAAAGATCAATAATTGATGGTCTGCTTAGTGTAGGGTGTAGGAGCCATCGCAGAATGTAAACCCTGCGCTGAGCAATTCTTGTCCCCTATTATTTTTAGTTCAAAAATCGAACGGCAAATCAATATTTATATTAAATTTAGAGGCACTAAATAAGTTTATCGATACATCACATTTTTAACTTGAAGATCTACGTACGGCCATTATGCTTATTTCGAAGGATTGCTTTATGAGTACAATATTGATCTAAAAGACGCATATTTTTTTATCAGAATTCATACTGATTTTAAAAAGTTACCTTCGCTTTCAATTTGAACATAAGCTGTATGAACTTAATGTCTTACCTTTTGGGTTGAATATCTACTGCCCCTTTCGTTCACACGAAAATCATGAAACCTGTGATCGGTTTAGTTAGATCTTGCGGACATTTATCGACAATATTAATCATGCCTGAAAAACATATCGGACACTACTGAACTTCTGAAGGCTCTTGGGTTCATAGTAAATACTGAAAATAGTATTCTTACCCCTTAAACTACTTGTAAATTCTTAGGTTTCATTATAGACTCAAGACGCTAAACATATTTCCCTACCTATAGAAAAACGGGAAAAAAATAAAATTGAATTTTTTCTTTGTTTAGATCGTTGTAAAGTCAGGGCATTCGCTCGTTTAGTGGGTTTGCTCACCTCTGCATGCCCAGCCGTTGAATACGGCTGGCTGTATACTAAGAAACTTGAGCGCTGTAAATTTCTGAACATATAGGACGATGTCAACTACGACAAATCTAAAGAGTATTCCGCAGACGGACCTCAAATGGTGGGCTTAGGCTATGGAAAGTCCTTTTAATAAAATAAAAACAAATAACTTTAGTTAAATAATTAAAGTGATGCCTCAACTAAGGGATGGGGAGCAGCCTGTGAGGATGAATGTGCGAGCGGCATGGGGTCCTATAGTGAAAAGTCGCAACATATAAATTATTTAGCTGCCTTTTTAGGACTTAAGACCTTTGCCAAGTCGTCTCACGACTGCCAAATACTATTACGGAGTGATAATTACCACTGCTATTTCATACATTAACTGTATGGGAGGTGTTCAGTTCCCTCATCTCACGAATATTGCTAGAGAATTATGGCAGTGGTGTGAGGAACGTAATTTAGTAGTATTCGCGTCATACATTAGTTCAAAGTTAATAATATCGCAGATGCAGAATCACGACGAGTTCACCCAGATATAGAGTGGGAGTTGTCACATACCTACCGTTTTTCAAAAGATCGTACGAAATTATGGTGGTACAGAAATAGACTATTATTTGCCAGTAGAGTCAATATAAAATGCTCAAAATATGCGTCCTGACATAGAGACCCTGATGCGTATATATTATTATACGCATTAACGTTAAGGCTAAGGGTATTATGATACTACCGATGTGGCCCACGCAGCCATGGTACCCGTTATTTAATAGCCTACTTATTACAGAATCTTTGATATTTCAATCAAATAAAAACCTAATTATTTCTCATTATAGCAATCGGGAGGTGCATCAGAAAATTCCCTGGTTGCCGGAATATTATCTGGAAGTCCTTCCTAAAAACATATGTGCCAGCAAATTCTATAACTCTTATGATAGCCTCGCTGTCAGAGAACTTACTGAAGCAATGTGATTCGTGCCTCAGAAAATGGTTCAATTTCTGTAAAATAAACCATGTTGATTTATATGTAACCTCAATTCCAATATTGTCATAATTTTTTAAACAGAATTGTATAATTCAGGTGCTCAAAAATGTTCCACATTAAATAGTTGTAGATCAGCTCGGCCTTGTTCTTGGTCAAGAATTAGGTAAAAACGATTGTTCAAAGGAATTTTCAGATTGCGTCCTCTACTCCCTAAGTACAACATTACTTGGGTCACATCCATAATTCTTAACTTTATATCTAATTGGTGGGTACCAATTAGCTAAAAAGTTCAGTTTAGTCATTTGGGTAAATGAGACACTTGACTTGGAGAAAATATCTAAGAAATTAATAATTTGACTTGCTCTGGCAACCGCACATAGAGTGCAGACATTTTCTAAAATTAGTTAACATAAAAAATATAGAAGTATTTAACGAAATTCGAATTAAAATTCCAAATTTAATAAAAACGTCCCGTCTTGGATCATCACAACCAATATTAACACTGCCTTTTTTCCGTGAACGGCCAGAAATATGCCCTGCCCTTGCATTGCATCATCAATTGTTATATTTCAATAACAAAATCTTTAAGAAAAATTGATGATCTCTTTTTAAGTTTAAAGAAACCCTTTATCTCTGTCACTCCACAGATAGATAAAGTCTACATTAGGTAGTAGTGGAATTGATGTGGCTATATTTAGTGCACATAGCACTAGACACGCCTCTACTTCTAAGGCACACCAACTTGGAGTGAGCTTGGACGTTATTCGAAAAACAGCAGGTTGGAGCGATAATTCAAAAACATTTGGTACTTAAATTTTATAATAAGATTATATCTCATGAGAGTAACAATTCTTTTGCTAAAAGCATTTAGTTAAATACTGATTGATTACCAAGCTACTTTATATTATCATTATTTGTGATACGCAGAAAATTACGAATTTTTTTGTATTGAAGGAAATAAAATGTTCCTCGTTTTTATCAAAACTGTGTTTAGTAATTGTTGACATTTTCATAATGAACTCTCAACATCTACATGTAATCTATGCTAATCTCAAAGGACAAAGCCGAGTATAATTAATGATTAAACGAACTTACCCTAAGTGAAGTTCGATCATAATTATACGAAGGCTTTGTCCGAAGAGATTAGCATCCCACCCTCCCGTGTCCCCAGTATATTCAAATATCAACCAAGATGCTCTGAAGTAAATGAAGTTGGCTGGGGCTGTCAGACGAAGGCGGGAAATGAAAAAAAAAAAAAACTCTCAAACACAGTGCAGATGGCGACACCGTATGTCTACTACATGTAATCTATGCTAATCTCTTCGGACAAAGCCTTCGTATAATTATGATCGAACTTCACTTAGGGTAAGTTCGTTTAATCATTAATAAAATTGGTACCTATAAAATCTTAAATAACTATAAAATTTATTAACTATAATAATTATTTGAAAGGCGTTTTTATATTCATTCTACATCATTTAATATGTTAAATATAATTTGACCGCTTCTACGGGGCAGCCTCTCTGCCTCGCGTTGGTCGCGGAGCGGGCGGCGGCGCGGCGTCTCGTCGCTCGCATCCGCCGCACGGACGGGTATTTGACGCAAAAAGTTGGCCAAAATTATTTAATGCGTTTGTGTATCTCCAATAATAATTGCTCTCGAGTGACTTTTTTTCAGGATCAATCTGCCTAGCCTTTTCCCAACTATGTTGGGGTCAAAGTCAATTCATTTATTTCAAATAGGCCCTTATTATATACTTTTGATCATCAAAATTTACGTACTCACTCCTTCCAAAAGGTAGTTTTCTTATGGAGAAGAATGGGCAAGAAACTCCACCGTTACTCTTAAAAAAATATTTTGAATAGGTACTATTAGTTATATAATTATATGTGAAGACGATGCACCTAGAATAAAATTACTATAACGCAATAGGTAAAAATAATTCAATAAAAATGAATCGACAGATAAATTAATTATGTGATAGTATATATTATTGTCAAAGTCAAGAGTGGCTTTATGATCGCTGTCAAAGCCACTCTAGTGGAGCGTCGTGTCGATGGTAGCGGGGCGGCCATCTTTCAAAAGGACTGTTGAACGGAACGGCGCCAGCGCACCATGTCTGCTACGAATCGCTTTCCAATGCCTCAATCAAAGTGATTTTTAATAAGTTTTGTGAGGATTTAAAGACTAGAGACCATTGTTTTATTATTAGAAGTTTAATTTAGTGATATTGTGATTATTGAAGAAAAGAATTATAACATTGAAATTTTGAGGGTATTTGGATTTATTCACCACCTTATATCCACGCCCTGCGAGATGAGTTCTGATGAAGGGCCTGCTGCGCCTTCATCAGAAGTGGGATCGAACGGACTGCAAAGTGAAGCAAAGCCACCGGTTAAAACATCCGCTGACCATCTTTTGTGTAACATGGAAGCGTTACTTACTCGAATTTTAGCAGCGCAACAGTCACCAACTGTGAGTACTAATCAAATACCATTTTTAAAGTTTGACCCAGATGACTCATACTCGGATATCGATGGTTGGTGTAAACTAACAGAAGCAGTCGTGCAACGTAAACGCCTGGAAGGAATTACAGGAATTACTCGTGGATTGAAGGAACTACTCGTGGCTCTGACAGGTGCGCTGAAAGGCCGTGCAGCTGCATGCCTTACAAAGCTAAATTTAAATGAAATTAAATGGAGTTCGGTTAAAGAGATTTTAATTGCAAGGTTTGCTAAACCGAGGCTTGTTCAAGACTACTTCGACGATGTTTTGCGATTCCAAATAGGCGTTAAAGAGACGGCGTCTGAATCTGCTCTTCGGTTATGAAACCTCATTGAAAGAATTCCTAAATTTACGATGCCTGAAGAAGTCATAACTGGTTTTGTTATATCGGTGCTATGCCAGAAAGATAGCATAATACGTCGTGAATTAAATTCACAAACAGTTACGAGTCGAGCTCAATTATTCCGAATCCTTGGCGGAATATCACTTAAGCGACGTTTGGATGCTGAAGCCCAAGAACCTGAAGCCAAGCAAGCTCGTATGACGGAGAGATTCAGTGGCAGGTGCCACTTTTGTGGATTGACTGGTCATCGTATAGCCGAGTGTAGGAAGCGACGCGACGTGACGATATTGGATCGAAGTTGCGAGATACTTCAAGTTCATCATATACTGTGGAGAAGAAGGCTGCTGTGACCTGCTACACGTGTGGCAAACTTGGGCACGTGGCGACTGTTTGTCCGGACAGGAAGAATGGTGGCGGAGCTGCGGTCAAGGAAGTACATCAATGCGAGCACCGCCCTTCCAGGGGTACTGTAAAGACATCTTCCGGTGAGCTAGTCCCTTTTTTATTTAATAGCGGGTCATCTTGTTCTCTTTTAAAAGAAAGCTTCTGTGACAAACTTTTGGGTACTGTGCGTACGAGTCTCGTTTATCTTAGTGGCATAGGTGGTGATGATGTACAATGTACAACCCAAATTCTAAGCAATGTGACAATTGACGAACTCACAGTAAATTTACTTTTTCATATGGTCCCAGATAGGCATAGATATTTCTGATCCTATTATAATCGGGAGAGACATTTTTAAGCAAAAGCTATGCGTCAAAATTGACAATGAAAATCTTATATTTTATTCCAAGGAACAAACTCTATATCTTACAAAAATTGACACGGATTTACAAGGACAGGATAGGGAATCGCTAATATCATTATTAAGCAAATATTCCGACTGTTTCACCGAAGGCATTCCTTCGGTCCGAGTTGAGACAGGAGAATGCAAAATTAATTTGGTAGATCAACATAAAACGGTACTACGGTGTCCATAATAGCGCCGGCAGAAAAACAGATAGTCAGAGATAAGGTTCAACAATTGCTAAATGCTGGAGTGATACAGGAAAGCTCCTCCCCCTTTGCCAGCCCAATACCATTGATCAATAAAAAGGATAACTCATACAGAATGTGCGTGGATTACCGGGAATTAAATTCTTCAATAAGGCCCTTTTTTTTTTTTTTTTTTTTGGGTGAGAAATCATCAAATGACGTCTCCCGCTCTGGGTGGAGCGGGAGGGCGTGTCAGACTCTTACTGACTAAAACCCACCCGTGTTCCTTCTCTTGCCTGTGCAATGCCAGGGCGCCACGGTATCCCTTTCGGACTTTCCCGCAACCCCGGCAGGCAATGGTCTCATTGGACCCCTTCACTCGCTGACACTTTTTGAGGCGCGCGTGGAACACTACGCGCCGTCGACCCGGGCCTGGTCCTTACCGGACGGCGAGCTACCCATTGCTCACCGTCCGCAAGCCCGCGCCTACGGTGGCCCGGAATCGGCAATCGATTCCCGACGCCCAGGGCGTCTCCTCCTGCGGCGGCTAGGGGCGTGAGGGCGCGAAATTTGCCTCTCCCTCACGCGCTCCGCCTCCTCCTTCGCGAGCATTACTGCTTCGCAGAAGCAGGTGACGGCCTCCCATGCTCTCTCGCTCCGTACCATGGCCTGGACCAGGGCCGGACGCGAGAGATCCCCGCCACCGATCGCCTCCACGAGGACACGGCGGTACTCTGCCCAAGCCGGGCATACCTCCACCGTATGCTCCACCGTGTCCTCCGGGCGATCCACGCAGTGATGACACCCGGGCGTTTCCTCCCGCCTTATCCGAAACAGGTACCTCCCGAAACAGCCGGGTCCGGTGAGGACCTGCGTCAGGCGGAAGGTGAGGACGCTGTGGCGCCTCTCCAGCCACTCCTCAAAGAGGGGACTTATCGCCGCAATAGTGGCGTGCCCAGCACTGGGTTGCGACAATCGCACTCTCCATGACGCCATGAGATCCCGTCGGAGCTCTGTCCGCTGTGCCGCGATTTCTCGCGGCATCGGAGTCAAGCCCCGGCGTTTCGCCTCCCCGCGCCACTCCCAAATATGCGCGAGGACTTTTGCCTCCAGATCCCATGGCGGCAATCCGGCAAGGAGGCTCGCCGCCTCACCGGAGACCGTGCGGTATCCCCGGACCAGCCGGGTGGCCATGACCCTCTGGGACGCGTTCAACCGGCGGGCAGGCCGCTGCCTCAACGAACGCGCCCACACCGGTGCCCCGTACAGGGCCATGGACCGCACGATCCCCGCGTATAGCCTCCGGCAGGAGGCGTTTGGACCCCCTAGATTGGGCAGGAGCCGCTTCAAGGCATTTTTTACAAACCTACGATTTTGATATTGTTTATCGTGAAGGACGAGGAATGGAAAACGCGGACTACTTCTTGCGAAATCCTCTACCTAATATCAATGATGCAGCTGTAAGCACATTTTCCGACAGTTCACAGGCAAAGCAGGTTCAGTTTATTGAGCTTCATCAAGATTGGCTTTCCGTCGAACAAAAGCGCGATAGCGAGATACAAGATCTTATTGCAAAACATACCTAATGATAATGGCTTTCCCGACTCGATAGCTGACACCTATGATATTAGGGAAGGTATTCTATACAGAAAAATCAACCGAAACAAAACCGTTTCTTGGTTGCCAGTAGTTCCACGGTCTTTGATTTGGACGCTAATTAGCCACACTCATAATGAGATACAACATCTAGGCAAGGATAAAACATTAGATAAACTTTATGAGCAGTACTGGTTTCCCGAGATGTCGAAATGCGTGCGTAAGTTTATCGACTCATGTATTATCTGCAAAGTATCGAAGCGCCCATCCGGAGCTCAGCCCGTTCAGCTCCACCCAATCCCAAAAGTCTCTGTGCCATGGCACACCATACACATCGATTTTAAGGGGAAGCTTAGCGGGAAGAGGGATTGAAAAGAAAAGAGACGTAATAATCGATGCTTTTACCAAATATGTTTTGCTTGAACATACTTCTTCTCTCGACGCCACGAGTGCGATAATTGCACTACAAAAAGCAGTATGCCTGTTTGGAGCGCCTAAACGAATCATTGTTGATCAAGGTCGTTGTTATATTAGCTCTGATTTCAAGAACTTTTGCGCTGAGCATAAGATACAACTTCATTTTATAGCGACGGGCTCTAGCAGAGCAAACGGACAAGTTGAGAGGGTTATGCATACTCTCAAAAGCTTGTTAACCATTGTTGAAAATGATCCCAATAAAACGTGGCGCGATGAACTAGAAAACATTCAACTTGCACTCAACAGCACCAAATCTGCCGTTACAAAATACTCACCCACAGAACTTATGTTAGGGATTCGTGCACAATCGTTAGGTATGCCTAAGCTAAACTTGGAGGTTAATTGTCAACAAGATCGTTTAGACCTCGATACTATACGGGCAGATGCGTCAGCTAATATTGAAAAAGCGGCTAAATCTGAGGTAGTTCGATTTAATCGGGGCCGCGCAAAAATAAAACCGTTTACAAAAGGTGAATTTGTGTTCCTTAAAAATAGCTAACGGAGTCAAACCAAATTGGATAGGAAATTTAGGGGTCCATTTGTCATAACTACGGTACTAGACAATGATCGGTATTCATTAAAAAGTTTTGGTGGTAGTTCTCATCGAATGTACAAGTATGCCCACGAGAATTTGCGCTCAGTACCCCAAGGACATGATGGATTGCTTGAAATCACGACTAATCTTTTGAATTATGATGAGCCCGAGACGGCGCTTGAAGATATAACTTTTAATGATCGAGATGACGCTTTGCTTTCAAACGACTGTGTTACTTTCACCGTATGCTCGGACACTGTTTCCGCTGACTACCGGACAAACACAGCTGGTTCAGATACTCTCAGCGTACACTCTGATCCAGAGACATGGGATTATACAAAACGAAATAGAAATTTATGTACTAGAACAAGATAATCTACGTTTTTATGTATTGTTATGTATGTGTTTTCTTAAGCTGACGATCCTGGTGGATAGTGACATCCGGGTTCGCTGAACAAGAAAGGATTCACTAGTCTAGCCCAGATTTAAGGTAGTCTATCCTGGTCTCGGTGTGAGTTCCAGGCCAGAAGTAATGAATGTTGTCTATCCTGGTCTTGGTGTGAGTTCCAGGCCAGAAGTAATGAAGGTAGTCTATCCTGGTCTTGGTGTGCGTTCCAGGCCAGAAGTAATAAAGGTTGTCTATCCTGGTCGAGGTGTGTCATCCGGGCCGTACCTGAAGGATTGGTTGAAGGGTTGCACTCGCTCGGTCCAGATGTATTGCGTTGGTTGACTGTTCGAAGGGACAGTCTCGTCCGGGCCAGACCAATGTAGGTTGGTTGAAGGGATGCACTCGTCCGGCCCAAGTCATTGCGATTCTGGTCCTAGTTCGAGTATTATTGCGTTGATGTCGATGACGATAATTTATTCAGAAGAGTCGTGTGAGTGATTAGAAAATTGTTTGTCCTAGATACATATTTACGCCCGAGGACGGTCGTATGTCAGTCCGGCCGTGACGGCGCGTCGACGTCGAAATCGAAATGTCAAAGTCAAGAGTGGCTTTATGATCGCTGTCAAAGCCACTCTAGCGGAGCGTCGTGTCGATGGTAGCGGGGCGGCCATCTTTCAAAAGGACTGTTGAACGGAACGGCACCAGCGCACCATGTCTGCGACGAATCGCTTTCCATTGCCTCAATCAAACTGATTTTTAATAAGTTTTGTGAGGATTTAAAGACTAGAGACCATTGTTTTATTATTAGAAGTTTAATTTAGTGATATTGTGATTATTGAAGAAAATAATTATAACACTGGAATTTTGAGGGTATTTGGATTTATTCACCACTTCATATCCACGCCCTGCGAGATGAGTTCTGATGAAGGCCCTGCTGCGCCTCCAGATACATGGTGCTCACATATTTACAAAAATTGTAATAATGCTTGCTTACAAGTGTACTTTTATAATGAGTTCTAATTTTCTTTAATTTAACCGCTAGGAGACCGAGGCCCCCGCGCGCGCGTGTGCTGTTGTAGACCACTATCGCCGCGCGTCATAATAAAATTACGACCGCACTCAAATAAACAAACACTCGGGTTTTTTATTACGTCTACCGTCTTAACGTTTATTGATTTGGGCACAGGCTTAGACAAAGCATACTATAGAATAAATATAACATTCGTGACGAAACGCTTGTATTGTTAAATAAACATTGTTAACGGGAATTCTTTTGATCACTGTTTTGACGATTTCTGATAAAACTACTGCACTGATTTACTTGAAATTTTACTTTTAATTTTACATTATGAATATATAAGGTATCTAGTAACAGCGTTTTTCACAGACAAAAACAGAAATAAAATTCACAAAAAATTACGACATAATGAGTAGGTACGTACCGATGGATTACGTAACATTATTTGGTTCAAAAAAATGTTTTTACTGTGTATTTTGGTTAAAATATTATCTAAAACGTTATTACATATACCTAAAAATAAATAAAAAGTACTTACCTGCCGATTAGACGCACGAAACACACACAAAACTCTTTTATTCACAATATTCACTTTTTTCACTAATGGTGTGTTTACATTTTGTTGGTTGGTTCAAAACTGGTACAACACGATGTTATTTAGTGCAAATATTATCTACCACGATGTAAAAACTACTTAATAATTTAAATAACACTACTTTTCTTCGATTTACTCACAAAAACAATAAAAAATACCAAAATTCTTTGCCAAGCGCGCACTGACAGCCATTATCCGTTACGGCCTGTTACACGTATAAACTGTCAGCTTCAACTTTTTTTTTAAGTATTCGCCACAGATATTTTTGTGTACGAATGATTTAGTAGATTATTCTATCCGTCAGGCCATAAAGTAAAATTATTCACAGACCAGATTAGCTTTTATTTCATACTAGAAATAGAGTTTAATGCCGCGCGGGAGGTGGCTCCTTTTCGGGCACACAGGTCTTGACGACATTTGCACATTGGGTTACATTCGGAGCCAGTTGGCTTGACCGGTATTGCAATGTACACAAAGTATTTTGTTCTAACATTTAACAGAATAGGTACCCCATAAAAGATATATAATACTTATTGATCTATTTTATCTTTATTTTTAGTATTAAAATGATGTCTATCACTTATTATATTAAAAAGCTGTAGATTCTATTTTTTCTTAAATACATATTTTCATATCTTTTTAAATAGTTCCCTGAGAGATTCGCGGCGATGGGGATGTAGAATATACATAAAGGGCTAAGGCTCTGACAGCTCCCTTTTGCAAAAAAAAAAGATGAATTTAATCAGTAAAACCCATAATAAAATGCCATACGACATAATGCTGTAGAAGTAGCTAAAATAGACCAAACGCGCGGTTTCTACATCTGTTAACTGTCTTATCTTTCTACCGGCCGAGCTTAGCCACGGTAATATTATATGATAATATTACTGTGGCTTAGCTGCCCCGCAAGAGACGTTGTATGAGGTCCCCAATGTAATTTCTCGTCTAGGACTCCTAGGTAAACAATTTGATTAAAAAAAAAACAGTTTTTCTCCATTCGCTAATTCTAACACTAGGTAGGTAATTTAAATGTAATGTATTTGTTTATTTTTATTTTTATATAGTACCAAATTATTTACCGTAAACCAATCTTGGACCTGAAGAATAGAGCTATTCACGTCGGCAAGATTTTGTGACCGTCGGCTGATTCTTAAGATCAATGATCTGCAAATAACACCATCTTCGGTTGATTTTGAAATAATTGGGGTAAATCATAAATGTAAACTAAAAAGAGGAATGGACCCAATATCGAACCTTGAGGAACGCACATTGCCATATCAGACCCTAATGAGTTTATGCTGTAAATGAAGAGCTGTATTCCTAATCCCACAGTGCTCTAGTTTTAGCAGAAGTGTCTCGTGGTCTCGCAATCGAACGCATTCGAGAGGTCGCAAAAGATTCCAATGGCATCTTGTGCTTCTTTTCAGGCATCGGTTTCAATTCGGCAATAGTTTCTACAACTGCAGTAACATATAAGAGGAGCTTTATATAAGGTTAAGGACCTAAAAGAAGAATTAATTCATTAAAATGTATGAATTACGTATTTACAGAACCTAAAAGAATGTACTCAGGCTAAGGAAAATAATGACTTGTTTAATGAATTATTAAACACTACTTGGAACCCGTATTCCTTAATATCAATAGACCTGTTGCGGACGGCACAGGTACCTATAGTACTGCAGTCGCCCTGGGACAATCTCCCACTTGATATTGTTGTGCGCTCCCTACTTACCTGAGCCTGGATGGCTCTACTGGCTACACACACCACTACGTACCCCTGAATACGTATCACGACCCACAGTGACCACGACGACAGACTTGTTTGCTATAGAAATAAAACACTTATTTGTTTTATTTTGACTATTTCTGCGACTTCGGCTTGCTTGAAGTAGTTACTTCCTTGTTGATGGTTTGATTTCGACTGAATTTAATAAACGATTTTTGTCTAAAAGGAGTGCAACATTTTAAACAAAAATCGTTAATGATTTTTGGGTGCAAGCCGAATTCCTGGAATTTTGCATTTATTTTCCTTTTTTCAAAAAACCTTATAAAACCTTATACATTCTAATCATAAGTAACTAACATCTATGTAAAACACTAATATTCAATTTTCTACTAAATACATCTATGTAATATACAAAATTTCCAAAATATCTCCATAAACAAAAAAGTATGTTTTCAAGTTACGTAATTCGGTATGTAAACTAAAAATTATTAACCTATGCTGACTCCAAAACCATTTCGAGATTTTAGGTTTGTAAGCCTTATTTTTCTATTTTTAGGTCTTAACATTTTAAGATCGTATTAATTATCACAAAAATTCTTAAAATGACTTGACTTTTACTTGACCTCTAAATGACGTCATAAAGTACCCTGTATAGGAAAGTTTCAGTGCCTCTTGTAATAAAATTTTGTACGTGTCAAGCGTCATTGTCAACGTCAAGTTTACATGAAGCTGTTTACTTTCGTTGAGTGTACCGTGCCTTCATTTTTTGATAAGTTACCTAATTCTTTTCACTATAACCCTTGCGTTCCCTTCGGATTTCGATACTTACTGCTACATTGACCATTTGCTTGTTATAATGAACTGCTTGCCTACTCTTTATATGGACGTCAGTACACAAGCAATTTGTTTTGGCTATTTGTTGTGATGTTTTTACATGACGGTATGAAGCATGTAGCCAAAATAGTATTTGATCGATTCATAATTAATAAGCTTTATCTTTACAATAAGGTACGGATACTGTAAAAATAAAGCCGCTTTCCGAATTAGAACATAATCGCTCACAGCGCTAACATCGATAATTGGCGTTCCGAGTAAGATATCTCGATAATGACAGCTGAGGGCTGTCAAAAATTCGGAACGCTCGTAAATGCGCTCACAGTACTCACTCAACGTCAAAACTTGCATAATATAATTATATGTGTTTATACCACAAAGGATGGCCAATTTTTGTATGGACGTCGGCATAGTTATAGAATTTAATGTACATCAATGATTTTTGGTGTTTTATATTCGTGAATATTGACACATTATATTGCTATGAATAAAAAACTCAAAGAACTTGTCAGTACTACAGACTAGACGTAAATAGTTTAATTAAACCTTATAATCAGATCGCTGGCAATAAATGTATAGATTATAATTTCGCAATTAAAAAACTTATGGCGTTGTGAATTAGGTATTACGGTTAACTGATATGGTTTTTGTATTATAAGCTCCAACACAAAAGCGTGCGCGGGTCGGGCGCGGATCGGGTCGGGTGCGGGAGCCGCGCACGCGTTCCGTGTGCTGATGTATGGATGTCCATATAATAAAAGGAATTACAAGGCCGCCGTACTGCCGTCGCGATCAGCGCCTGACACGCACCCGCCTTGTGTGTGTGTTGAGCAAAACATTACTTTCGAATATACTTTATTATTGTCACATTTTTTGAGATGCCTAAACATTTTAAAAAGTAATGGCCACCTGAATTAAGATTTTTATTATTTATTAAACTGGGTAATAGTCTAAAAAAATGTGACAATAATAAAGTACTTATATTCGAAAGTAATGTTTTCCTTTAAAGTACATTTTTGCCGTTTACCCTTATATTTTGTTTAATATTTTTATCATCAATAAACAAGGGAAACACAAAATAAATCCAAAGAGTAAAAATAATTATTTATTTATTTGAGAAAATAAAGAAAAATATTTTTTTAGATTATAACAGCCCACTTTTGCAGAATAAATATAGAATCAATATCTGCGGCCCGTCCCCACAGCAAAATACCGTAAGACATGATGCTATGAAAGTAACTAAAATAGACCAGTCTCGCGGTATCCACGTCTGTTAGTTGGCGGATTTTCCAAACAGCGTAAGCGGCTGAACTTAGCCGCCCTGCAAGTGATGTTAAGTGAGGACCCCACTGTAATTTTGAGTCAAGCGTGATTCCCAGGAAAACCGTTTTTTCGACGAATTCTAGTGTCTCCTTATTCAGTACAACGTGACATTCACTACTTTTAACATTCGGTAACGCATATCTTATGCATTTAGTTTTCTTCTCATTTAATACTAAATTATTTACAGTAAACCAATTATGGACCTTTAACATAGCGTTATTTACGTCGTCAAGCTCCTGTGCATGTCTGTTTACCTTAAAAATCAGTGATGTGTCATCAGCAAATAACACCATTTGTGGTCGGTTTTTCAGTAAATGAGGTAAATCATATATACTAAAAAGAGGAATGGACCCAATATCGAGCCCTGTGGTACACCCATTTTGACTATTATACCCAATGAATTTACACCGTTTTTTTTAACTTGCTGCAGTCTATCATTCAAATATGATTTTACTAAGTTAAGCGCAAGTTTAGCCAGTCCGTAATGCTGAAGTTTCACGAGCAGTGTTTCGCGATTAACGCAATCAAATGCTTTGGATAGGTCGCAGAAGATACTTATTGCATCCTGTGCCTCTTCCCATGCGTTAAAGATGTGTTTTAACAAAGTGACACCGGCGTCAGTTGTGCAATGTCCTTTGGTAAAACCATACTGTTGATCGTGTAAGATGTTATTACGATTAAAATGATTGAGCATTTGATTTAACATTACTTTTTCAAACACCTTGCTGAAAACCGGCAAAACCGATACGGGTCTATAATTATTAGTGTCCTTGCTGTCCCCGGATTTGAAAAGTGGAATAACTTTACTGTACTTCATTAAATCCGGGAAGACCCCTTGATCTACACACAAATTAAATATTAAAGCTAAATAGGGTGCAATTGTCTCAATAATTGATTGACAAACTCCTCTTTCCTACCGTCTCGAATCTAAGCGGACGTGTTTTGTGTTAATTATAATGCATTACATCTAAATAATCACGATTAATAATATATAGAAATTGCAGAGTCAGTCATATTAAGTAAAGTGTGTCGCGCGTGTTAATTGTGCAACTAACAACTTTCTCACAGTGCACGATGAACTAATTACTTTTATGCACAAAAAAAAAAATAGTGATTTTCTGTGTTAGTTATGTCTAACCAAGGGTTTAGCCCTTTTGGTCGTAGCCAATTAATGCGGCGAAGTCCACCCTCTACTCCAATACCCTCTGACCAAAACCAGCCAATAGAAACACCGCCACCAGCATCCACGGATGATGCCTTATTGGCTGATGTTGTCGCTACGCCGGAGATCCAGAAATGGTTAGGATCCATAGAGACCATTTTAAACGAAGTCTGCTCTACAGTCGCCGAAGGAAAAATGAACTCTGATCAGAAGCTCCGCGTCACTAATCTTTGTCGAAAGGTCGCACATGGGACATCTCAAATGGCTGTCTTGTACCAATCCCTGAAGCAAAAATCCATTCAGGCTTACAACACTGTCCAGTTCCTTCAAGAACAGCAGGTCGTTGCAAACTCTCTGCAACAATTCAAAGAGGTCGTCGAAAATAAAATAACGCAACCAGAAAGCACTTCTTATGCCAATATGGTTAAAAAGGGTACAGACAAGTTCATTCGCCCAGAAAATTTGAGTTCTGTTGCCATCTACCCTAGCGATAAGACACGTTCTAGTGACGACACCAAAACACTGGTACAGAAAATTATCTCGCCGGAGGAGCTGAAACTTCGGGTCCGTAGTCTGAGGAAAATTAGGAATGGAGGCGTTATTATTAGCACAGATAGCAAAGACGACATTGCTAAATTAAAAAGTTCGGAGAAACTTATTTCATCAGGCCTTAAAATTGAAGAACCGTCTAAACGCCGCCCTAGGATAGCAATCATTGGTGTCCCCGTAGCTCTCAGTGAGAAAGAGGTACTGGATTGCATTTATGAGCAAAACCTTTCTGACAAATTGCCGAAAACTACTCGAGAGGCCTTTCTTGAAACAATAAAAATGAGCCATAAATCAGGAAAGAAAGATCGGTCCACATGTAATTATATTCTAGAAGTCCCTCCTAACATCAGAAAAATTCTGGTGAACCAAGGCCGTATTTTTATAAATTGGACCTCATGCCCAGTAAGAGATTTTACTATCGTGACTAGGTGCTTCAATTGCCAGCAGTTCGGACACGCAGCCAAGTTTTGCCGCGAAACATCTCCAACTTGCAACCTTTGTGGAGAGACAGGACACTCGTTCAAGGAATGCATTAACAAAACTTCTTCTCCCCAGTGTGCAACGTGCAAACGTTTTAAAAGGAAATTTGACCACCCAACTGGTGACGTGAATTGCCCTGCACGAAAATACGCTGAAGACAATTACATTAATTCGATAGACTATGAAGGCGCCTAAGAGCGCCATCGAATAATTTTGTTAATTCGCACATAAACAGTAGTTAAGTTAGTTTTTAGTAACATGACAAATCAGCTAATCAGTGGTCTAGACAGTTTTTCAGTGTCAGAAGCTATAATTTGTAATCTTGAGGAGTGCAAAAATCTTCTTCACACTGGTAAGAAATTGTTAACAGTGCTTACGCAAAACATACGTAGTATTAACCGGAATTTTAATGGCTTTGAAGTTCTATTACAAAACCTTAAAGTAAGTTGTGACATTATTGTACTAACAGAAAGTTGGCTCTCCGAACAAACAACGAATATTCCATCTTTAGACGGATACAATTTACACAAAACCAATAGCCACATTAACCAAAATAGTGGCTTAGTTGTGTATATTAAAGATCATTTAGTAGCAATGGTAGAAGAACCCTTATTTCAAGGCTGTAATTGCTTGTTAATTAAAATTTCCCCTGATACGGTAGTTATGGCTATTTATAGACCTCCATCCCAAAATATTGATAGATTCCTAGACTCGCTTAGCATAAACCTAGAAAAAATATCATCTTTTAAAAATATTATACTTTTAGGTGACATTAACATTAACATTGCTTCCGGGAAAATCGATACTCATGCACATAACTACCTGAACATTTGCACATTTCATGGACTGTTACCAGCTCATTATTACCCAACGCACCAGAGCGGCTCATGCCTCGACCATATCATTATAAAGTCAAAAGCGCCGTCCAAAACATTGATTACTAATACGTCACTTACCGACCATCAAGCCGTTTTACTAACACTGCAAATACCTTCACCTAGAAAAAATTGCATGCGCAGCTATTCTAAACTCAACATGACTAATCTTGAAAATGACATACGAGCTATGAATTTCGACCCCGTCTACAATAACTCTAGTGACCCAAATATTTCGTTACAGTATTTTATAGATTTGTTACAATATGCGATTAAAAAGAACACTTTTACAAAAGTAATACCTAGAAAGTACAATAACATCAAACCATGGATTACGCCCGGACTTGTTCGCTGTATCAGACATAGAAACAAGCTACACCAAAAATTTAAACTTGCCCCTAATGATGAAATACTCTCAGTCACTTATAAGCGATATAGAAATTTCTGCAACAATCTATTGAAAAAACTAAAAAAACAATATGACAAAGAACAGCTACAGAAGGCAGGAAAAAACAGTAAGCTTATCTGGAAATTTATTAAAACTAATACATTTAGCACTAAAAACTCTGAACCTCCACTCGACCTTTTATCAACTGAATTGAACCCATCCGCAGCGACGAATAAAGCAAACCATTTCTTTATTAACACTGGAAAAAATCTGGCAGAAAAAAACTTATCTAACAGTAATCCTTCTAGTCAAAGTCCATATATGACTCATACAACACTGAGCTCTTTTGTCCTATTAGATACGGACGTGAATGAAGTGATAGGTATAATAGACGGGTTAAAAGACGTCTGCGCTGTCGGTTGGGATGACATTTCTAATGCTGTACTTAAAAGACTTAAATACCTAATTGCCCCTCCACTAACTCACATTTTTCAGATATGTTTAGCCCAAGGAATATTCCCAAAATTGCTTAAAAAAGCCGTAGTCACCCCAGTTTTCAAGTCCGGAGACAAAACTTGTATTACTAACTATAGACCTATTTCAGTACTAACGGGACTCTCAAAGATTTTGGAAAAAATAATTAACAATAGACTAGTAAAATATCTTGAAAATAACAAATTGCTTTCTGACCAACAATTTGGTTTTAGGCCTAAAAGATCAACGAGCCAAGCAGTACACAAATTGACAAATTTTATAAGTCAAAATCTAGATAATGGCATGCACACCATTGGGATCTTTTTAGACCTTGCCAAGGCGTTTGACACCATTTCTTGTTCTCTACTATTGCTTAAACTAGAAAATATTGGGATAAGAGGAGCACAGTTAAAATTGTTATCTGATTATCTCAGCGACCGTTATCAGTCTCTAAAAATAGGTCAGTACACGAGCTCTGAACATAAAAACAGTGATTATGGAATCCCACAAGGCAGTATTTTGGGGCCCACTTTATTTTTAATATATATAAATGACCTTTGTCGCTTGCAACTCCAAAATGGTTTAATTATGTCATATGCGGATGACACAGCTTTACTATTCTCAGGAAAATCAAGAGCTGAGGTCTATGAACTAGCTCAGAATGGTTTTGATACTGTGTGTAATTGGCTACATAACAATCTATTAACGTTAAATTCAGATAAAACCAAATTTATTCTATTTGAAATGAGAAATACTAACCCGACGCTTACTAACCAAAACATTCACGCGCACAATTGTAATACATACGCTGACACAGCATGCACTTGTCCCAGTTTAACTAAAGCCGACCATATCAAATATCTAGGCGTCACAATTGACACAAATCTAAACTTCCGTAAACACATTGATTTATTATGCACTAGAGTGCGGAAATTAATATACATTTTTAAGAGTTTACGGGACATAGCCGACTTTAAATTAATTAAACAGGTTTACTTGGCTTTGTGTCAATCTATCCTTACCTACTGCATAACTTCCTGGGGTGGTGCCGCAAAATCAAGTTTACTATCCCTAGAACGTGCACAAAGAGCAATTCTTAAAGTTGCCACCTGTCGCCCATTCAGATTTCCTACACACCAGCTTTATATGGCATGCAAGGTGCTAACAGTTCGACAACTATTTGTTTTAAGTATAGTTTTACTGCAACACACTGAACTAGATTTTAAACCAGTACCTGCAGACAAGAGAAGAAAGGATCTGGTTTGCACAAATCCTCCGACTAAACATGCATTCATTAAAAGATTTTATTTATTTCTAGGACCTTTCTTATATAATAAATTGAACAAATTGCTCAAGATATATAATGTAAGTTATAATAGGTGTAGTATAATGTTAGTCGATTATTTAGCAAAACTAAATTACGCAGACACGGAAAAACTACTAGAGGTGCTGACATAGAGTAGCTGACTAGACTGTAATTACCTAACCTAATATTTATAATAATTTTAGTTTTAGATATAAATATATCCTTTATGCCTAGTTAATAAGGTTTCGCAAAATATTGTTTCTGCTTAGATATTTAAAATATATTATGTTAATTTAATTCAAGGTTCTATTTCGAAACTACCGTCGTCGTAGAGATGGCCTGAAACACAGGTTTAAATAAACCTAAATCGGGCAACGCACTACACTATTCTATTTTTATATGCAACTGTAATCTTATACATTTGTCATACCATAGTTTTTATCCAGATTATTATAATACTATTATAGGCCTAGATTAATATGTATACTACTGAACCATTTGTACACTTTTGTAACTTATTATTATTCCAATAAATTTTATTATTATTATTATATTATAAACTTTAGTAGACATGCCTCACAGATCTTCGGTAATTTTGATCTTGTTGCTTAAAAGCCTTAACAACGACCACAGGATTTATATGATTAAATTTAAATTCTAAAGGACAGGCTGAAACATTCGCTCTTATAAATCAATAGCAAGTAAGGGGGAAGAATTTAAAGTTTCTGTAGTTTTAATTGGAATATTGGTAAAGAAAGTTGCAAATTCCTGAGCAACTTCGATCTTATCGCTAATGAGACCGCGGGATGTGTCCAGTGTGTAATCAGTATTATGACTTGTTCTAGGGTAGGTAGGTAGGGTAGGTAGGTAGGGTAGGTAGGGTAGGTAGGTAGGGTAGGTAGGTAGGGTAGGTAGGGTAGGTAGGTAGGGTAGGTAGGTAGGGTAGGTAGGTAGGGTAGGTAGGTAGGGTAGGTAGGTAGGGTAGGTAGGTAGGGTAGGTAGGTAGGGTAGGTAGGTAGGGTAGGTAGGTAGGGTAGGTAGGTAGGGTAGGTAGGTAGGGTAGGTAGGTAGGGTAGGTAGGTAGGGTAGGTAGGTAGGGTAGGTAGGTAGGGTAGGTAGGTAGGGTAGGTAGGTAGGGTAGGTAGGTAGGGTAGGTAGGTAGGGTAGGTAGGTAGGGTAGGTAGGTAGGGTAGGTAGGTAGGGTAGGTAGGTAGGGTAGGTAGGTAGGGTAGGTAGGTAGGGTAGGTAGGTAGGGTAGGTAGGTAGGGTAGGTAGGTAGGGTAGGTAGGTAGGGTAGGTAGGTAGGGTAGGTAGGTAGGGTAGGTAGGTAGGTAGGGTAGGTAGTTAGGGTAGGTAGGTAGGGTAGGCAGGTAGGGTAGGAAGGTAGGGTAGGCAGGTAGGGTAGGCAGGTAGGGTAGGCAGGTAGGGTAGGCAGGTAGGGTAGGCAGGTAGGGTAGGCAGGTAGGGTAGGCAGGTAGGGTAGGCAGGTAGGGTAGGCAGGTAGGGTAGGCAGGTAGGGTAGGCAGGTAGGGTAGGCAGGTAGGGTAGGCAGGTAGGGTAGGCAGGTAGGGTAGGCAGGTAGGGTAGGCAGGTAGGGTAGGCAGGTAGGGTAGGCAGGTAGGGTAGGCAGGTAGGGTAGGCAGGTAGGGTAGGCAAGTAGGGTAGGCAGGTAGGGTAGGCAGGTAGGGTAGGCAGGTAGGGTAGGCAGGTAGGGTAGGTAGGTAGGGTAGGTAGGTGCGCCGTAGATAACTATTTATTGCTACCCGTGCGAAGCCGGGGCTGACAGCTAGTGTTAAAAAATTACATGCATTTTTAGTTACTCATCATAGTGACAATTTTAAATTTTTTGATACCTGCATTTTTTTTGATAAGCTAAGCTCGACTAGGGTTGCTGTTTATCGACCCACTAGTTTTAGACGTCAAATAGCTAGGCTATTAGCTTTTAATATTAACCCAGATATAAATTAGTTTGTCAAAGTCATTTATAATTAGCACCACAATTAGTAATACTACTAATGTTAAGGTGGTTAAAATAGTTTAAATTAGTTTGTAAGACAACAGAAAGTACCACTAACAGTATAGTGACTCTTAATAACAAAAAGGTATTTTCTAGCAGTGTAGTTAACTGTAAAAAAGGGGCTAAGCAGAAATCCTTGAAATTATTTCATCAAAATATTCAAGGTTTTTCTTCCAATCAATTGGAAATTGAATTGTTTTTAGAAAAGACGATGTTTGCCTTTTTTTTTTTCTTTTTTACTTTGTGTAACTGAGCATCGAAGATCTATGGGAATTGTCAATCAATGTTTGTACCTCCATTATTGAGACTGTAACGCCGTACTCAGCCTTAATATTTCATATGTGCATGGATGAAGGAGTCTTCCCTGGTAAGGGAATACCACTTTTCAAATCCGGGGACAGTAAATACACCAATAATTATAGACCCGTATCCGTGTTGCCGGTTTTAAGCAAGGTGTTTGAAAAGGTATTGCTTAATCAAATGCTCAATCATTTTAACTCCAATAAAATCTTACATGATCAACAGTATAGTTTCACCAATGGATGTTGTACGACTAACGCCAGTGTCACCTTATTAAAACACATATTTACGGCGTGGGAAGAGGGCCAAGATGCCATATGACTTTTTGTGTCTTCTCCAAGGCATTTGACTGCTTCGACCATGAAACCTTAATCTTGAAACTTGCGATCAGTTTAGTAAAATCTCATTAAATGTAAGACAACAGCAAGTTCAAATAAATGGTGTCAATTCACTCAGTTTAAAAGTAAAAATTGGTGTACCACAAGGATCAATATTAGGTCCTTTTTTTCTTTTTAGTATACAAAGTTGAAGCTCTGTACCAAAAAATCAATCAAATAGGAGCAGTAGTTTAGTCGCAAATATTTTTTTAAGTTTTTGCCCCGTTTGAACATGATGTATCTTTCCTAACAGCTGATTATGTCTATACGCGGTCATCCACCTTAAAACAATAAATCTGAGTATAAACCTACGATGCGTTGTTGCCGCTCTGACGCAAGTCACAAGTACAACCAAATATTTTTCGCTAAAAATATGGCAAAGCAAACAAGGAAGCAATACACACACTTGCACTTAAATTACGAGAGTGACAATCATAGCAAAACATCCCGCGCGTAATCGAAATAGAAATAGGTCAGTGTGTTGTTTTTGCATCCTAGATCCTTACGCGATCGGTAAGTGGGGGCAGAGGGGCCTCAGTGCGCCGACGCTATCCTTTCGGAACGTATGTTACGTAACACGGAAGCTCCCGCGGCTCTTTTGTTTTGCCGAACACGTGCGCAGACAATTGTGATTTTGTTTTGTTATTGTGATAGGACACTAAATAAGTTGACAATATCTCTTTTTTTATTGTGACAGGACACGTAACATCGGATTATTATTATTTAGTGTTAGTGTTTTTTTTTTGTGATTGAGTGTTTTTTGTTGTGATAAGACACGTTATTAAACTTTGGTTGTGTGTGAGTGAAAAAACTAAGTGCATAAGATTTTCTTTACCAAATGTCAAAATTAGTCATTGTGAAATAGTATTGAATCAAGAGAAACTAAAATTCGTCGATAAAATTGTTTTTCTGAGGATCACGCTCGACTCAAGGCTTCAATGGGGTCCTCATTTAACATCTTTTTCAGGACGGCTAAGTTCAGCACCATAAGCTGAGAGAAAAATCTGTCAATTTATTGATGTAGATACCGCGAGGCTAGTCTATTTTAGTTACTTTCAGAGTATTATGTCGTACGGTATTTTACTATGGGAACGGGCTGCAAACATCAAGTCTATTTTTACGCTGCAGAAAAGAGCCGCGAGAGCCATATATGGCCTCCGCCAGTACCTGGTCAATATATCTATGAAAACATTATGTACATGGAAAAATCTACATATTTTTAGTAAGAGAGGTGCAAGACACAATTATATCACTAGGAATAGGAATGATCCAGACTCGATAAATCGAAGGAACCCCAAGATTTGCACTAGCCCTTGGAGCCTCATGTTGCATAGGGTTACCGACGCCATTACAAATCAGGGAGAAGACTGGGGTGCGCAGTAATGTTAAGGAAGACCGTGCCTATAGGATATGGAAGGATTCCAGCCGTACCGGATATGCATCCTTGAGCAGGCAATGGACTAGTGGAGAGACGGGTGTTAGTTATCTATGGATGGGCATCTTTTAACGACGTCGCCGCCAGATTAGTTTATGTCCAGCTTCACCGGTGCATCTTTCCTGACACTCTGAAAGTCGCAAAGGTAACACCGATCTACAAATCGGGACCAAAAACCGATCCAGGGAACTATCGTCCGATTTCTGTGTTACCAATTTTGTCAAAAATTTTAGAGAAAATACTGCATAGTCGTCTTCTTAAACATCTCGACTCTTTTAACCTAATATCTGATCGTCAGTATGGATTTAGAGCTAAAAACAACACAATTGCAGCTACTATTGATTTAACAACAAAAATAAAAGAAAACATTGATAAAAAACACTACGTCACCCAGCACATAGTGTTTTTTATCAATGTTTTCTTTTATTTTTGTCATCATTGATTCGAAAAAAGCCTTTGATACCGTAAATCACAAACTACTATTAGAAAAACTAGAAAACATAGGTATCAAGGGCAATACACTTAAAATGCTAAAATCTTATCTGACCAATAGATTTCAGGTAGTCAAAATAGATACATTTGAGAGTAGTATATTGCCGATCACATACGGCGTTCCGCAAGGGTCTATATTGGGGCCGCTATTGTTCTTGATCTACATAAATAGCATCACAGAACTAAATCTACATGGTCATATAACTTTATATGCAGATGATACGTGCTTATTTTATTTCGGACCCAACATACATGATATTATTTCAAAAGCCCAACAAGATCTCAACGTTCTATTCGAATGGTTCAAATATAATTTACTAACCATAAATATCTCTAAAACTTGTTACGTTGTCTTTAAAGCTAAGAATTAAAAAAATCCACAGCACGACACACTAACTATTGATAAAATCCCACTAGATCAAAAAACCTGTGAAAAGTATCTTGGCCTTTTTTTTTTTTTTTTTTTTTTGGGTGGGAAATCATCAAATGACGTCTCCCGCTCTGGGTGGAGCGGGTGGGCGTGTCAGACTCTTACTGACTAAAACCCACCCGTGTTCCTTCTGTTGCCTGTGCAATGCCAGGGGGCCACGGTATCCCTTTCGGACTAATCCCGCAACCCCGGCAGGCAATGGTCTCATCGGACCCCTTCACTTGCTGACATCTCTTTGAGGCGCGCGTGGAACACAACGCGCCGTCGACCCGGGCCTGGTCCTTACCGGACGGCGAGCTACCCATTGCTCACCGTCCGCAAGCCCGCGCCTACGGTGGCCGGGAATCGGCAATCGATTCCCGACGCCCAGGGCGTCTCCTCCTGCGGCGGCTAGGGGCGTGAGGGCGCGAAATTTGCCTCTCCCTCACGCGTTCCGCCTCCTCCTTTGCGAGCATTACTGCTTCGCAGAAGGAGGTGACGGCCTCCCATGCCCTCTCGCTCCGTACCATGGCCTGGACCAGGGCCGGACGCGAGAGATCCCCGCCACCGATCGCCTCCACGAGGACACGGCGGTGCTCTGCCCAAGCCGGGCATACCTCCACCGTATGCTCCACCGTGTCCTCCGGGCGATCCACGCAGTGATGACACCCGGGCGTTTCCTCCCGCCTTATCCGAAACAGGTACCTCCCGAAACAGCCGTGTCCGGTGAGGACCTGCGTCAGGCGGAAGGTGAGGACGCCGTGGCGCCTCTCCAGCCACTCCTCAAAGAGGGGACTTATCGCCGCAATAGTGGCGTGCCCAGCACTGGGTTGCGACAATCGTACTCTCCATGCCGCCATGAGATCCCGTCGGAGCTCTGTCCGCTGTGCCGCGATTTCTCGCGGCATCGGAGTCAAGCCCCGGCGTTTCGCCTCCCCGCGCCACTCCCAAATATGCGCGAGGACTTTTGCCTCCAGATCCCATGGCGGCAATCCGGCAAGGAGGCTCGCCGCCTCACCGGAGACCGTGCGGTATCCCCGGACCAGCCGGGTGGCTATGACCCTCTGAAAGTATCTTGGCCTGAGAATAGATCATTACTTAACATGGCACAGAACTAAATCTACATGGTCATATAACTTTATATGCAGATGATACGTGCTTATTTTATTTCGGACACAACATACATGATATTATTTCAAAAGCCCAACAAGATCTCAACGTTCTATTCGAATGGTTCAAATATAATTTACTAACCATAAATATCTCTAAAACTTGTTACGTTGTCTTTAAAGCTAAGAATAAAAAAAATCCACAGCACGACACACTAACTATTGATAAAATCCCACTAGATCAAAAAACCTGTGAAAAGTATCTTGGCCTGAGAATAGATCATTACTTAACATGGCATAATCAAATAGACCATGTTAAAAATAAACTATCAGCACTTACAGGCTTACTTCATAGTATAAACCAGTGCATACCTAAAAAGATACGCTACACTATTTATAATTCTCTTATTAAGTCACATCTGTTATACCTCATAGAAATTTGGGGAAGTGCCGGAAAAACGAAGTTGCAAGAATTACAGAGTACAAAATAAGGTCATAAATATATTGTTTCGCTATCCATACCTAACAACAACTTGTAAAGTTTTTCAAGAAACAAAACTTATGAATATCAAACAGCTCTACGCATACAATACTTGTGTTCTGATTAGAAAATTTATAGACAAAACCATCCACACTGATATATCATTTACAAAAAAATCTCAAATTACTAAACGCAGTCTTCGTCGACCAAGTCTACTTGTTTTACCGAGAATTCGCACTAATTACGCTAGAAAGAATATTACATATGAAGGAGCACAACTGTTTAATAATCTACCCACAAATATAAAAAGTGTTAGCTCTCTCAGCAGTTTTAAGTCTCGGCTATCCAAACACATATTTGAAAACTGCCATAACTAGCGTCCTCAAAATAATGTACTTTGGTGGTTGAGAATTGAAACTTTAGAATGATAATGAGTATGGAATAATTTTATATAATACTAATTAATGTATACTAATATTTTTTCTTCTATACATATACTTTGATGACGGTTACCTAAAATAAGTTTACTTAATGTTTCTTGTCTGTTCTCATGTAAGTGGCTTATTTGTCTTTTATGAGAATAAAATGATTTAAACCTATCTTTTGTATGACTCTTTTCTATGTCACTTCTATGCTGTGTTACACGTTGCTGTTTCCATTGTCTTCGTCTGGCTACTATCTGTTTCAAGTTGCTTGTAAATCTTGCTAGCAGCCTTCTTAATCTTATCTCGGTCTTCAGCCGTCTTGAACTTCACAATTATTAAAATATGTATGCTTAAACCATTCATCACAACAATAATTTTATTTACCACCCAACTACACAAAACAACACTTCCCTTGGAAGTTATAGGGTTCAAAATCCAATGTCAGAGTCAAGAGCAATAAAAACTAACAGGATTTCTTGATTTGTCACTCACACCAAATGTCTAACAAAAAAAGGCGCACTTGCAAAAAACATACCACTTTAGAACACTGCACTACACAAATATCTCACACATATTATAGTTTAAAGTTAGTCGAATAAATTGTAAATACAGCATGAAAGATCTATGAATTTATAATGAGACCCACTCTAGACTAGGCGGACCTCTTTAACGGATTCCTGAAATATATGGAAAGATCTCACCCACGTAAGCTTGCAACTGGGTACTGCGGCAGTTATTCCCTCGTACTTAGGCACTAGACTGCTCGCCTGAGATCTGCTATTCCAGCGGGTGCTGACGTCTTGAATAAGTTGGTGCTTGGGTACATTGAGTTCAGTCTGTATGAGCTGCAAGTTTTCTTGAGCCGGTTTGGAGTGATTGAAATGAGTCACTATACGACGGCCTGCCGCTATTGCTTCATTAACACTTTCCTACGCTTCCAAAGCACCGTGAATTGCTCGTTGCAAAGTATGGATGAAGCACGTTTTTCCTTCAAAACGACTGTCATTTACGGCTTTCACAATGTTACGGCCGTTATCTGTGACGATAACATTTATTTTGTTTGAGATGTTCCATGACTTGGCTTTTTCTTCTAGGGCACACTGGATATTATGCGCTGTTTGCTGCTCTGAAAACGATATCATTTACAGTACCCTATGTTGCAGTACAAAATGGTTGTCAAGCCAGTGAACAGTAAAACTTAAAAAAACACTGCATATTATTGATGCACGTCCACATGTCGCTTGTAACTGAAATAGTTTTAGCTGCGGGTAGTTGGTCGAAAATCTTCTTTTTTAATAGTTCATACATTTCAACTATAACCGTTTCAGTAATGTATATTCGGCTGGGCATCTGGTATTTTGGTTTTAATATGGCTACCAACCGATTGAAACCAGCATCTTCTACAACAGATGTAGGTTGATTATCCACACAGATCATTTCTGCTATGGCTCCGTGACTTTGTTTAGCCTTAGGTCATCTATTTTCCACTTACTTTCAAAGGAGCCCTCAATGGTCGCTTGACGTAATGATGACTGCACCACTGCGGGTATCTCCTCGGTAGTGTTCGACGTTGAGCTCTTATTGAAGGTAGGATCGGATTTGGCGAATGAACGGGATGTGGTAATTGTGCATATTCTCGATTATGCTTCACGCGAAGGTGGTTGTTCAGTGCAGAAGTAGACGTTGAACGTCCACTACCATCACGAGATATCAGCGAATCACATAAGATACATTTCACTTTATTTAGTTGGTCAGTTTCTGAATAAAATGTCCAAACACTTGTCACTTGTCACAAGTCAGTTAGCCGCACTACTGCAATCAGGGATGCGGCAATGTGATGTTGCTCGGCAACTGAACTTGAGTCGTTTTTCCGTTCGACGAGTGTTCCAACGCTTCCAAGAGACTGGTGGCTATATCCGAAGACGTGGATCTGGAAGACAACGGTGCACATCCGAAAGAGACGATCGCTTCATTGTTTCAACGTCTTTACGTAATCGGTTCTCCAATGCTGTTGAGCTGCAACAACAACTGCGATCAGCTCGCAGAACTTCTGTCAGCGTCTCCACGATTAGAAGAAGAATGAAGGAGAAGAAAATTGCAGCTCACAGGGCTGCTACAGGGCCAAAATTGACTGCACAGCATAGGAGAGACCGGTTGCAATTTGCCCGTGACCATGTGGATTGGACAATAGACCAATGGAGGGCTGTACTCTTCTCGGATGAGACGAGGGTGTGTCTTTTCTGCAACGACAGGCGTAGAAGAGTGTACAGGAGGCAAGGGGAACGATTCGCACAAGCCTGTATTCAAGAGACAGTGGAATACGGGGCTGGCTCGTGCATGTTCTGGGGCGGCATGTCAATCGAAGGCAAAACGAACCTTGTGTGTGTTTCTCGGACTGGAAGTGCTCGCGGGCAAGGGTCGCTGACTGCTCCTCGGTACATAACAGAGATCTTAGAGGAGCAGGTTGTCCCTTATGCGGGTTTTGTTGGCAGTGGGTTCACGTTAATGCACGATAACGCCCGCTGTCACACCGCATTAATTGTAAGAGACCACCTGCAAGAAGTTGGGATCCCTGTTATGCGCTGGCCGGCGCGAAGTCCAGACCTGAACCCTATCGAGCACCTTTGGGATGAACTGAAACGGCGAGTACGGGCACGTGATCCTACCCCTACCACTCTCCAAGACCTCCAAGATGCCGCCGTTGCAGAATGGGACAATATTCCTCAAGAGACTGTTGTCACATTAATTAGGTCCATGAGAGAACGCATGGAAGCTGTCATCAGAGCTAGGGGGGGTAACACTAGGTTTTAAGTTGATTTTATGGACTTTTTTTAAAATTTTCACTGATAAAATAAAATTTAAGTTTTTAATCATTTGCATTAGCGTGTTTTTTTTATTCCCTGGCAAACAAAAAACCAAATTTATTGATTTATTCTGAAATTTAAATAAATTGCCTTTCCAATGATACCTTATAGTCATATGTGTACCATTTGATTAATGGGGTTAAAATGACTTTGAAGGGAATTCTTAAAGAGGTGCGATTTTTGTGACGCCGAGTACAGTTCGTAAAAAAACCGGCTTTCTTGAACTACTAAATGGATTAGAATTCATCAGCTGACGATATTTGGAACACTTCCGCACGTTGTCCTTTATAACAGTCCAATGCATTAGATAAATAGATATCCTTTATTGTCCACCATAAAAATTACAGGAATAAATTTAGAAATTTTACATAGGGTGACACAATGGGCGTTCTTATCGCTTAAAGCGATCTTTTACCATTTACATATAGGTACCTACAATAAATACATACATATACAACGTTGATACGACAGAGGGGCTTTCCTTTAAACTGCATATACTAGGTACCATTTTCAATTATTATTTAGTGTTAGTGTTTTTTTGTGATTGACTGTTTTTATTGTGATAGGACACGTACTTAATTAAACTTTGGTTGTGTGTGAGTGTAATTAAAATACAATTGTTGAACTAAAAAATTGGATTAAATATATTAGCAATTCACAAATTAAAGTGCTTAGCAACGAACAGTGATTTAATTATAATTCGGTATAATTTGTGCATTCATGTGAATGGAGACGCACACAACAAAAATCCCAACAAAAAAAAAAAAAACTCGATGACACATCGAGTTTTTATTTTTTGTTGGCGTACTTACTTCACGTAGGTAGTTGTGTGCGTACTTACTTCAAAACCGTACATATAATAAAAGCCGAGCGAAGGCCTAAGCCGCCGCTCGCGCCACCGCTCCGGCCGCTTGACACGTGATAACACACACCGCGGTCCGGCGACGCGCGCGCGACGTTGCCGCTTTGTTACCTAGGTATCTAAGGTCAGTTAAATTTATTTAAATATATATTTAAATATACAGGGTGGTTCCGTTTTACTCTGATTTGTAAGCTATTTAGTTTGTTTGAAAAAAAAAACTCATTTTTGATGCTTTTTATTTTTATACCGTATCGAATTAATACTAAACACATAGAGTATACGTAGTGTAATTTAATGCCCCTCTGTCATATCAACTTTGTATAAATCATAAACTTATTATATGTATGTACATAAATATACTTATATAAAATTATAAACATGAAACAAGAGCAAGGAAACTATATGTAATGATGATGTTGAAGGAGAAAGGAAGTGTTTTTTTACCAGAATTTTAAAAGTGGACAAACATTGAGCACGCCTTATCGACACGGGCAAGGCGTTCCATTACCGTACTGCTTGAACTGTAAAATACTTGTCATAAAAGCTGGTGGAATGCATACCACGTGGTGATCTCTAGTGTCAAGTTTTCCGATGACTTCAGATATCTAATAAGTGTGTCTTGAAGGAACTTGAAAAGTTCTTTAAGATAAGAGGGGGTTATAGGATTGAACAGAATACTGTAGAGCTGAAATAAGATATGAGAATTCCGGCGATGACGTATGGAAAGCCACTTGAGCTTTGTACGAAATTCAGTAATGTGATCATATTGGCGCAGGCCTAATATAAATCTCATACAAAAGTTTTTAGTTATTATTTTGGTAAATGCATGTTGATGATAAATATGGAATGGGTTGTTTTTTGAGGCAACAGTAACATGTTCTGTGATAACTGCGTTTTCACACTTTTCACCGATAAAAAATAAAGGTATTTGACAAATAAAACACACGGGCGGGCGTAAGCTTAGTAGTAGTGTTTCGTCGCTCGTCGGCACCCTTTAGGTAGGGCATTATTGTTCTGTGGGTAGGTACGGTAAAAAGATCCTTCGTTCACACTTCGCAGTTCCGGCGCGGTGCACTGCGAACGGGGCGGTCGGAGAGGGCCACTAGCAGTTATCATGAACAAACATCGAATCGAACTGAACGCAAACACCGAGGAGCACAGATTGCATTAAGCCTGGCCCCGTGAGTTGCCGACTGACTTGCCATTTTAAATATTTTATTTACCTATAGGTATAAACATTTAGGCCTAAGTAGGTATTGTATGTTTTTTTATCTGTAACATAATTTCCTCTCGCTTTCCTGCAATCTGTGGCAGTAAGCCGGGGAGCGCGCGCTATTTGGTTCAACCAATGAGCACGCGTGGTCGTCATATATAAAAGTTTACAAAATATTTTGAGGTGCCGATGAAAATGTCGATAATGCTGGCAAAGCTCGAATATGTAAATTATTGAAATATTATAAAATAGTGTGATAATCAAATTAATTAACTGTTATGTAATCCCACTACTTTCTAACCCCCCAGCAATCCGTCACACATTAGGCACCCAGATCGTCATGACCAGGTCACAATTCATGGAGCGGCTTTGAGTTTTTAACATGATTCATGGTCTACTCATGGTCACTCTTGTGCATTAAGTACCCAATGGAATCACAAATGAAGGCCATTAAATTTGAGAGTTCAGAGAAAAGTGATATTTAGTGACAAATTATGGGAAATTTTCTAAATACATACAATTTTTTTTTGCAAATGATTCACACTATCACGTCCTTGAAGGAATAAGTCAAATTACATGTCACCTTGTATAGTACATTTATGCTAGTTCCATGGGTAGAACTACCCATGCAATTAGTATATGTACTAAAGCTTTAGGTACCTGGTAGATAGAGGTACCTACCTTACCTACACAATCCTATCTCTTCTGTGGTTGTTAACACGGTAACCACGAACACAGAGTAAATATAAAAGAAACGGAACAGAGTTATATCTTCTAAAGAATATTAACTATTTTTATACGGAGGTTTAAAACACGCAGCAATTTATAGAAACTTATAATTCGAAAACAAATCACAAAATTAAACGCGTTTCGCGGCTTGAGACCAAAAATGGCGGGAAAGTTCCTCCAAAGTCAAAGTCTTATAATTTATTTCAATTAGGCACAAAAAAGGCACTTATGAAACTCAACATTTACAAAAAAATATATAATAATTGATTCTAGTCGCCCATTCCAAAAGGTCGTTTTCATATGGAGAAGAATGGACAAGAAACTCCACCGTTACTCTTTTAAAATATTTTCACAATATCTTGTATACATTAATTATATAATTATATGTGAAGACGATGCACCTAGAATAAGATTACTATACCACGATAGGTAAAAAATGAAAAATTAAGGAATGACATAAATTAATTATGTGATAGATGCATGGTGCTCACATATTTACAAACATTGTAAAATTATACGATATTCTTAACATTTTAACAAGTACTACTAATAATAAGTCAGTGTGTGAGTTCAGGTAATCACAGAATATAAAATTAATGTTTAAATAATATTATACTCAATACTCAAACTTTATTTGCATTCCACAATGTGTACTTAGGTGGTAAATTAAAAATGAGATCATTATGGACCCTGTCGGGCACAGCAAAAGACAAAGATATAGTAGGAGAGAGGAAGCTTTAAAAATACAAAAAAAAAGTGAAAAATAATAATATATCTAAAATAAATCCAATAATACCATAATAATAATTCTTTATAAATACACATAGAAATTTTATACATTATTAAATTATATTTTATCGTTTAAATATTCATTAATGTTATAATAGCATTTTTCTGTTAAAAATTGTTTTAGTTTTTTTATAAACATGTTTAATTTTTCTTCTTTTTTTATTATTTCAGGAAGTTTATTATATGTATATTTTTATAGACATTACATAGGGGCTTGTTGAGTGTATTTTTAGTCGAGATTGCGGTATGTTTAATCTTGATTTGTGTCGGAGTGTGAAACGTGATTGTATATCTTCGCGCTTTGTGTAAAACTCTTGATATTTATGAACAAATTTGCAGGTTTCTAATATGTATATACTGGGGAGTGTTAAGATATTATAATTTTGGAAGTGAGGTTTGCAGCTGTCGGTTTGATTAATATTTGCCAGAATTCTAACTACTTTTTTTTTGAAGGATAAAGAGTGAGGATTCATCTGTGCTATTTCCCCAAAGGGTAACACAATAGCTTAGCCATGCATAAGCATATGCATAGTAGGTTGTGAGCGCTGTTTGAAGATTGGTGGTTTTCTTTATTTCACGTAGAGCATATGAAAAACTAGAAATTTTTGATCTAAGTTTTTGTATGTGGGATTTCCAATTTATATGAGTATCCAAATTGAGACCAAGTAGCGTAAATTCTATTTTTTGGTTATTAAAAGTAAAATCAGTATTTAATGGTGTTTTTTGGTGGGTATGAAAGGTTAAAAGTTTAGTTTTGGAATAATTTATTTCGAGGTTGTGTGCGTTCATCCAAGTGATGATTTTATTGAGGATTGAATTTAGTTCTTCGTTTAGATTTAAATTGTTTTTACATGAGACTAATAGAGAAATGTCATCCGCAAATAATACACATGGCCCTTCTATGATTTTGGGTAAGTCGTTAATATAGATTAGAAACAAGAGACATCCTATTACGCTTCCTTGGGGTATTGAAGCACTAATTGATTTACTGATAGATCGAACTTTTTCTATTTCTTTTGACGTGTGATTAAAATATTCAATTTCTACTGTTTGCTCTCTGTTTTTCAAGTAAGATACAAGCCAATCATGGGCTTTTCCACGGATGCCTATTCCGTATAGCTTGTTAAGCAATATATTAAATTGGACTTTGACGTAGGCTTTGGTCATATCTAGTAATAAACCGACGGCATATTTATTTTTATTAATTATATTAAGTGCTTCTTGAACAAATTTGTAAACTGCCAAAGTTGTTGAGCGGTTTTTGCGAAAACCGTTTTGGCATTCGTCAAATATTTTATATTTCTCGCAATATTTGTATATTCGGTCACACATGGTTTTTTCAAAGATCTTTGAGGCTGCAGGTAAGAGAGCTATTGGGCGGTAATTGTTTGGATCTGATTTTGTTTTTTTTTTGTGGATCGGTTTAATTAGTGACTTTTTTAATAGATCGGGGAAGGCACCATGTTCAAAAGATTGGTTCAGAAGGATGTGGAACGGGAGCGTCAGTTCGTCTGCGCATTGCCTTAATAAGATTGGTGGGATTTCATCTATCCCATGGCTGCTTTTGTTCTTTAACTGTTTTATTAAACGGTTTACTTCCCAGGGGTCTACTGGGCTAAGGAACATGCTATTTTCTGCGGGGTTTATCACGGACGTGCTGTCAGACTCTTGGTTGCCAGGTAGTCTGAAGCCGCTATCACCTATTCACCTATATACAATTACACTATTTCACTACACTATTTCACCTATATACTTCAATTACACTATTTCACCTATATACAATTAAATTGGCAGTTAGATTTTGTCTAGATAAATTGTCCTATGGAGCAGGACCAGCATGTTTCCAAGCATTTTTATCTTGCATTTTAATCCTCTAATTTGTAATATGCTTGTTTACAAAGTGTACTTTTTATATGAGTTTTAAATTTTCTTTCATTTAATTCTAATATATCACAAGGTATTCTGTTGTAACATTTAACACAGTACCCCATAAAAGATGTGTTTACTTTAGATAGTCTGAAAAATGGTTGATCTATTTTATCTTTATTTCTAGTATTAAAATTATGTCTATCAATTATTTTATTAAAAAGATGTCGATTTTTTCTCACATACGAGTACATAATATTTTCATAAATGAATTGGCAAGGACGGTACGTCATAATATTAATCTTTTTGAATAGTTCCCTGAGAGATTCGAGACGATTTTGATTATAAATGGCTCTGACAGCTCTCGTTTGTAAAATAAAAATGGATTCAATGTCAGCAGCCCGACCCCATAGTAAAATGCCATACGACATAATAAGGAAAGTAACTAAAATAGACCAAACGCGCGGTTTCTACATCTGTAACCTGTCTTATCTTTCTAACAGCATAAGCGGCCGAGCTTAGCCGCCCCACGAGAGATGTTATATCCTCCCTTCCCAAAAACTTCACCGGCAACGCTCGAAGTATCTTCACTCAGTGTTGCCAACACGGTCCTCCAGCCGTGCATGTCCTCAGGCACGCCTTAGACCCTCAGTCTTACTTTGCTTAAATAACCATCTGAAAGCACACCCTTTATGTTAATGTGTTATCACACTAATATATTATAAAGGCAAAAGTTTGTGATTGTGTATGTTTGTCTCTTCTTCACGCTAAAACTACTGAACGGATAAAATTTGGCACACAGATAGTTTATAACCTGGATTAACATATAGAATACTTTTTATCTCGATATTCCCACAGGATCGAAACTTATGCGGGTGAAACCGCGGGGCGCAGTTAGTTAAATATAAAACAAGAATGCTTCGGCCAGTCATGATTCATAATACTAATAGAACTACAGTTGGCGGGTTTACATATTTTTTCTGTTCTTTTAGGCTTAGGAACTCTCACTACTCTGCTACTGGTAATCCCATTCACGAATCTAACATAGCTCTTCTACTCAAAATCATATTACAGAACTCACATCAAAGCCCCTTTATTCTTAGGATGCTTTGTGAATTATTTTGCAGTAAGTTATTCCCAATTGTACTGAACCCCAATAAAGACAATCTCTAGGCTGTCTTTAGTTTTACCTTGCCATTAATCGCCAGTTGTAATTGCTTTCTCAACAATCTTCATCCAAATTTGCACCCATAGTTTTCATAGCCTCCAGAATTGTTTTATTAAATCTTTCAGCTTGGCTGTTTGAGCGCGGCATACTTGAAATCAGAAAATCAGAAATCATTTATTTTGCAATGGCTGTGGCTATTGTATGCAGGCGAATATTTTTACCGTTGCAAAATTCTTTAAACCTTAAATTTTTGACGTAAACGCGGAACCCGCATCCGTAACAAGTCTACAAGGGTTGCCGAATATCTTTGCTATACCTTCAAGTTCACTCATTACATTACTACTATCGGTATTAGGTACCGCCGAGATAAATACAAATTTAGTAAATACATCTACTGCGACTAACAAATACTTGTTCTAATTTGTGTCTCAACAAAGGGACCTAGATGATCCACATGAATAGTAATAGTAATGCCGAAAATAGGAAATTCGAACACTCCTATACGTCCACAGATTTCTACTTACAACCAGCAAATAACATCGCCCAGTGAATCAGGCAACGTTACGCATAGAAAAAGAACTACTCACCCCAGCAATGATTCAACCTCTTCTGATGAACTTAGTTTATTGGGAGATACACTCCACCCAGATGAAAACAAGTCTAAAATGAATACTAATACACAGTCAGAACACTTACTGCAAAGTTTGAGTCAAGTAATCATAACGCGTCTGAAGGAAAACAACGAAGCAATAATTTCTGAACTACGAAGCACTATACAAACAGAAATTAACAAAGCTATTGCCAAACTCACAGAAGATTTTGAGCAAAAAACCAATTACCTATCAAAACAAAATGATCAAAGAAAACTGGAATTGGAAAAAGTTGACACCAAAATTGAAAACTTAATAAAAGAAAATGAGAAACTCAAAAAAGAAATATCAGAAATAAAATCAAAATCTGCATCCTCAGTTATTAAGTGCACAGAAAGCAATTCAAAGAAGATAGTCCTATACGGCATGACAGAGTATTCGAAAGAATCGGAAGTAGATTTGCATGATAGAGTAATTGAAATATTCCAAGACATTTTGCATGTGGACCTAACGGGTTATATAGAAAATATGTATAGATTAGGAAGAAATACTACCAATACCCGACCCCTGGTAGTAGAACTACTAAGCAAAATAATGGCGAAGTACTTAATTAAAAATAGTCTTTACTTTCAAGGCACAAGACTGTCCGTATCTGAATTTTTAGATGAAGATGCACGTAAACAAAGGCAACTCTTGCGAGAAGAAATGTTGAAAGCACGAAAGAAAGGCCTACAGTCAGTAATTCGGAACAATCAATTATACGTCCAGGGAGAACTAATAAATAAGAGGAATAAAACATACCAACAAAACAATGAAACTAAAAACACAAACGATACTACATTTATAACTCAAAACAATATTCACAGCAACGACCAACACAAGGAAACAATAACTAACATAAATACAGAAAACAACTCATTTCGAAGCCACAGGACAACGTTTTAACGTTTTATTCCAAAACATACAAACTATATGTAATAAACAAGACATATTTGAAGCTTTTATTGAAGAAAACCCAACATTTAATGCAATATGTTTATCAGAAACCTGGTTATCGTGCGAAAAACAAACCATGATACAATTTAGCGGTTACAAAATAGCTACCTCATATTGCCGAAAGAATCGAGGAGGTGGCGGCGTATGCATCCTGGTCCAAGATCACATAGAATTTATAGAGAGGAATGATATTACAGATATGTCCATAGAATATGTTATTGAATTATGTGCAATTGAATTAACCAAAGAAAATATTTTATTACTAGCGATATATTGGAATAAAAGAGAAGAAGATATATATTTATGAGTCAATTAAAAATGGTTCTAAACTATATAAGCAAAAATAAATATTCAAAATTTGATATTATAATTGGCGGAGATTTTAACATAAATGTTTTAGAGAGCAACAGGAAAACTAGTCAATTCTTAGATCTAATGCTAGAGTTCAAACTTACACAACACGTAAAAAAACCCACACGTATTACACAAACTACATCTACATGCTTAGATTTAATATTTAAAAACTGTATCATAAATAGAATATTTATCCCTATCGGTGTAAAAAAACTAATTATATAATTAATGTATACAGGATATTGTGAAAATATTTTAAAAGAGTAACGGTGGAGTTTCTTGCCCATTCTTCTCCATACGAAAACGACCTTTTGGAATGGGCGACTAGAATCAATTATTATATTTTTTTTTGTTGTAAATGTTGACGTTCATAAGTGCCTTTTTTGTGCCTAATTGAAATAAATTATTTGACTTTGACTTTGACTTTAAATACAGACCAGTTTAAGAAAACATTTAAAAAAAATGCTGACAGGAAAAGCCTACTATAATGTCAATGAATTTTTAAACGACAAATTGCTCTGATATACTGACTGAATTTATTATATTTATTTTAAATCGCATGAATATTTACCTTTTTTTTTAATTTATTTTTTTGGTCTTAATTTAATATTTAAGTTGTTTTTTATTTTAATTTTTTTGACATTATTTAACTTTGTATATTTTTTTAATTTTATTTTTTCTGAAATCTTACGGTCTCCCAACCTAATTTGTACACCAGCCATGGTCAAACATGTTGTGCCAAAGAATATCCTGTAACACCTTTAATAAACATCATACCATGTATATTATTTACACATGTTTTTGCAAATAAATGAATCTTTATCTTTATCTTTATAAAAATTGAAGAATTTGGTTTGTCAGACCATAGCGGAACAACACTACAAATCTCTATACCACATGTAATCGCATGTCAACCTACTTGGTATGCGAAAAAGAGATTATTTAATGACACCAATATATTAAAGTTTAAGTCTGCACTACAAGACATAGACTGGAACAAAATAATACTAGAAGGCCAAAATATGAACGATAACTACAAAGCATTCAATGATACCCTAACAAATATCCTAAACAAATGCATACCATTGCGTAAAAATAAATTAAGATCAAATTTTTAGAAAAAATGGCTAACCAAAGATATAAAAAAATCCTGCAAAAATAAGAGATTATTGAAAATATTTACACTCTTAACAAATAACCCAATACTATCACAACACTATAAACATTATGAAAAAATATTAAAAAAGGCAGTAACAACAGCAAAAAAACAACAGTATATTGACAAAATAAAACAATCTAATAACAAAACAATGTGGAATATTATAAACGAACGAACCAATAAAATCATAAAAAAAGAAAAATTTAACATAAAACTACAAACAAATAATAATAAAACATCCTCAGAGCCAAAGAAAGTAGTCAATATATTTAACAACTTTTTTGCATCTATCGGTGAGGGAAGTCGAGTACGAACTAACGATGAGTCGAAAAGTATACCAGTGACTTCACAAACCGAAAATACAATGTTCCTCACTCCAGTAGACCCATACGAAATCAATAGTATGCTAAAAACCCTAAAAAATAAAAAAGCCACGGCATAGACGAACTTCCACCCTGTCTACTCAGAAAATGCTCTGATGAGCTTACACTACCCTTCTATAAATTGCTTAACCAGTCTTTTGAAGATGGCGTATTCCCAGACCAGCTGAAAATAGCGTTAGTGAAGCCTCTACACAAGAAAAATGACAAAACAGAGCCAAGCAATTACCGTCCAATAGCTTTACTGCCTACAGCTTCAAAGATCTTTGAGAAAGCAATGTGCAATCGCGTGTACACTTTCTGCGAAAAATATCAAATATTTGACGAATGCCAAAACGGCTTTCGATAAAATCGATCAACAGCGTTAGCAGTTTATAAATTTATGCAGGGAGCCCTCAGCATAATAAATAATAAAAAATACGCAGTAGGGTTAATGCTTGACATGACCAAAGCTTATGATAAAGTGCAATATGATATTTTATTAAATAAATTATATCGATTAGGAATCCGCGGTAAAGCAAGAATGGTTCAAATCTTATCGAGCTCTTCAAATTAATAGAGCACAGCTAGTAGAGATAGAATACTTCAATAACACTATAAACGCACTTCAAAAGTTTCGATCTGACCTAAAGGCGATAAGCGCATCAATACCACAGGGTAGTGTTATTGGATGTCTTCTGTTTCTCATCTACATCAATGATCTCCCAAAATGTATTACAGAAACCGGACCTTGCGTTTTATTTGCGGACGACATCTCCATTCTCACCCAATGTCATGACAAGACGAACTTAAACAGTACCCTTAATGAAATTCTCGGGAAAATAATAACCTGGATGAATGAGCACAACCTTGAAATAAACTTCCAAAAGACTAAACTCATAACTTTCCATCCCCACCAAAAAAACTCCTCTAAACGTACTCTTTTCCTTCAATAACCATTTAATAGAAACAGTTTATGAATTCAAACTATTAGGCATAACCATAGACAAAAATATAAATTGGAAGTTACACATACAAAACATAAAATCAAAACTATCAAAATTTATATATGCTTTCCGGGAAGTTAAGAAAACCACATATTTACAGACTGCTCTGGTTATGTACTACGCCTATGCTTATGCATGGCTTAGCTACGGCATCATTATGTGGGGATACAGTACAGATGCCCCAACACTATTCACCGTTCAAAAGAAACTTATCCGTATACTGGTAAATATACAACAGACAGATAGCTGCAAACCCCATTTTATAGAACAAAATATCTTAACTCTGCCTTGTATGTACATACTAGAAATATGCAAATTTGCTCACAAACATCAAGACTTTTACACTAAACGAGAAGACATACAAACAAGGTACACACTCAGACACAAAACACGACTCAACCTACCATCATCCCGCTTAAAAATACATTCTACAAGTCCTCTGGTAATGTCAGTAAAAACATATAATGTGCTACCAGAAACAATAAGAAAAGAAAAAAAACTCCATTTATTCGTAAAAAATTAAAAAAGTTATTACCAAAAAATGTTACTATAGTGTCGACGAATATTTAAGTGATAAATCTCTAAAACTTGAAAAATGAAGCCTTTTGCAATTTTAATTTTAATTCTAATGTTAATGTTATGTCTATGTTTTTAGAATAAGTTTGATTATAATAAGATACTTAAATGATAAGTCCTCTCCACATTTATTTATTATATCTTTTGCTGTGCCCGACAGGGTCCACGATTGTTACCTACCAAATAAATGTTTACCACCTAAGCCTACATTGTGGAATGCAACAAAGAATTGAGTATTGAGTGTGGAATTGTTGTGCATACTTTGGTAGTGGATAAAGTTCGCCTTTGTTTTTATAGTAAACGCAGTTAAAACAGTTTTTAAAATATTTTTTAATTATGTGTCGCATCCGAGAAAACCAATATCGGCTAGAAATTCGACTGTTTTATCGACCGAGAAATGACCGAGGTCGTCATGGTTAAATTTGATAATTTACCATATGCATTTGTTTGGGATAACCCAGCGACGACCGTGACTTGTACTTGGATATACTTTATTACCAAGAAGTTCGTATTTGTTGTACACATCCCTATGTTTGTCTGCTTTGCCCGACTCTAAAGTCTGCCTAAGAACTACTATCCGAGGATCCTGCAGTTAAACTGAGAGCAACCAATCCGCTGAGGCCGTCACCTTCTTCTGCGAAGCAGTAATGCTCGCGAAGGAGGAGGCGAAACGCGTGAGGGAGAGGCAAATTTCGCGCCCTCACGCCCCTAGCCGCCACAGGAGGAGACGCCCTGGGCGTCGGGAATCGCAGGCCGATTCCCGGCCAACGTAGGTGCGGGCTTGCGGACGGTGAGCAATGGGTAGCTCGCTCTCATTAAATGTAAATATGAACATTCATACCACCATATTTACACTTTTTATATTAAAACTATAATGTTTTACCCCCGTCAAAACGTGAAACGTAAACAAACACGACACGCGATCCGAACGCGCCGCCAACGATTCAACTGGCCGAGCCGGTAATAAAACGGTTTCTCTTCGCACGCGACGAAGCCGCCAGTGGTACGCACACATGCGCCTCATGCCTGTAGTGGTGTACTATCACAGCGCGGTTGTGTGAAGCTTTGTCTCTGTTCCGTCTCTTTACTCATATGTCACGATCCCGAGTGTACAGGCCACCCGAGTAAAAAATTGATAACGATAAGGAACGCATTAAATTTGAAATTCCTAAAATCAATATTTGTGTTACAAATCATGGTCGCGGTCGCAAGTTTGTCCGCCGATTGACAGCTACTAACGTCATTTTGTTGGCGCTTCCGCCACACGTCGCCCACACCCGTGTTGTATCGCGTAAATTAAGGCGTAAATATGGCTTTATTGAATTAATACGTTAATTGAGATGTGTTGTGTGTTAATGACATTATACTTTAAGCGATAACTCGGTGGTAGCTTGCTTTTTTCGCCACATCAAAGGGTTTCCCTTTGATGTGGCGAAAAAAGCACGTTGAATAACGTATCAAACCGCGTGGGCTATGCAAACGACTATGATGAACGCGTTGGTCTGGCCATACCGCTAGAGATGCGGCAGAAGATGTCCATACAACATACTTCGGTACCTGAACTTATGTAAGTCTATCAGGCATAACATTACTACCAGTAGTACCACCAGTCATCCAGCCCATCGTTTGTTGTGTGCGTATTGTATCTAATCTCTGCTATCCGTACCTAGCCACAACGTGTTTGGCTGGTTACGATTACGATTTCGATGATTTGGGGAGATTGCAGAGATACATTTGATTAACAATACGGCCTTTTTATATTTATTGGCAAATATTTACAGATTTGCTGCGTAACGGTATTATCGGTAAGCATGGGACGGACTTTCGCTAAACAATAGTAAGGTCTAAAGATAAATCTTGATTTTTGGAATTAGGGCGCTTAAGTTTTGCGTGCGTTATTCAACTATTATACGTAAATGAGGTCAAAGGGGCCCCTTTGACCTCATTTAAGTATAAAAGCTCCCACAAACAGGCGCGACGCGACAGCGCGTCGCGATAGTAATAAACCAATTTCTAAGAAACTAAACGGTAGACCAATTACTGGTGTCGCGTCGTGTGATAAGTCGCGCCAGTCGGCACGAGCCTTTATGTGCGGACTGCTGAAATTAAATACCTAATAACATCAAAAATATAATTTAGATACTTACTTACTTAACTTACTTGCTTACCCGTTGCCTAAGACTCAATTTACATTGCCGCGGAACGAAATTGAAACGATTTTTTGTGTTATTGTAGTTTTACCACAGCTTTTTAAATTTCTTACATTTAAGGCTATGCGTTGCGCTGCGGCTAGTTGCTGTAATGTGCACTTGGCTTTCATGTAAATGGGGCCCAGGCACTTTAGGTACCGTACCTCAAGAGGAAAAAACGGATTCCTTATAGGATGACTTCGTTGTCCATCCGTCAGTCTGTCGAGTTCAAGACCCATTTTCTCAGGAACGCGTTTAGATATCAAATTGAAATATGTAATATAAAATACGTAGAACTATGTTCCCTTGGAGCTCTAAAAAAATAAAGGTTCTAAGTCAACTCAATAAAAAAATCAATGTGACATATTTTGATACTCGCAAATAACCGAAAACCGTGTAGGTACCTACTTCCCGTTAACCTAGAATCATGAAATTTTGCAGGAAGCAAGGTCTCACAGCACAAGTAAAGGAAAAAGTCCGAACAATTTATAATTTGTTTTATCACATAAAAAAAATACTTTTTGGCGATTACAAACTTACATTTGCAGTTGGAGAATTGACCGTGACGTGTGAAACGTGTAACGTGAATGGGAGAACATGTTTCTCAATTATTTAACTTAGTAATTGAGAAACATGTCCTCCCTCAATTACTAAGTTAAGTTTGTTCTTGGGATAGCTTTATCCCAACTACGGAACCCGTCAGGACCACGCACATGGCCGGTTTTTTAAGGTTCCGTAGTCAACAAGGAACCCTTATAGTTTTACCATATCCGTCTGTCCGCGGCTTAGCTCAGAGATTGTTAGTACTAGAAAGCTGTAATTTGGCATGTGTAAGGTGGCAGAGACATCGACGCGAAAACTGATACCATGGATTCAGGGCATGATTCTGAATTCTGCGATTATTTTTTTCTTAACGCGAAAACTGATACCATGGATTCGGGGCATGATTCTGAATTCTGCGATTATTTTTTTCTTAATTACCTATTTAAAAACAACTGCTGTTTCATAGAAAAGTGCAATACCTACTCGGTCAAAATGCATGAGAACAGCAATTTTTTTTTCACAGTCTTGGGTCCTTGGAGTCATGCTTAGGATACCGTTGGAGCTGCTCCACACGCTGCGCACCATTGAAGCGCACCTTTTGCGCATAGTTGTGTCGAAACAATCTACATGCACATCCCGACGCAATACAGAAGCGAGGCAGCCCCACGAGCATCCTAAACGCGTTACTATACTGAACGCAGAGAGCCTTGTACGATCGAAAGTGGGGATGTTCTTTTTTCTCGTCGATCCCATGGTCCAAACGTGTCGTTGGAAAGGTCGTTTGTGAAAGCCATTTTTGGGTTCAGAGGGATACATTTGCAAAATATTAGCTTTAAACTTTGAATTAAAGTACCTAGTTTCTAAATTATCTGTAAGTTAACCACTATATTTTTGTATGCCAACAGACAGAATGTGCTGGGAATATATCTGAAACTAACACCAGTATTTTAACACCTACATTCTATACAAATAAATAAATTGATTGATTGATCAGAGCGATTTTTTTTAGACAAGTGTCCCCCCCCCCCTCCCCCCTGCCGTATAATAAATTAGTTACTAAAGCAGCTGACGTAGCTGAGGCGTTTAATGAGTTTTTTGCCAACATACCTATAACTACGACTCGCTCCTTAAATTCGTCCCCATCTAAAGCTGAAAACCTTTTGTTTAGTAGTGTGTCTAAAAGTAGTCGCTTATTTAGCTTCGAACATGTAACGCCTCGTGATGTAGTTAATGTTTTCAACACACTCAAGTCTAGAATCTCCATTAAACTTTTGAGTAATATGTATAATAGACATCGTAGCCCCCTATCTAGCTGTTACTTTTAATAAATGTGTTGATATAGGAACTTTTCCTGACCTCATGAAGAGTAGTAAAGTCATACCATTATTTAAATCAGGTAATAAAAATGACGTTGGCAATTTCAGGCCTATTTCTATTTTACCAGCATTCAGCAAAATATTTGAAAAGTTAATACTCAAGCAGTTGCTAAGACATTTTAATTTAAATAGCCTCCTTCATAATGAACAATATGGCTTTACAAAGGGTCGTTCGACTACAGATGCGGGTGTTGCTCTCCTGAAACACATATTTAACGCATGGGAGAACTCTCAAAATGCTATTAGAGTTTTCTGTGATCTCTCCAAAGCCTTTGATTGCGTGCACCATGACACGCTTTTGCGTAAACTGCGTCATTATGGTGTGCTAAACGAAGCTCTCAACGTTTTAAATTCATATTTAAATAATGGGTCGCAATGTGTAGATGTTGATGGTGTAAAATCTTCCGGGCTACCAGTTCAGTTAGGTGTACCTCAAGGCTCAATACTGGGTCCATTCTTGTTCTTAGTATATATCAATGACTTATCATTCTATTTAAAGGGTATCTGTGAAGTTGTACTGTTTGCAGATGATACCTCTCTTATTTTTAAAGTAGACAGGAATAGACAAGATTTTGACGATGTAAACAGTGCACTATCAATGGTTACGGATTGGTTTACGACAAATAACCTAGTTCTCAATGCCAAAAAAACGAACTGTGTAAAGTTTGCCCTTCCAAATGTTAGAAATCTAGGACCCAACATCGTCTTAGATAAAGAGGTGCTTGAAACTGTAAACTCGGCAGTTTTTCTGGGCATAACAGTAGAGGCCAAACTTCAGTGGGGCCAACATATATCGAGCCTAGCGGGAAGGCTCAGTTCGGCCGCCTACGCCGTCAGAAAAGTAAGACAATACACTGACGTTGATACAGCTCGGTTAGTCTATTTTAGTTATTTTCATAGCGTTATGTCCTATGGTATTCTGCTGTGGGGCAAAGCTGCAGATATTCAAAATATATTTGTCCTCCAAAAACGAGCTATTCGAGCAATTTACCAGCTAGGTGCCAGAGTTTCTCTGAGAGATTTTTTCAAAGATATCGGTATTCTCTCAGTGGCATTACAATTCATCTTCGCCAACATCTTATATATTAGGCAAAATATACACTTATACACTAAAAACAGTGATATTCACAATGTTAACACAAGAAGTAAGGATAAACTACGTGCTACCTTTCACCGGCTTCATAAGGTTCATAACTCATTTGTTGGGCTTGGTATAACCTTTTATAACAAGCTACCCTCTTCTTTGCTAGATTTGCCTTTTAATGCGTTTAAAACTAAATTAAAGTCCAACCTTTGTTCAAAGGCATACTATTCTATCAACGACTACTTAAATGATAAGAATAGATGGTCGCTGTGATTAACTCAAGACAATGTTTAAATGTTCTTTCTCCAGAATTAGTTTACCTACTGACAGGTTATATGAGTTTATATAATTGTTTATAATTTTACTTTATAAGTCAATTTATTTTAATTTTATTTTAATTTAGTGCTGACATAATCTACTCATTACAATGTTTTTTTTTATGAGTTGTATTGCAATATGTGGTTAGCTAGCGACCTCGACAATTATTTATTTTACCTTGATGGTCCTAGTTTATCAATTGTAACTTCTAGTTACAGCTATATGTAAGCGGGCACGCCCTTTATGCCTGGAGGCTTTTTTTTTTTTAGATATTGTTTACTTTTAGTTATTTTTATTTCTGCTTGAGTATAGTTCTTGATGCTTTTGGTTGGTATATTGGCGTGTGCTAGCTGTCATATGGCTATTAATTATAGCTATTTAATTTAAATTATTTTTTGCATATTGTAAATAATTGTCTTGCATACTGTTGTATAGAATCATTTTTTATTTTTTTTCTAACTGAACAGACAGCTGTGCTGCTGGGGAGTTTGTTGCGCCACTTCTTCTTCCCAGCAAAAGCACTAGGAAGTGGTGAAAGGTGGGCGTTTTGGGGGACTGTCTTATGTAATTTTGACGTTCAAAAAGTGCTGATTTTCAGCCTAGTTTGAATAAATGACTTTTGAATTTTGTAATGACTTTTGAATTTTGAATTTTTTGCCAACTAAATAATTGGTTTTGAATATGGGAAAAAAATCACAGCATATGTACGAAATTAAAAGGAAAACTATCACAGCTAAATAGGCTCTACGAGTTCACAAGTAATAATCGACAAACTAACATTTGCAGTTGCAAAAACATGGTTTGTGCTTGGGATAAATTCATCCCAACTACGGAATCCATGTGCGTGGTCCGACACGCACTTGGCCGGTTTTTATTTAATAATGCGTTGTGTTGCGGCGCTTATTGCACTAAAATGGATACATCGAATTGTAATTCAACATTTGAATCCGACTAACACAATATTGCTAAGCGGCGTGTCCCGGCGCGACCCTAATGTCCTTGGCGCAATTTTTTTTCGCGACTGTAATGTGATTGCATCCGCGATTCTAGTATTAGTTTACCGGCTTTCATAACCTCGGTCCATGGCACTGAGAAATTAATCAGAAAAATCCTAGCTTCCACACTGATTAATTACCCGACTACGGCGAAGAAAACTGCAGAAAGGAAGGTTATGATTTTGACCAGTATGTATGTGTTATGTATGTATATTCATCTGTTCCTTCTAAACTATACTCATCATAATTTGACAAAAATTGAAGACGCTTCCAACGATACCTCGAGGTATCGTTGGAAGCGTCTTCAATTTCATCGTCTGCTGCTTATAGGCTCACATTTAATTAAATATGGCGTCCTCTAGAGGACATTTACTTTATAAGCCATTTTTTTTTTACATAATCTACTCATTACAATGTTTTTTTAGGGTTCCGTAGCCAAATGGCAAAAAAAGGAACCCTTCTAAAATAAGAAAATGATAAAACTAAAAAAAAATATGATGTACAATACCACGTAAACTTCCACCGAAAATTGGTTTGAACGAGATCTAGTAAGTAGTTTGTTTTTAATACGACGTCATAAATCGTAAACCGTAATTGCTGCTACGGAACCCTTCATGGGCGAGTACGACTCGCACTTGGCCGAAGTGCGAGTCGTACTCGCCCATGAAGGCCCTTTTTATGAGTTGTATTGCAATGTGGTTTGGGTATCCTAAGCATGACTCCAAGGCCCCAAGACTGTGAAAAAAAATTGCTGTTCTCATGCATTTTGACCGAGTAGGTATTGCACTTTTCTATGAAACAGCAGTTTTTTTTTAATAATTGAAGAAAACATTTATCGCAGAATTTAGAATCATGCCCTGAATCCATGGTAGGTATCAGTTTTCACGTCGATGTCCCTGCCACCTTACACATGCCAAATTACAGCTTTCTAGTTCTAACAATCTCTGAGCTAAGCCGTGGACAGACGGATATGTCAAAACTATAAGGGTTCCTTATTGACTACGGAACGCTAAAAAACCGGCCATGTGCGTGGTCCTGACGGGTTCCGTAGTTGGGATAAAGCTATCCCAAGAACAAACTTAACTTAGTAATTGAGGGAGGACATGTTTCTCAATTACTAAGTTAAATAATTGAGAAACATGTTCTCCCATTCACGTTACACGTTCCACACGTCACGGTCAATTCTCCAACTACAAATGTAAGTTTGTAATCGCCAAAAAGTATTTTTTTTATGTGATAAAACAAATTATAAATTGTTCGGACTTTTTCCTTTACTTGTGCTGTGAGACCTTGCTTCCTGCCAAATTTCATGATTCTAGGTTAACAGGAAGTACCAACTACCTAACAGCTGTTTTTTTTAAATAACCGACGAAAAATTTCAGCGGAGGGGGGTTCAGTCATGTACTGAATCCATGGTATCAGTTTTCGCGTCGATCGACGCGAAACCAGGACAAAAAGTCAACGAAAAAGGTATAAATGCCTAAACAAGACATCACAGACAGAAAAATAAAAAAACCCGGAGGCACATGGATTAGGCTTAGGGCATAAATAGATAAAGACTGATGATAAAGAATTATAGTAAGTATTATATTAGTTATTTATTATTATTGTTTGCATTGATAACATGGAGAAATGTTATGTTTTTGATTTGCGTAGTCTATTTACCTCCTAGCTATAGTAAGAAATAATACCTTAGTGTTCTAGAATGTTTAGAGAATGTGATAAGTAAATTTCCGGAATATAAAATTATTATAGTTGGTGACTTCAATCTAAAATCATATAGCTATATAAATATAGCTTCTTGCTCAGCTGTTTTTTTTTCGACGACGTGGGGTCTTGTCTTTTTATACGGGCAGTTTGTATAGAAATAAAACTAAACAATTGCAAGTTTAAATGTTTATTATTTCATTAAAATACTTAGATAAGATAAAGTAAGTAAATGCTCTTAAATTTCCAAATTAATATACATTTTATATTAGTATGCCATAATCAAATCTTAAAAGTTTGCTATCGAGAAAATGAATTCATCGGTGAAATGCTTTACAGATTTAGGTATGCTGCCTATATGTAGTAAATAAACATGTTATTTAAACAGAAAAATAAATTTCCAAATTAATATACATTTTAAATTAGTATGCCATAATCAAATCTTAAAAGTTTGTTATCGAGAAAATGAATTCATCGGTGAAATGCTTTACAGATTTAGGTATGCTGCCTTTATGTAGTGAATAAACATGTTATTTAAATATAAAAAATCTATTGATAACACATAATATGCAACATTCTAATGGTTTAACAATCAATCCATTGAGCATTTACTTACATGGTGTGTTGAATAATAAAAAATAAAATAATAAACATTGACAACAATTCAATTTTGTCTGCCTCTCAAAATGGATGTAGGAATGGGTCCCGCGGTACTAAGGAGTTAATCCTCATCGACATGGCCATAAGCCAACCGGTTCGTCGATCCCGCAAGGATCTATCGACTTGCTGGATAGACTATAAGAAGGCCTACGACTCGGTGCCACACATACATGGCTCATGAGGGTGCTGGAGTTGTACAAGATAGATGCAACTCTGCGCTCCTTCCTGAAGTCGTGTATGGGGCAATGGAGGACGGTCCTTCGCTATCCAGGATGTCGACTGATCCAGGGGAATGATGAACCTGTATGGATTAAACGGGGAATATTTCAGGGCGATAGTCTGAGTCCACTTTGGTTACGCTTAGCCCTGAATCCTCTAAGCACACTGCTGGAGGATTCAGGACTGGGCTATCGATTGAGGAGAGATGGTCAGGTCATATCTCACCTCCTCTACATGGATGACTTGTAACTCTTTGCCCCCAATAAATTGCGACTGATGGAGCTACTGAAGGTAACTGAAACATTCAGTAGCGCCATCAGGATGGAATTTGGTGTGGACAAATGTGCAGTCATGCATGTAAAGCGAGGGGAGATTGTGGAGTCCGAGGGAACTCAACTCACGGACTCCATACACCTTAGATCCCACTCCTCAGCCGAAAGCTATAAGTATTTGGGTATGTCGGAAGCGTTAGGCATCAACGTTGCTGACCTGAAGCAATCGTTGAAGGAGCGCTTCTTTGGTCGCCTGAAGAAAGTATTAATTAGTCTTCTTTCGGGCGGAAACAAGGTGCGCGCCTTCAACGGTTGGGTCATGCCGGTTTTGATGTACTTTTTCGGCATACTCAAATGGACTCAGACCGAACTCGACGCCCTGGACAGAAGGGTCCGTACACTCCTGACCGCAAACCGGATGCATCACCCACGTTCATCGGTGATGAGACTGTACATGCCGCGGAAATGCGGGGTTCGAGGCTTTTTAATTGCGAAGACCCTCCATATCCGCGAGGTGTGTAGCCTCAGGGAATGTTTTCTTAAAGCCGAAATGGGTATGCATCGTGATGTGGTCGCAGTGGACAAGGGGCTCACCCCGCTCTCCATGGCTAAAGAGAACTGGCGCAAACCTGTGGTACTTACTACAGATGACCGCAAGGAAGTATGGCAAAGCATGGAGGAGCAAGGGCTCTTCACGAGCCTGGTATAGATTACCTAGCGTCCGTATCCTGGCTACGTTTTGGTGACCTTTTCGGGGAAACTGAAGGTTTCGTCTGTGCAATTATGGACGAAGCTATCTTGACAAATAACTACCGGAGACATATTATGAAGGACGGGACGGTTGAGGTGTGTCGGGCATGCCACCGTCCGGGTGAGTCCATCAGACATATTATCTCTGGTTGTTCTCGTCTGGCTAACGGCGAGTACTTTCACAGGTATAACCAAGTGGCCAAGATTATTTATCAACAACTTGCTTTGAAATATAAACTTATGGATTCTGAGGTACCGTACTACAAGTATGTGCCCGACACAGTTCTCGAAAATGACCATGTCACGTTGTACTGGGATCGGTCTATCATTACTGACAGGACTATTGTTGCCAATATGCCTGATATAGTGGTGATAGACTGATTAGCGCGCCGCGCAATGATAGTTGATGTTACCATTCCACATGACGAGAACGTCGTGAAAGCTGAGAAAGAGAAACAAATAAAATATCTCGACTTAGCCCAAGAGGTTGTCGACATATGGAATTTGTGCTCGGTGATCATTGTGCCAATTGTCGTAACGGCCAATGGCCTGATGGCCGAAAGCCTCGACCAACATCTCTCGAGGCTCTCGTTAGGCGGTTGGATCAATCAGATCAGAAGGCAGTACTTCTCGATACGGCTCGTATTTTGAGGGGTTCCTATCTCTGCAGCCCTAACCACCGGTAGCTTGGACCCTGCTCCCGACACCGGCGGAACACGATTTTTTATATTTTTAAATGTATTTTATACCTTTAAAAAAAAAAAAAAAATGTATTATTTATGTTAGAAAAATTAATAAATGAAGAAATAATAATAAATATAATTACAATTTAAATATTCCTGGGCAAAACGGACCCTTTCTTCTCGATGGGCAGGTATCAATGCAATTTTCTGTGCCGGTTTATAATTCCTTATCCCAGCAGCGTCTGCCTTCTCACTGTTTCCACTGAAATATTGTGGTTTATTGCGGTTACACGAATGGGCAAAAATGTATTTTCAACATGGCTTGAAACAATAGCCGAATTTCGCGTTCGAATTCGGGATTATATGTAAGAGGTATGGTAGAATAATAGACATAAATAGGTTCGTTATTATATTTTTCAGCAATACTAATAAATAGCATATTAGAATTTTAAAAAATATACAACATTTTTTTTTTCTTTTTTTTTTTTTATCACAATTATAACACCTTTACAGATTCATCCAAGGCGATGTTATAAATTACAAGGTCTGTAACACTTTTTTTACAAAAAATAAAAAAAAAATAGCCTGTAAGCAAAATGCCAAAGAATTATACATACTCGTATAATTACATAATAATATTATTATAATATCATACTTCTTTCAAGTATTATTTGAGCCATTTGCATGAATTTTTCGAATTGAATTCGGCAGGTTTTGCCCTAATATATCCTCCGATACCGTAATAATATTAATAATACGTGCGGCTCGTGACATAGGGGTAATCTTGAGTAGGTTAGTCCTAGCCGCTGGCACGTCTAACAGAGCAGGGCGGCGGCGTGCACCTACGCACCCGTCCGGCGTGAGCAGCCGCAGCGCTGCCAGCACCTCCGGGTTGTGTAGCAACCCTAGCAGTACGCGAGCCACGTACTTGACCAGCGCGACGTCTCTTCTTACTGCCAGCCTGGTGTACCCGGCCATGCCCAGGACGAACAGACTCGGGTACATCAGAGGATAAAAGGGATACACCCCTTACTGTTTATGGTAAAGAAACCTAGCAAATTTGTTTTGAATTTTTTCCAACATGAGGCTGTATTTCCCTTCATACGGGTTCCAAATGATTGCACTCGTTTCGAGATGACTCCTCACAAGTGCATTATATAAAACTTTTACAGCTGCAATTTCGGAAAACTCCTTACACTGTCTCAAGATGAAACCGAGATTTCTGAAAGCCCTGCCGCACATCTCAACTATGTGTTTGCGAAACGTCAGCTCAGACACCATCTGTACACCCAGATCTCGTACATGTGAGACGCGCGGTATAACTTCGCCGTCCATCTCGTACTGATGCTGCAATGGAGCACGTGCGCGGCTATAGCTCATCACACAACACTTTTTAATATTAAAGTGCAGCTTGTTGGATTTACTCCATTGGAGTACATTATCAATGTCAGACTGGAGCCTATTACAGTCTGCAGTGTCCTCAACATTTAGGAATAATTTTAAGTCATCTGCAAACAGTAAACACTTCGCCTCTTTCACGACTGCTGGCAGATCATTAATTATTAAAATGAATTCCAAAGGTCCAATATTACTCCCTTGACTTACCCCGGAGCGCGTGTAATAAGGTCTGGATTCATGTCCCGCAAACTCAACGTACTGTCGGCGTTCGCCAAGGTAACTTAGCAAAAAACTTAAGCAAGTGCGGTGTAAATCCCATTGCAGAGAGTTTGCAAAAAAGTATGTCGTTATCCACGGTGTCAAAAGCTTTCCGGAAGTCGAAATACGCCACATCCACCTGCTCCCCGACATCAATGACGGGCGACAGGTAGTTAACAAATGACAACAAGTTACCCCCTGTACTGCGACCCGGCCGAAAGCTGTGTTGAGCGTCTGACAGTTGTGAGCTCACTTGTGTATAAATACTTTTATGCAACACAGATTCAAATACCTTATCGAATGCCGACAGCACCGCCACCGGTCGGTATCCACTCACGTCAGTGCCTGTACCCCCTTTAGGGACTGGGATAACTCGGGTTAGCTTCCACTCGTCAGGGTAGTGACCCTCCCGCAAACACAAGCTGAAAACGTGCAACAAGGGCTCCTCAAAAACCATACGACAATCTTTGAAAATGTAAGGTGGTATGCCGTCCGGACCTACTGAGCGTTTGGGCTTGAGACGCAGGAGCGCCGCGCGCAGGTCTCCCGCGCTGAGGCGGTCAACATGCACGCGCGCCGCTCCCGCCGCCTCGCCACCCGCGCGCTCCGCGGCTACTGGGTCCAGCTACGGCCGCTTTTCACTGTATACCGAGTGGAAATACGAGGCAATAAAATTCGCACACTCCTCCTCCTTCAGCAATAAGCCGTCCTTTGTGACTTTGGGTTTATTGCGCCTCGATTGTTTAGTCCTAATATAGTTCCAGAACGATTTCGGATCCCCTTGTAGGTTCTTCTAAAGTCTGTTTTGGTAGACTTCATAGGTTGAAGTTATCTTTAATTTGACTCGTGTTCGAAAACAACTAAACATTTCATAATGACTCTGGGATCCAATTGTTTTATATAATTTGTGATATCGCCACTTATGTTTGATATCCCTTATTAAATCAGGTGTGTACCAATATGGATAACTAAACCTTGACCCATGCGTATTTACTTTCATATTTTTCTTAGGAACGTATTCGTCAAGGATCTCATTCACTATTTTATAAAAGTAATTTAAAGCCGCTTCGGAGTTTTGAATGTTAAACAAGAACTCCCAATTTACTAGCCTAAAATAACTATACAAACCCAGAAAATCAGCTTTATTAAAATTCCACCTGTGTCTATTGAGTGATGAGACACTTTCATTCTGAGAAACCCCACGGTTACCCTCTGGTTCCCGATGAGAAAGCCTAGCGCTAATTACCAACGGCGGATGTTGTGTATCAATAATAACTAAAGGTTCCTCCGAGAGTTGTACCCCTAAGTCACTTAACTTAAACGTAAACAATACCAAATCTAAGGTACGATCATTAATATTAACAACATTATTTACCTGCCGAAATCCACCGTAGGCAATAAAATATTCCAAATAACTTTGAATTTCCACCGTCGTAGACGGCATATTAAAATCACCCATCACTAAAACTTTGTTATGTTTAACACAAACATTCTCTAATATATGAAATAAATGCATATACTCAGTAGCATCACATTTAGGCGGAATGTAAACAATTAAATAGAAATAGAAATAAAACAATTTAAATAGAAATTCAACATTTAAGAAACATAATACCTGACAGTTCAGAGCACCGTTGTGCCATGTCTGCTATCGGACAGCTTCTGATCTGTCGATAGACAGTGCGCCCATTTTAAAGCAACATTCACTCGTATACTGGGGGAACAAGTAGTCAGTTACAATACTTTCATAAACCGGAAGTTGATAAAAATATTATTAAAAAATTCTTAAAAATCATTTAATAATTTCACTCCCACGCGGCCATACTTTGAGCAGCTTTTATGGCTCGCGAACAAAATTCACAAAAAGATTCATATTAGTTCTTTCAATTCATAGCATATTATTGAATGAATGATAATTTAAGATAGTCAAATCAGACGATCAAAAATTATCAAATAACTAGCAACGGTCAAATCACTAACCCAATCACCATTTTCAATAGCTATTACATTACATAGCCAAGTCACATGACCACCAAAGCTAAATCTGCAATGTATCTGCCAAATCACATAAGTATTGTCAAATCTCATGACAATCAGATACATGCCAAATCACATGGCTATTGCCAAATCTCATGACAACCAGATATATGCCAAATCACATGGCTTTTATCAAATCTCATGGCAACAAAAGATATGCCAAATCACATGACATTGGTGAGATTGTCAAACATAACCATAATCGTTGGCCAGACGCTTAAATATATGTAGGACAATCTTCAGAATTGCGTAATATACAATATAATAAATACAATTTCATAAAAAGATTAATTAACAACATTCGTAACATTAATCAGAAATACCTAAAGAGTCTGTCAACTCACATCCTATGTCAGGAGTGACAATTTGCCAACTATCATGAGAGACATACAACTCATTGCCAGTTTTATTAACTCGAACTGTATATCTATCGTTATCGTTTACTTGAGTAATGAATGAATGAATGAATCGCTTTATTTCGGACACAATTATCCATATGGTGTTAGTAACATACAAAAAATAACTTATTGCCTAGTGTTAGTAACAATCAACCTCCGCACAAACTGCTGTACAATCGGAGAGCCGAAGCTCTCGGCTACAGTTTTCAGGATGCTGTTTTGACTGCCTCTCACTCTCCTCAGAAGCGACGCTGTTTTTTTGCGTACAATAGCATAGAAGCCGTCGGTGCGGGCTTGCGCAGTTAGTAATGACGCATGGACCTTTAAATTTACTGTCAAGTTTGTTAATTACTCGCGGATTTTGTTTTACCAGCACTATATCATCGACTTTTAAAGGTATAATTTTAGCTTTAGATTTATCATAATCTGCTGTTTGAGATTGAGCTAGCTCGTCCATTATGAGTTTTGAATGTTGACGGCACATATCGAGGTCCATACGCTCAACATCATTTAGCAAAGATAGATAGATATAACAGGAGGTGACTGATCGCAGCCCATCAGAAGTTGGAAAGGAGTATGACCAGTACTTTTACTGAAGGTACTATTGATAGCCAATTGTACTTCGCCAACAGCATCTTTCCAACTTTTTTTGATGGTATTTTCAACAATAGTAAAACTGTTTGTCAGAACCTTCATGATCCGCTCGACCTGGCCGTTTGCACGACTTACACCACTCACACAATTTTCACAGAAATTCTTTGCCGGTATATGAAGCAGCCTGATCACAAATTATACGTTTAGGGGTACCAAAAGTATTTTTTTTTAAAGGTATTTACTGTAGCTACTGCAGTTAAATTACTTATGTACAGGATTCAAGTAGCAGAACTTTGTAAATGCATCTTTAAAGACAACTGCGTATTGTTTGGTAGGTTCATTGCCACTCAGTTTGCCAGTTGTGTCCATGTGGACTGTATGAAAAGGAGTAGGGGGCTTATCTACGAGTATAGGGTCTAATGTAATCTGTCGTGCACCAGATTGACTTTTATTTATTTTGCAAGTCAGACAACTGTCAACGAATTTACGAGTATACTTAGACATATTTAGAAACTAAAATTGTTCTCTTATTTTGTCCAGGGTTTTTTCCCAACCAAAGTGTTAAGAGCATCGTGATAAATTTGTATAATATGCCACCTATAACTTTTTAGAACATAGAGACGTTTCTTAACTTGATTATTATTTGAAATAATACGATATAATAATCCATTTTGAATTTCATAAGTGGAAGCTATATTTTTGTCGATACTCCCTTGTTTAATTGATTCGATTATATTTTTGGTTTCCAAATCATTATTTTGTTCTACTTCTAGTCATTCACTATAATTTTCTATATTATTTATGTTGACAGTTGATGGATTGCGACTTAGGTAATCAACATGGGGAATACGTTCTCCCTTTCGATACTCGATACTAAAGTCAAAAGATTGTAGGTAAGCCTAATGAACACGAACCCTAGGAAGCAATTATTTTTTATTACGCGAAGGTTTTAGCGAGTTACAATCAGTAATGACTTAAAATGGCCTGTCAAGTAAATAATGACGAAAATGTTTAATAGATCTAACGACTGCCAGAGTTTCCAACTCATAAGAGTGGTAACGACTTTCAGTCTCAGTGGTGCTAATGCTAAAATACTCCACTACCTTCAACTGATAATGTTTTTGAAAAAGAATTCCCGCTAGACCTGCGGTACTGGCATCCGTGTGAAGTTCGACAGGCTTAGTAGGATCGAACAAAGTTAGAACTGGTTCACAGGCAAGGTACTCAAGGATTTTATCTCTAGCAGTTTCCTGCTCAGATGTCCAGTGCCATTTGACGTTATTACGTGTAAGATTATACAAGGTAATCATGATAAGGGAGAAATTAGGAATAAACTTTCGGAAGTAACTTGCTAATCCACAAAATTGTCTCACTTGTTTTACAGTTGCAGGAATGGGAGCATTTAAAAGAGCGGAAACTTTACCCTGACTTGGTTTTACTTGGCCGTTGGAAACAATTTTTCCCAAGTATTCGATCTCAGTTTTTAAGAACTTATTTTTTTTTACATTGATAGAAAACCCTGTTTTCTGCAGAGCTTCAAGAACTAACTTTAAACGTTCTATACCTTGATCGGCTGTTTCTGAATAGTAATTACTACATCATCAATGTAAATTAATACGAATTCATCTACGAAACGTTTAAGGGCTGTGTTGATGGCTCTTTGAAATACAGAAGGTGCATTACATAACCTAAATGGCATTCTTAGTTACTCATATTGCCCGTCAAGAGTGACAAAGGCAGTTTTTTCTATGTAATTATTTGCTATGGGAATTTGGTGGAAACCGGCAGTCATATCTAAAATTGTAAAATATTTAGCCCGCGATAATTTACTAATATGATCGTCAATAATGGGAAGTGGAAAATGATCACGAACGGTGTTACTATTCAATTTCCTGTAGTCAACACACATTCGGTCACTACCATCCTTTTTTCGAACTAGTAATATTGGACTTGCGAATGGGGAATTGCTATCACGAATTATATTGTTATCCTTTAAATCTTTAATAATGTTTTTAACTTGTTCACGCTCAGTAGGAGCTTATCGATGGGGTCGTCGTTGAACTATTTTATCCGGATTTTTTTAATCGAATACTTAATTCACCAGTAGTTACTTGACAAATCGCATTTCCGAAAGTAAACATTTTAGAGTGTGATTTTAATAAGTAGGATAGCAGTATTTTATGCTCCGAAATCATATCAGGATTGATATCAACTTCGTCAAAATCAACATATTTTTTAAAACAATTTATACTGTAAGAGCTGCGTTAGACTTTAGCAGAATTCCTCGAGAAAGTCACCTGAATTCCAGGTATTTCAAATAAATTTTGTCAATTAATACGTCATACTGAATGTACCTATCAGGTACCAGAATGAAATCTAATTCAACGTTTATGCCATCAACCAAACACAGCTTTTTACGCGATGAACAGAAAGCATTGTCTCCAACACCTCTCAAAAGAATAGTTTCATAAGTTATTTTACCTTTAATTGAATTGCTAATACTTTCGCGCATTAGAGAATATTCCGCACCACTTTCTATCAGGCAGGAATAATCGTGATTATCAATTTGAATGGTGTGTAATTTTTTTTTACCTACTAAAACAAAGAAAAACCAAGCTATTCACGTGAGAGGCCTTTTCATCTTTAGTTTTCTTATTTATTCGGTGAAAACAGTTCTCACTGGAATGCCCCTTTTTATTACAAAAAGTGCAAGATATTACAGAGGGTTTTGAACTAGATTCTACTGGTTTTGAACTGTTACAATTAGTAGTAGAAGCTGAATAGGCTTTAGTGGGGCCGCGAAACCCAAACGACAGTCTCTTTGAATATGACCTAATTTGTGGCATTTGTGACATCGTCTAGACGAAGCATCTGGAGTAGATACGTTTTTAGAACGCTTAGATGGAATATTGTGATCAGACTCTCTGACAGGCCTTTTTCGCTTATACGAATTTAGACTTTGAATTAACTGTGGAAAATTTTTCGGTGTAAGGCGTAGCAAATCAGAACGAATACGAAAGTCCGACATACCTGAAATAACTGCTTCGACGAGGCGTTGTTCAGTCATCTCCACACCAATCGCCTTCTTTGCCAACTCCCATTTTCGAGTGGCGTACTCAGCAAGACTGCCAGCCTGCTCACTGGTGTAGTCCATAAACAGCATTAGGTCGTCGTAGTAACGAGCTTCATCTGCGAAAGTTTCGATAAGACCGGTTTTGAGATCTGGCCAGCTACAAAGACTGGAATAATTACGACGCGTCCATTCAGCGGCACGTCTGCACAAGATTTTTCTAGATAAGTTCAGAATTTCTCTATCAGTCAGTTCATACTCAATTTTAAGTTCTTTGACGTTTTGGCACCAAACTTGTATAGTATCGGTACGATCGTCAGAGTCAAAACTTGGTGCATAGATATGCTCAAGACTGCGCATCCGTGGAGTAGATCGCACATTTGGTGGATTAAAGGCTTTTGCAGTAGTTTGAATTAATTGAGACATAATTTCTTGCATCATATTTTGCATAACATTAATAGATACAAACTCAGTGGAGTTTGATTCAAGGACAGTGGTCCTTGAATCACTGCTGCTATTGACTGCCATTGAACCGCCGAAAGGTGCATCGCCATCACCTGGGGATGCCATATCCTTATTGGTTGCACTTGGAACAGCGTAACCCGCTGTCCTTCGTCCCAAGATTGGCGATTGATGATCAGGTGGACGACGTTCTTGAAACCCTTGCGTTGTTTCTGCATTATCCTGCAGGAGCCCGACTCGACTGCCACAGATTTATTTCTATTCATTTTCCTGAATAGTTTTTTTTTTATTTTATCAATCCTACTTCTGATGTAGGAAGCATGGTACAATAATAGACATAAATAGGTTCGTTATTATATTTTTCAGTAAGTATATTTATTCGGGCGGGTTGCGATCGCGGAGAACCTCGGCGGCGAGGTCGGAATGCGGGTCGGTGTCTGCGTTTGTGCATGGTACTTGTGGCCCTATTGCTCTCCTGGAGGAGGGTTATGGGGTCGTCTGGGTTGGTAAGGATTTGCCTCGGGCGGCGGATCTGACTGATTCTACTAGGGACATAGTTGGCGGCCTCGACAACCAGAGGGTTGCGGTGTTTGGCGGCGGACTCAAAGAAACGCTTGGAATTGCGTTTGAGAAATTGGTGGATTGTGGGGATCTTTAGGTCGAGATGGAGGATCTCGTTCCTAACGTACCAGGGGGCACCGGTGATTTTACGGAGGAATCTATTTTGGAGGGTTTGCATCCTATGGATATGGCGGGGCTTTGCGTGTGCAAATACGCAAAGCCCCCGCATAGGTCATAATGGGACAAACGCACACCGTGTACGTACGCAATTTGCACCTTAGTGACATTTTGCTACGTGCATTCAGGACAGAGTGAAGTCTACCGAGAACGAAAGCGGCTCGCGAGCGGGCCTGCTTTATGTGATCGCTAAAGGAGAGATGCTGGTCGAGGACAATACCTAGGTATTTGGCTCGCTTCTCCCAGGGGATAGGCTTGCCAAACATGGTGATAGGTCGGGGAGGTTTGAACCTTTTACGCGGTTTCGAAAAGAGAACCGCTTGGCTTTTATCCTGGTTGACTTCGATCCTCCACTTTCTAAGCCAGGCGCCGAGCATGTCGACTGAGGTCTGGAGAGTGCGGGCTATCGAGTCAGAGCTGGTACCCTTGTAGTAGATGGCCGTATCGTCTGCGAACAGTGCCAACTGCGCCCTTCTACTCTTTGGGATATCGCTGGTGAAAAGCGTGAAGATTAGGGGGGAGAGCACAGAGCCTTGAGGGACTCCTGCGCGGATAGGACGGGGGGAGGATATCGCTCCTTCGATACGGTAGTGGAAGGTGCGGTTTGACAAAAAGTCCCGTAAGATGAGCACGAGACGATCTGGCACACCGACATACGTTTGTAGAGCTTATATAATATAACAAGCCGTTGTGCCAGACTTTGTCGAACGCTTTCGCTTTATCGAAGAATCTGTCGATAGACAGTGCGCCCATTTTAAATCACTCGTATATTGGGGGAACAAGTAGTCAGTTACAATACTTTCATCCGGAAGTTGATAAAAATATTATTAAACAATTCTTAAAAATCATTAAATAATTTCACTCCCACTCCCACTTCATGGCTTTAACTCCTGGACGAATCCGCTGAATATTTCCATTGTCTCCATAACGTTTTAGCCATAGCCTGACCGTATGTCTTTAAAACAAAACAAAAAAAAACATTTTTGGAACCGTGTATGTAACTTGTAAGGATTGAATGTAATGTAAAACAGCCAACTACGCGTTCATTAATCACAATCAATACAATAAAATAGGTATAACAAAACACTTACTGCTATATTAAGTCAACTACCAATCTCTGTAATCCCAACATTCTACTCATGTAAAAATATGATTTTATGTTTGATATATGTAGTCATCAAGTTGCGATGCTTTTTTACACCAAATTGCTTAAAAATACTTAACGAGTTATGTGGAACGATTTACAAATGTGTGTGCGCAGTCACTGCTATTAAGCGTAGTGTAACTTTTGTCACTTAGATGAATTTATTATCTACCTCACGAAGCAAATGTGCAATTGTGTGTATGTTTTACTTCGTATCCAACCATTTTTGGTAAATATACATTCTGTGAACTTAAAGTTTTTTAATTTACCCACCTGTTTACAAGATAAGTATGAGGCGTAATTCATATTGGTCGTTTTTTAGTAATGCAAGCAACATTGTAGAAATGACAACAAATTAAAAAAGGATCTGATAATAGCTGGACTGTTTTTGAACCCACATGTTTTTCGTTGCCAATCCAGCATCAAACCGCTAAGCTACAAGAACTTGTTGGGGATACGTGAAATTAAAGATTGGGTTGTAATTATGTAGTGTGACTTAAGCTTTTCAACTTTAATGTCAACGAGATAATGATTAAAATAGCTTAAGAAAATGATATACAATGCCGGTGGCTCCGACAATGTTGGGTGGGTTTGCCTTAACGTTACGTGTTAAAGATCAAATTTGCGTTTCTGTATTATTATTGTTCATCGAATCTTCGAGCACTGTCTGATAAGCTCATAGAAATTGAATAAACCTTAATGTTACATGCACAGGCTCCAAATTCGTTTCTTTTTAGGGAGGGTCAGATAATGTTGACAACAGACTGTACAAAAATGGTTAAGGTAAAGCCGTGGTCGCAAGCCTGTAGCTACACCTACAACATTATAATGGCACTTTTTATTTAAATTATTTTGGGCTTATAATTTCGTGATAAAGTACATATTATTTGAAGAGCCGCTTTATTTATTTTTTGTTTAGGTGTATTGTATAGTATTAATTTTACAACCGCGCCACCGTACGTAGGTCAGTCTCATTTTTGCTTGTTTTTTACAATTTAAGCATATTTATATACTTAGACAATATGATATATATATTCTCTCATAGTATTCAGTTGCGTAATTTCACAGATAGTCTCAACAACTTAATTCTGACTCAGACACTCTTGACAAGTTTTTGCTGGTGGGTGGTTTTAATTTCGGTAACGACGTCGACTGGTGTAATAGCTACCAATGGTGAGTTAAAATAAAATCAACAGGTCACATATCTCCTAGAAACAATGAAAGCTCCCAACTACTGAGCCCCAATAGAGAAAAAGAAACACTCAACTCCTGTAGCTCACACTTTACCTCAGTAGGAACCCACCTGGCAGGCAAGATACTAGAAAAACTTAATCTATCCCATGAATCTTTAATAAATATATGCACATCCGACGTCTTAAACCCACATTCTTTCGTCCTTGAACCGACAGATGCGTACGAAAGTATTAAAATTATTTCTGACCTTAAAGTCGAAAGTGTCCCTGGCCCTGACAAGATTTCAGTTATCCTAATCAAAAGAGCTTAAAAGTCCTTACTAGTACTTACCAATGATTCACATCTTTAACCTAAGCCTTGAGACCGGTACCTTCCCAGAATGTTGTAAAATAGCTGCGGTTTCCCCTATACACAAAAGTGGTCCTAAACATGCACCAGATAACTACAGACCTATAGCATTACTTAGCTCTGTCTCTTAAATATTAGAGAGGATTGTTAACTCCCATCTTATTTCTTTCATTGAGAAAAATCATCTTATCTCTAATAATCAATTTGGTTTCCGAAGGAATAGGTCGACCGAGGACGCTGCCACTCTTCTTGTCAATTCGGTTTATTCTCATATTGAGAAAAATTAAAAATGCCTTGCCATCTTCCTTGATCTTGCAAAGGCACTTGACACGGTTTCAACTGGCCTACTCCTCAACAAACTAGAATGTATAGGAATAAGAGCAATTTGCCTTGAATGGTCTAAAAATTACCTGACAAACCGGAAACAGTACACAAAAGTAAACTCTTTCACCAGTGACCAACTCCCCATTAACTACGGAGTTCCAGAAAGCAGTGTGCTTGGTCCCACGCTTTTCATTGTATATATTAACGACATACTAAACCTCTCTGTGAATAATGCTCACACTATAACTTATGCAGATGATACAGCCGTCATATTTCACGGGAAAACGTGGGAACATGTACACTGTCTAGCACAAGAGGGATTGACACTCATCGCAAATAACCTGGACAGAAACCTCCTCACGTTAAATGGCAGTAAAATAAAGTATATTGTTTTCACCAAGACCACCGCTTCAAAACCTCCGGAACACCTAAAACTCAAACTGCATCACTGCTCTTCTCGCATTTCTACTTCCTCTTGTGACTGTCCTCCTCTTGAACGTACCACTTCCATTAAATACCTCGGTATTATTTTCGACGACCACCTAACATTTAAGCAACATATATCCAACCTCTCTGGTAGAATAAGAAAACTCATCCACACCATGCGCAGACTACGAGACTGTCTACCCACAGACACACTACAATAAGTTTACCTAGCCCTATGTCAATCCATAATTCAGTATTGCATCAGCGAGTGGGGTAGTGCTGGAAAGAACTACTTGATTGAAGTAGAACGAGCACAGAGAGCGCTTCTTAAAGTAACTTTTAAGAATCCTTATCGGTTCTCTACTGACTTACTCTATCGTGAAACGAGAGTTCTCAGAGTCCGCCAGCTTTTCATTCTTTCTGCCTGCACCAAAACTCATAGAACTATTAAAAAATAGACCCGACTACGCATCAATCATAAGCAAAAGAAACTATAGAATCCCAACACATCATTGTTAGTGTCGCGACGTGTAGATCGCGAAGTTAAAAGGTAACCGAGTCAAATTAACTAGTAGGGCGAAACGTGTAGCAAACGAGTCATAAAATATCTGTGATGAACACGGATATGGCAAGAGGCAACTGGCGGACTTGGCCGCGGTCGCACTCTTTAATACCCAAGGAATTACGATATCTCGTAACATGTAACTGAGTAATCCTAGCAGATGTTTGTGTGTAACATTTCTATGGTATGATTTACACCTAAGACTGATGATGTGGCTGACGACAGCTATCTAAGCTTACTCTCTCATTAATTCATATAATAAAGTCTGCAAACTCTGTGAAATCAAAAATACAGGTAGTATTTTTCATTCAGTTGTAAAAATAAATAAAGGAAATGTTGCAAAACTGGTTATTATGACTCGGAATTTTAATCTAGATACCCTGACCTGACACTAAATCAAACGATACACAATGGGAACAAATACGCACAAATACACACACACTCTCACACACAACACACCACACACATCACTCGTACACAAACACACCAGATATACAATACCTGAAATCACCTCTCAAGTCTCCACTCTGGAATTCGTACCCCGAGCCCCAAGATACAGACTAACTGTCTAGTTTGGGGTTCACTGGCAAATAATATTTTGGAACATACATAGCTATAGGTTATATTTTAAGCTACTCATGTTGTCTCAATTTGGTGTTAACCTGTAAACCTGCTTACTGTATTACCTGGACAATAAACTATTTTGTATTTCTAGACTACTTGATCTTGTATTCTGTAACGATACTGTGACTGTCTCGGGATGTATGGACCCACTTGCTCTGCTAATTGATTTCCATCACAAGCCTTTAATTATTGAGACAAAATTTATTGAAATTCAAAAACTCGACAAACCTGAGCAACGTTATAAATCTTCTCGAAGGGCAATTATGATGCAATTAAATCTGAACTTGATCGAATGAACTGGTCTCGAGGTTTACGAGCTTGGATGATGCCGTCACTAATTTGTATAGTAAACTGTATGAGCTTAGGGATAGACACAGACCCTTAAAATCAGTTAAACAGTCCTCTTATCCTCCTTGGTATTCATCAGCACTAATTAAAATAATTAGGGAAAAACATAAATATCATAATAAATATAAACGATACAAGTTGTAACTTATCTGATTATCGTTTGTTTTCGTTACTGCGTACCAGTTTTTGAGCTGGAAAATACTTGTTATGACTATTATATGACAAACATTGAGGCTTCTATTGTAAAAAAATCCCAAATTTGAAAGAAAGAAAATTTATGTTTATTTTGCATAAACAAAACACACAAAAATACAAAAGTAGCAGATAGAAAAACATACTAAAATACAAAAGTAGCCAAAAGCCTCGTATTCAATTAACAAAAAAAGTTTGGAAGCGTTGTTCATTGGTTGATGTCAAAGCCTCGGACCAAAGAAAATATTGCGTAATTTACTGTTGCGACATTACATAATCTGTGCTTACGACATTGTCAAATAACAACAAAAACAAAATGCTAGAGTTAAGATTACTACATTTATGTACTAAATAATAAGTAAAATTAAGCTGTGCATCGCATCTGTGCAAGAACAGGTCATTGCTCAGCGAAATGCTGTGACTTCGGGCCAACCTAACGTCAACAGCGCTGGTTTTCAGCAATTACCTATGGAATGACCTATTGACGTCCCCCTGTGTGATGTATTAAATCGGGTAAGTATTCTTTTCCACTGAAATATGTGTGATTCAACCGAACGTAGTATGTACATGTAATAAAATGAAAATATACCTGTATCTGTAATTGTGCGTAACATAAATTTAGGACACAATAATACATAAACTAAGACAATAATACAATGAGAATATAAAATAAGTACTAGATTACTAATTAAACGTGTACAGTGCAGTGTGTTTTCCTCTTCATTCTAGTTTTAGTAATTATAATAATTTAGATAATTCACTAACAATCCATAATTTTAAACACCATAGATTCTTAGATGCACTATGGCAATTGTGATTTGTCACTCGATGGCGTCATGGCGTGTCGGCCATTTGCTTAACGGTGGGCATCGAGGCATGGGGTTGGTAAAAGTCAACCATGCTTTTTCAGTCAAAGCGGTAAATATGCTAGTTGGTACAGCTTGATAGTGTTATTTATGGATTCTTTAATATTTCTAGTGGGATGACATGGATCCATTGATGTACGAAGGAGTAAAAACCACCGACATACGGAATGCAAAACATAACCACCTTCGAAGCCTCCTGATCTTAATCGTAAGTACCTATTTCTATCGGACAAATCTTTCTGGACTTTCGTAAAAAGTAAGCGGAGGGCTGGCTCGTTTCCTAATGACATGTTCTACCGTGAGACCTCTGAGCTGTGAATACTGGACAAAATATTAGCAACCTCTTTGCTACCTACGAGTGTTTCCAGTCCACCTTTTCAGAACCTGAGTCAACGGCTGATAATAAACGTACTTCTAGCGAACAATGTAGTAATACTGCATTGTCTGTCGGCACAGTTGACATAAACCACTCACGTATATTGAAGCTGCTGAAATCTTTAGACCTCAGTAAATTAGGTGGGCCTGACCACTAATACCTCCTGTGTTCATAGTCTCTTGTGCTGATAGTCTTGTCGAACCCGTTTCTATCTTGTTCAAGCGCTCTCTTTCCAAGGATAAAGTTCCGAAGATTTGGAAGTCTGCTTTCGTCACTACCGTCTTTAAAAAGGGCGATAAGGCTAATACTGAAAGCTATCGCCCCATATTAAAAATTTGCCTTTTTTTCTAAAATTCTTGAACGTATAGTTTATACCGATGTCTTAGCTGCTTTCAAGTCAATTCTTGGCGAGGAACAGCATGGTTTTGTAAGGAACCGCTCTACCATATCTAACTTACTTCTTACACAGGAATTTATTACAAACGGCATGGCACAGTGACAAGTTGACGTAGTTTATACCGACTACAGTAAGTGTTTCGACCGTATTGATCATTGCATGCTGCTGAAGAAGCTGTTTCTCGCCGGAATACACGGGGACCTGTACCGGTGGTTCTCCTCCTATATAGAGAACAGAACGCAGGCTGTCATGCTTCAGGGCTACACTTCTGGTTGGAGTTCTGTCCCTTCAGGCGTACCTCATGGCTCCATTTTGGGTCCTCTATTATTTATATTGTTCATTGCAGATATCAAACAATGCTTCCGTCATTCGTATATTTTACTTTATGCTGATGACATGAAGATCCATAAAGTCTACCGATCTATGTATTCAAGATCCGGACCTTACAACGAATTTTCTGGTTGATTACATGCAAAAAGTACTGATAAAGCATAGTAAAACTGTATACACACCTAACAGAAAAACAGTTCTGAAACCTTGGATGACTGTTGGTCTAGTCCGTTGTCTAAGACATCTGATAAGATGCCTCGAAATGCCAAAGTTCAACCCGACAATTTAATCTTCAAAAATTTCATATAATCGATATCGTAATTTCTACAATGCTTTGCTTAGAAAACTCAAACGAGTATATAAAAAGTCACAGTTATTGAAACCGAAAAATAACACTAAGGTCACGTGGAAGGTAATCAAAAATATCACTAATACTTATCACGTTAAACAATCACCTAGTGTGCTATTAAAATTGAAACTCGATCCAGCTGCCTCTATTAATAACGTTAGTAATTTCTTTGTGAATATCGGTAAGAACTTTGCGACAAAATTCAGCTCTCACAGTCTCAGCACCGCCTCTACCCTTCCCCATCACCACTGTACTCATTAGTTTTTCCCTTAGTTGATGAACAACAGGTTATAAGCATAATTCAGAGAGTGCGCAGTGAGTGTGCGGTTGGCTGGGACAACATACCTGCCAAAATACTTCGCCAATCCAGTAGGTCTCTCGCTCCAATAATAACTCACATCTGTAACTCTGCTATAAATTCGGGAACATTCCCAAAAGGTTTTAAGCGTGCAGTAGGCTACCCTATAGACAAGGCTAGGGCAAGAGACGATGGTTCCAATTATCGACCCATATCACGACTCAGCGCATTCTCCAAAATCCAAGAATGTGTTCTTAATAATTTCCTGACTAAATTCCTTGCAAAAAATAATATTTTATCACCAAAACAATACGGATTTCAAACGGGTACCAATACCGAGGGGTGTTGGACTTTGAACAGTTTGGTGGATAAACTGGATAATCACTAGAATCTTTCTAGACCTCACTAAGGCCTTCGACCGTCTCAATCGTCTCAATCACTGGTCGCCAAAATGGAGCACACAGGAATACGTGGTTTGGCTCTTGACATTTTTAAAAGTTAACTGAGTGACCGTAATCAATGCGTAAAAATTGAAGACATTATCAGTAAAGAGGACCCGGTTTGCTATGTCATACCACAAGGCAGTATTTTAGAGCCAACCCTCTTTCAAATTTCCATTAATGACCTCTGCTAATAACCTGTCTACCATTGTGATACCTATATTCACTTACGCTGACGATACGGCACTCCTTATTTATGACAGAGACTGATCCAAGGCGATTGATTGAGTTGAATATTCATTCCGTAGTATAATGAGCTGACTAAGCAACAACATGCTGGCACTGAATATTACAAAAACAAAAGTCATACAGTTCTCTTCATCAAACTGCCCTAATCCTCCAACTACTACAGATATGATCCCACATGTATGTATAGATCCTACACAATGTAAATGTATTAGGCTCTCTTTGGTACATCACATCAAATATCTAGGAGTCCATATAGACGAAAAGTTCGACTGGCGAACACACATAGACGCTTTATGTTCCAGGCTTCGTAAGCTTATTTATTTGTTTAAAGATCTACGACATTCTGCGGACAAAGAAACATCAACAATGGTCTTTTAGGGGCATGAGGAACAGGGTGTAAAGTTCACTCATCCACCATAGAAAAGGGAGGATCCTCCAACCAGACAGGTGTTGTGTCTGGCTGGCCGACTGCCCGACTGTTGATGTCGAATATTCTTATATATGTCGTTCGCGCAGTAAACTCTAATTGCGCGATGCAGGATTTGTGTGACGTCATGTCTTTGATGCGTAGTTCGTATGGGGCGGTGAAACCGCGACATCACTCCCCTCCGGAGACCGGAGGTCGATAGTGGGCTGAGTTTTGTATCTTGCGATGCTTCACAGTGCCAGTGGAGGTTCCAGTGAGTCGGAACCGGGTGCCGCATAGTTCGCAGTGAGTCGGAACTGTCTGCGGTGATTCCCCAGTGAGTCGGGGTGGCGCTACGTCACGATCCAGTGAGTGGGATGTGGTATAGCACCGTGTTGTGGCTATCTGCTAGCGTCGACCAGGAGAGGGTAGAAAGAGCTCTGCTTGTGAGACCGGCCGAAAGTGCAAGTGCTGTGCCAAGGTTGCTGATGAGGCTGAGGGTGATGACCAGGAATGCGTGTTCGCTGCATGCTGGTAGTCAGGATACCCGTTGAAGCCGTGGGTGCTGGCTGTCTGTGTGACTCGCCTCACGAAAGCTTGCGGTAGTGATGATAATGATGACGTCACGCTGAAGTAGTTGCACGAAGGCTGCGTTGACGTTCATACTCGGGGTCACCAATTAAGGGGCATGAGGAACAGGGTATAAAGTTCACTCATCCACCATAGAAAAAGCCAAGGGCGAATTCCGTCGGGCCCCGGAGCCACGTTCTTGGCCCGGAGCCGCATCACGCATCATCACGCTGATGGCGTCTCTTCGGTAGGCTCCTCGGCTGTCATCGGCAAAAACTACAAGCTTAGTAACATCTGAAATACTTTTCATGTAAGCTATCAGATCATTTATAAATATTATGAAGAAGCCAGGGCCTAGAACTGATGCTTGTGGTACGCCTTTATTTATTATAACTATGTCTGATTGGTGTAGTTTTTCATGCCCATCTTCTTGAACTGTTTTAATTTCCACATACTGCGTTCTATTGTGTAAATAGGATCTGAATAAATTCAACACATTTTCCCTAATGCCATAGAAATATAACTTATTCCGAAGAATACAATGCTCCACTGTATCGAACGCATAACTTAGGTCGAGGAAAAGTCCTGCTACTTTTAGTTTAGCATTCAACTTTCCCACTACATCATCAATCAACATGTCAATAGGATCAATTGTTCCCACATTATTTTGATAACCAATTTGTTGGTCGGTTATAATGTTGTGTTTATTCAAATGACAAACAAGCCTCACCTTGATAAAAAATCCCTTATTGTTTTCACCAACCCAATGTAGTCATATATGTGCCCTTAACATCTATTTCTCCTAACATGATAACACAGTAGTCATTCATGTTATACATACTCCAATAATTTGATGTCAATATCCTGCAGTAATCGTTGTATACTACAATTTGGCAAAATATGGCGACAGTAATTAAATTGATGGGCAAATGTATGTTCTACAGCTTGCAAAGTGCCATACGAGTTACTGTTTGGATATTTCGATAGTAGTCGTATTGTTGTATTGAAATGAGGAATCACTGTTACTTTTTGCTTGCTCCAAAGCATTTATTTGCTTACTAAGACATATTATCTCGCTTTTTGCTTGTAATAGTTGTTGAATTAAATCTGATTAAAACAAATGGCAATCATGCCCAAGGAATGGTGTAGGTGGTTCAGTGGAATTATTACTTTTCTCCGCCGGACAATAGTTAGTAGGACTATGACAAATGTGTTAGTCTACGTTTCACACTATTTTTCCTATTCGATGAGATGGGTTTTTTTGTCAGAGTTCGTTTATTTAATGTTATAATAACGCTGGACTGCTGCAAATTTGTTTCAATATAAGAATTTCTTGAGAAAGCTGACTTATTTGATTTTTCAGGTTTACGTTTTCAATTATAAGGTTGGACAACCTTTTCGTTTTGTGTAGTTTCAAGGTTTGATTTTAGAGCTGTAATTTCAGACCTCATTTTTCTTCCACACAATCTGAGAACATGGTTGTAGATAAGTCCAGGCTTTGTCCTAGTTTATAACAATCTAGGGAGTCAGAGATATCCTCAATTTCTAATGATTGGGATAACGGTTTTTTCCTCAAAGTAATATGCCATTGTTTTTATTAAAAAAAAAAAAACTTAGCGGGGCTTGATCCGATGACCACGGCGTGCAGAATCGTAGAGCTGCTACATAAGAATATAGACCCCCTTGAAGAATATAGACATACCTTGAGTATAAACATACCTTGAAGATAGACATAAATTATGCCATCGCTGACTTTTTTATTGAACTTTTTAACATCTTCAATCCTGTAGAACATAAATTGGATTTAGGATCATTGCGACGGTTTCGCGACCACCTCCGGTAACCGACCACTTGTCTGACTAGGTTTCTTTAATTAAAGATAATAACCTTTCTTTAGGACATAAAAATAAATAATATGTCTTCAATATTATTTGAATAGTTACATAATAAGAATTACTAAATTTTATACAACCGCTTGACCCAAAACAAAGAAAAATGACGCTAAATTCACGTGTTGACTCAGTGGTGTGAACGTGCTGCGCAAGAGCAAACAATTAGCAAGGCGCGCGGCGTTCGAAGGTAAGTTTTGCTACTTATTTTAAGTTTTCTCAAATTAGAAACGTGGGTACTTCAATTATGTGATTTCAATTGTTTAATTGCATTTAATTCAATTTTTACCATAAATTAAACTAAAACCCAGTGGTCGGTTACTGAAATGCATATTTTAATAATACGTTAGAAAGCGACCAGGTGGTCGTATTCTGACTCGCACAGTTTTATTTTGTTTTGTTTATTATGTTCTCGTTTGTTTTGCTTGTTACACTATTTAGAGTTTTGGTGTTGTAAAAGCCTAAACATGCAATTGTTCAGTAAACGACCATATTTGTTTGATAAAACCAAATATTGGTCCTAAAAGGTGGTCGCTAAGTGATACAGTTAGAAAATTACGATGCTAGTTTGCGACCACCAAGATTTAGACTGCCTCGTTGGTCTAGTGGTCACAAGCGTGACTGCTGAACATGAGGTCCTGGGTTCGATTCCCAGGTCGGGCAAAGTGTCATTGGGTTTTTCAATCTGAAATTTCTCAGTAGCAGCCCGGAGTCTGGATTTGTGCCCGGTTGATGGCAATAGGCTCGCCCCCTATTACATGGGATTTAAACATAACTGGCGAAATGTGGGTGTACTATAAGCACACCTCTGCCCAACCCTTCGGGGAAACAAGGCGTGATGTCATGTTTATGTTATGTTATGTATAAGTAGTTTTTATCAAGATGACACCCTCGGAAGCAAGTCCCTAAGAGGAAGAAAAAGACTTGGAGCATTGGTAAACAGTTTCGGGGATATCACATTCCCCTGTCTCGCTCCTCTGAGCAGTTGGATGGGGCTCATTTTCTCATCCTGGTTCTGGACAGTCATCGTGGCAGCGTCATACGAGCATCTCAACACTTTGATATGGTGCCAGTCAATTCGACATCGTTTCAGAGAGGCCAGAACTGCCCATATTTCGATGGAGTCGAATGCTTTATCGTAGTCCACAGATGCCAAACACAGGCTGGTTGTACTCCTCGGTCTTTGCAGTACTTTCTCAGTACAATTTGCCGAACAGTAGGTATGGATGTGGTCTACGGAACTAAAGCCTTTTTGAACTGGTAACTGGGACTCGTCAAGTCTCCTGGCGAGAGGGTTCGTGACGATTCTCTGGTCGCCAACCAGCGGCGCAATCACCCTATCTCTTACGGCTGACGCGGCGCACTCCAGTAAAGTCTCAGTATTCCCGTTGGACGAAGTATAATTTTTAGGTAGGTACTACCACTGTAATCTAGAGATCATGGAACAAATCAACATGAGTTTCATTAACCTTAATACACTGGCCGGCAAAACTAAGTAGGTACTACACTTTTAAAATTTCAATTTTTTTTAAACTATGGAAGTTAGAGATTTAAAATAAAAACTTTTTATAGCAATTTTTATCAGCTTTCTTTGAAACTATAGTAAATTATGCATTAGTAACACTTTTAAATCTAAAAAAAGATAAAACAATAAAAATTGCCATTTTTAGCTTAGTGTCATAAAACTCAATTAACATTCACAAGTATGTTTTACATTTTATTTATTTTTTAATAACTGGTATTGCCTCTTCGGGCTCTGCTTAGAGCTTCGAGTCGATTTGGCATACTGAACACGAGGTTTCGGAGCCGATGTTGGGGAAGATTTTCCCATTCTTCTATCAGGGCCTGTTTTAGTGCCCTGAGGGTGGTAGGTGGTGGTCTGCAGCTTCTGACTAGCCTCCCTAGCTCATCCCAGGCGTGTTCAATCGGGTTGAGATCAGGACTTCTTGATGGCCAAGCCATCACGCTGATACCAACCTCCTGAATATACTCTTGCATGACCCGAGCCGTGTGTGGCCGGGCATTAGCATGCATCAGCATTGATCCATCGCCCATATTTACTAAACAATTTTAGGTGGGCATAATCGCGAACAAAAAAGACTATCTCATTTAAGCAGTACCACCTATTTTATGACTTCCAGGGGGGAACTCATGAAATAGGTGGCACTGCTGTTACCCTGCCAACCGACTCCGTGCCACCCAGACTTAGTAGTTTAGTACTACTTACCTGAGCTTATTTTATGCTTTTTAGTAACCTACAGCCGCAGCCGGGTTTTTTTTAAGTTGGATAGATATTATTAATTTTAGGATTTTAAACTGACATGGTTATTTTCACATAGTTATTTTAATCTGGATATTTACCATGTTTTTCCCCCGTTTTAAACTCAAACTCAAATCATTTATTCCAAATAAACCAATTACAGGTATTTTTGAATTGTCAAGAGGTCGTTCAGTCAGAAAGATGAAGCTAAATGCCCATTCCAAAGCGTAGTAGGTTCCTATGGAGAAGAACGGGCAAGAAACTCCATGGACACTCTTTTAAATCAGAATATTGTTACAAAATATTGGTTACATCATTCATGTTGAAATTATACATGTGAGAACAATGTAGGAAAACGTGCACGTTAAAAGCGTCCATAATAAAAATATAAAAAACAAAAATAATTAAAAAATTTAAATAAGCCATGGCAGCTAAGAGATGACCAGTCCCCACTGACCGTTCACGAACATGACGCATGGAGCAGCATCATTTAGCTCAACCATTTTGAAGGGAACTTAATGATCCAACATACGCCGCCACCAGCGAGACATTTGAGTGAGCATGACATACTCTCAGCCACCAGGGCATATTCAAGTCAATGAAAGACGTACTCAGTAAATGGTAGATTTAAAGTAGGTAAACAGTGCTCGCATATGTGCAATGCAATCATATAATACTAAGATATTGAATTTATACAATGTAAATATAGTTTTTCAATCTTCAGCAGCTCCAACAATATTTTCCAATGATAATCAATTAGTTTATGCGCCCTTGTGGAGCTGGACCAGCGTTGAGCCAAGCATTTTTGTCAGCGATGTAATCCCCCAACTTATAATATGATTGGCAGCATAGTGTGCGTTTTATGCAAGATTTAAATTATTTAGCGGACAGTACTGACAGACATCACACACTTTCCAAATTTAACGCTATAGCCCCAGAAATTTAAATCATTGAAAAAACCTCTCTCCGTCTGCTTGGGTCACCTATCTTCGAGGGTTCCTTTCCCGTTTTTATTGAGGAAAAAATTACAAATTTCAATGACGTTTCGGAAAGATTGCTCCAAATTAACATGCATTCGGCCATAACCTTAATTCGATACTGCTGTTTCGGCCCTAAATTAGTATATTTCCATCGCGCTTCTCATTTATGGAAACACACTCATCTTTTAGACAAAATGGACCAAATTATCCGGCATACATTAACTTCAATCTTAAATGTGGCCATGGATGAACGAGCTTGGGCACAAGCTAGTCTTCCTATCCGTATGGGAGGCCTCGGCGTTCGCAAAATTTCCAGTATTAGTTTACCGGCTTTCATATCCTCGGTCCACGGTACTGAGAAATTAATCAGGAAAATCCTAGCCCCCATACTGATTAATTTTGATGTGCCGTACCTCACCGAGGCTTTGGATGCCTGGAGACTCGCTTGCCTGAATTCAGATCCACCTGACAACCCATTTTCCCAGAGACGGTGGGATGAGCCGCTCTGCAGAGTAGTACAGAACAATTTACTTGACACGTCTGCTACTGCTGCGGAGCGTGCGCGCCTGTTGGCTGTGGGTAAATGGGAGCCGGGCCTGTGGCTTCATGCACTACCGTCATCGAACTTAGGCACTCATTGCTCGACGACACTACATTCCGCATCACTGCTTCCCTGCGACTAGGAGCTCCTTGTTGTTCTCCTCATCGCTGTCACTGTGGCGAAGTTGTCAACAGCCTCTTGCAGCCGAAGTGCTGGTCGCTTAGCGCGGCACGCGAACATTAATGACATCATCCGATGAGCTCTTGTCACCATCGACATTCCAGCTGTGTTAGAACCTAATGGTTTGGCACGCGATGATGGCAAGAGACCGGACGGCATGTCTTTATTTCCATGGAAGGTGGGTAGGCCTTTAGTGTAGGACGCAACGTGTGTCGATACTCTTGCGCCATCCCATCTTCCTGGCTGAGCGTGCTGTGCTGGCGCTGCCGCTGCGGCTGCAGAAAACCTCAAGCGGCGAAAGTATAATAACCTTATAGGCAACTATATTTTCGAGCCGTTTGGGGTTGAAACCCTAGGGCCTTTATATATATTAAACATACATGTGAAGATTTAAAGGAGAATGAGCAAAATGGTACCCGGCTCCAATAGATATGGTTGTAGTGTCGTTTAAAAGGTCTTACCAAGAGGAACAATATTTACTATAGCCGCCAGTCTCAAATCTGATTGCGTTTGGAGATAAACGACAGTCTTACTAACTAATAAAAACCCTATTCCTTCGGTTGCCATTTGCGTTCCCGGATCACGGTAACCTGTTTAGACAGTCCCGTGGCCCCGGCGATAAACATACATATACGAGTATATTAGGTACCACTTACTCTACTTAAATAATGAGTAGGTACCAAGGTAATATTTTCTGCATTTTTCCGTTCATGTTTTCTATTAATAATGCTTTTACGTCAGACTTCACCATGCACCCGGCCTCCTTTTAACTCGAGCCCCGCTGCTCCTGAGCGCGGGGTGTGCGCAGGAGCAGTGAGGGAGGCGTCGGTGTCCGCGTCAGTCGATCGTTCGTATTGCGCTTGTGACGACGTTTAGCTGCTGTTTGAGTTTCTTTTGTGCTTTTATAACTCGGTTTTATTAACTACTGACCCCTGCGCTCCTACTGGACTAGTTACCCGCTATTAACGTTAACCTGTGCTAGTGTTGTGGACTATACTGATTTGCTTTTCGAACTGGAATATCGCAATGGAACGTCTCAACTGTGTAATGTGTCGGAGAGCTTTATATACCAGAAGATACCAACAACATGTTTTGACAGCTAATCTGTCAAGAACGCGCCCTGAGTTCGCTGCGTTTATTCATGAACATGCCGTTCTGGAGGTAAGGACTTCCATTATTATAATCTAAGTGTAGTTTTATTTCACCATCCCTTCGTCCGTGTCGTTTATTTTCTTAATCTAAGTATATTATGTTCTTCATTTTAAATAAGCACATTTGATGCCATTTAAGACGGTCATTACCCATAACAATAGATAAAGGTTAGCAATACAAACAAAAGGGCCTATCCTTTCTAACTCGATATTACCTGGACACTGTGCGCACGTGTGGAGTCATCGGACCTTCGAAAGTCAAAATACGTGTCAATATACGTGATATTGTTTTCTCAGTTTTTTTTTACTTAGTTAAAAAAAAAGGTACATAAACAAAAACAAAAAACATTCAATTGTATTTTTACTACTTTCAGGTGGTGTTCGATGGCACACGACGTGTGTGTCACCGATGTTGGCAGTCCGCTGATAATGCAGTGATAAGTCTTGCGAACCCTGCCGTGCCCGGAGCAATGCCTGAAGCAATGCCTGAAGCAATGCCGGAAGCAGTGTTGGAAGCAGTGCAAAATGTTCAGGAATTTCAAGTTTCAGAGTATACACGAGCTCCAAACACACCACGACATTGTATATTTAACGGCTGTCCAAACACAACTCGCCATCGAATCCCGATAACAATAAAAACTCACATCTTTTGTGAATATAAGCTTTATATTCCAAATGGTGCAAGAGTGTGTACACAGCACTTAGAGAACAATGTTTGGGATGAGCTACCTCAAACATGTAATGCCACTCATGATTTTAATACAGACCAGTTTACTGACATTTGTGACATGTTAAGAATGCCCTTACAACGTGGACCTCGGCTAGACTTCAACACGAGAGGCGCTTTAACCAACGAGGAGATGCACTTTTGGATAGGACGCAAGTGCGAAGAGTTTGATGCTATGTTGGTACAAACACCTACACTAAATGAAAGATGTAGGGAACCGAGAACTGCATTAGGTATTTATCTTACAAAACTGCGTACAGGGGACCCAGATGAAAGACTTGCGAAATTATTTAACATGTCACGACGAAAGCTTGAACGTTTGTTGGTTATTGTGAGGGAGTGTCTCAATAACAATTATGTCGGTATGCATTTGGGAGTGGATCACATTGACAGATCACGATTATTGGAAAAAAATCTCACTGTACCAAAAGCATTATTTGGAAATGAAAATAATGATAAGTTATTATTGATTGGCGCTGGTACTTACATTTACATAAATAAAAGCTCGAACTTCTTATTCCAAAGATTGTCCTACAGTTTACACAAGTTTCAGAATCTACTGAAACCTTTCCTACTTGTATGTACTGATGGATACATATTAGATGTAATGGGTCCATACGCTGCAACAAAAACAGATGCGCAAATAATGAGCGACATTACGAATGATGGACAACATCTACTACATTGGTTACTCCGAACAAACGATGCTTTTATCTTGGATCGAGGTTTTAGGGACAGCTTGGACCTCATTGATGAATGTGGGTATGAATCCTATGTCCCGCCAACAAAGAACCGTCAAGAGACACAGCTGACCACTGAACAATCCAACGAAGCTCGATCGGTAACGCTATGCCGGTGGGTTGTGGAAGTGGTAAACGGCCGGTTTAAGCGTGATTTTAAGCTCTTGCGGCAAAAATATTTTAATAAGTCATTGCCCAATATGTTCACCGATTTTAAGATAGCCGCAGCTATCACGAACCACTTCCACCAACCCATCGTGGATAGCATACACGCAGACGAATTCGTCAATATTATAAGGCAGAAAATAGATACCCCGAATCTTCTGCATATGTATGTAGAGAGAAAACGGCTTAATCACAGAAGAGTAGATTTTCAGAGGATAGAAGCGAGCCAGATAGAAAACTTCCCTTCAATGACGGAGGAGGATATAATTCTACTAGCGCTAGGTACATACCAACTCAAGCTGGCAAGATCTTACTGTGCCGAGCATTTGTCAAATGGTCTGTATATTATTGAAACGTACAGAGAGGGAGCACTTGAAGATCTGCCAGACTATGGTATACACGAAGATGCCTGGCTTTTGCGTGGACGAATCCAGTCGCGACATGTCCGTGTAAAAACATATTTTTGTTACATATTGATCAACAGTGCAAATACTATTGTACAACAATATTGCACATGTTTAACCGGGCGACGTACGATGGGCACTTGTGCACACATAGTGTCCATCGTATGGTACCTAGGCTATGCGAGGCATACGGGATTTACTGCTCCGGCATCTTTCCTTAATGCTGTTATAGTTGATGCCGATATGTAATGTTTTAAATCTACTCACTTATTGCTAAAATATATGATTTTTATTTGAAGAACGCTTGTTTTCTTACTTCTTTTAATAATAGAATCCTAAGTGTGTTATATCATCGTCTAAGTCAATCTTATCCTAGCTTTATTTTACTAATATAAATAGTTTGTAGTAAATTCTCATTTATAAAACTTAGTGAGATTACTGCTTCCCAAACGTGAATAGCGACAAGCGCCATGGTAGACATTTTTGTGCATCAAAATGTCTTTTCAATGATATATTAATGATGACTATTGGAGCGGGTACCATGTCCCATACATTTTTGCCCATTGTCCTTTCGTTTCATTCAATTGGAGTATGTGGGAGGTATTTTATTGTAACATTTTACACAGTACCCTATGAAAGATGAGTCTACTTTAGCTAAGATTAACTTCAAATCTTTTGTGGTGCGAGTTCCGACTCATCACATGGAGACTTTCATGAAGCAGGAATTTTGGCCGACGGGTGTCGTGTATCGGCGTTTTCGCGGAAGGCTACATGACACCACGACTCAGCGCAATACGTCGCCGACCCAACGTAGTAACTAGTTTTTGTAGTGATGTTTTTTATTATGTATTAGTTTATTATTATAAAAGATTATTTTGTGTATTTTGTCTATGGGCCTTAGTCGCCTGAAAATAAAGCAATTATTATTATTATCGGGAGTGTTATTTTTCTCAGCTCTTAGGCTGATTTTAGCTACATTTACGGGCCAAAGCCAAGTAAATGCAGCGTGTGGTGTGTATTTAAAATGAGGTTGTACTTTCGTCTAACTGCATAAATTTCCTAACGATTCTGCATGTGTTTAGGATGGCTGCTTTCTGCAGATTGATGTAAAGGGATTATTATTATTTTTGGTAAACAAATTTTGTTTCTTAGCTCCTTGGCTAGTTTAAGCTACACCAACGGGCCAAGCCAAGTCAATGTAGCGTGTGTGTGAGTCGTGTGTGTGGGTGACGATTATGTGTCTTTTTTATGTGGAATTTATGTTATGAGGAGTAATTTCATTTTCCTCAATTTGCATGAACTTTCTGACTATTCTGCAGGTGTTTAAAATTGCGGCTTTTTGGAGTGTTATATAAATTGAGTCTTTTAGGTCTATTAGTTTGAGGCTGTTGTGGAGGTGATTGGGTATAACACCCGTTGTGGAGACAACAATGGGTACTACGTAGACTTTTTGCTGTCTCCAAATTCTGGTCACTTCTTCTTTCAGTTCAGCATATTTACTGATTTTCTCACCTATTGTTTTTTTGTAAATTATGTGTATTAGGGACTGATATATCTATGAGGTATGTGACTTTATTAACTTTATCTTGAAGGGTTATATCTGGTCTATTATAGTGAACGGTCCGGTCGGTTAGTATGGCACGATCGTAATAGAGTTTGTGTGTGGTATTTTCTAGAACTGTTTTTGGTATGTACTTGTAATAAGGAGTTTTTGTATCTTGTACGAGTTTATATTTAAGTGCTAGTTTTTGATGGATGATGTTTGCTACCTGATTGTGTCTGTGTGTATAGTCTGTTTGTGTGAGTGTTGTGCATGCCCCTGTTATGTGTTGTATGGTCTCTGGTTGACTGTGGCATTTGCGGCATTTATCGTTTGTTATTGTGGGATCTTTTATAATGAATTTCCTGTAGTTTTTAGTATTTATGATCTGATCCTGTATTGCAATAATAAATCCCTCGGTTTCCGGAAATAAGTTACCGATTTTAAGCCATTTATTTGACGCTATTGTATCTATATGAGATTGTTCTAGATCATGAGGGTGCCGTCCATGCAACACTTTTTTTTTCCAGTCGTCTATCTTTTGTTTATGTGGGTCGTCATTCGTAGTGTCTTGTGTATCTATCTGTTCGTGTAGATTAAGTGGGGTATAACTGAAATCGTTCATAATTACAGCTTTATGAATGTTGCTTGTGTGTGATTTTGAATAAAAGAATGTTCTTAGTGTGGCTATCTGTTTCTGCCAAAGATGATGGACGTCTATAAGGCCTCTCCCTCCGTATTGCCGTTTGATGGTCAGTCTTTCTATTGCAGATTTAGGATGTAGGTTATTGTATTTAGTGAGTGTGGTGCGTGTGGTTCTCTGTATTTGCTGAATGTCCGTTTTTGACCATTTAATCACTCCAAACGAGTATGTTAATATAGGAATCGCATAGGTGTTCAGTGCCTTTATTAAATGTTTTCCGGAGAGTTGAGTTTTACATACTGCGATCACTCTTCTTTTGTATTCGGTGTTTAAGGTGTGTTTTATTGCTGTATGGTCTATTCCTTTGAGTTGCGTGTACCCTAAATATTTATATAAATCCGTTTGTTCCATAGCTGTGATTTTGTCTGTATTATTAACGAGATAGTCACCCGGTTTTATTTTGCCTCTTATTATATGAACTGTTTTGCATTTATCTAATCCGAATTGCATGTTTATGTCTTTACTAAAGTTTGTCGTGATATCTATTAATTTTTGCATCTCTTTTTCAGACTTTCCGTATAGTTTTATGTCATCCATATAAATAAGATGAGAGATTACTGTTTCTTCTCTGGTATGCTTAAGGGAATATCCGGCTTTGCAGCGATGAAGTAGGTGAGACAGAGGATTCAGAGCGAGACAAAACCATAAGGGACTTAGAGAATCTCCCTGATAAATACCCTTTTTTATGGATATTTGTTGAGTAGTGATAGTGTGGTGTCGATAATTTAACTGGAGTGTAGTTTTCCAACGGGACATGATATTCTGTAAGAAGTCTATTATTGTTGAGTTTACTTTATAGATCTGTAATATTTGAATGAGCCAGGAGTGTGGAATACTATCGAATGCTTTTTTATAATCTATGTATGTGCAGTGTAGGTTTCTATTTTTTGTAGCGGCATGTTTGTGGATTATTGAATCTATGACGAGTTGCTCTTTACATCCCATGTGGCCCCTTCTGCATCCCTTTTGTTCCTCTGCTATTATATTATGATGTTCTATGTGTTTATTGATTTTTGTAGTGATTGCTGACGTTAGTATCTTGTATATTGTGGGCAGGCATGTGATTGGTCTGTATTGAGAAGGTTGTGGTGAGTATTTATTTTTTGGTAACATATACGTTATTCCTGTGGCAATAAATTCAGGAATATTTTGTTTCCCTAAGATGATTTCTGTTAAATTTTTAGCTAATACTTTGTGTAATGACTCTAATTTTTTATACCAGTAATTATGAATTTTATCAATACCAGGAGACTTCCAATTGTGTAGTCTCCCTGTAATACTACCTATGTCAGACTCGGTTAATTCAACAAATTCCATTTCTTCTAGTGAGCTCCATTTAGTTTCTACGTCTGTTATCCAATCAGATTTTTCATTATGATGCACTTGCTCTTCCCATATGCCAGACCAAAATGTTTCTAGTTGTTCCGCTGTTGGTAGTTCAATGTTGTTTTCGGCGGTCGATGTTTCGGTATCAGCTTGCGGTTTCTGTAATTTTCTGTAAAAGTTCTTTTCATTCGTAGCAAACAAGGAGTTGTCGTTTTTACGTTCTTGTGCTTTCTTGTATCTTCTCAACCTGTGTACTTTTAGGGCTAATTTCTGTTTAAATGTATCCAATAACTCTTCTTGTTTTCTATTGTCATTTTCATGTCTAGTGTGGTTAGTCATGTTTTTAAAAAAATCTTCTACTCTCTTAACTACCTTATTTGATCTATTGTTGTTAATGTAATGAGTTAGTCTACTACAGTCTGCTCTAAGTTTTTCTATATCTTTTTCAAGTCTCTGCTGCCATGCTGGTTTGTTAATATTTCCTTGTCTTGTGTTGCCTGTGTATTCTGTGATTTTAAAATTAAGTTCTTCGGAAATAACTAATGCTGTGCAATATATCAGGGTATGTATGTCTATAAGTTGAGTTTGTTCGCTAATATATTGGTTAAGAATATTTTGATTAAATAAATTAACGAGGTGAAATAGTTTTGGTGTGTGCCTGAGTTTGGGTAGTTTTGGGCGAGCTGCCGGGTCCATACCGGAATATTGAGTGAGAGCTGATTTAAATTTATCGTGTACTTCTTGGATACGCGTGTCTGTGGGCTGATTTTGATTGGCATCGACTGGGATTTCTATTTCATTTTCTAACATTATTGTTATACTTTCGGTTTGCGTGGATGTATGCGTGGTTTGTGAATATGCGTGTGATTGCAAGTATGGTTGAGATTGTGTCATTGGTTGTGATTGAGTGTACGGCTCTAGTTGTTCTTGTTGGTTATGCTCAGTTTCGTTTTGTGTTAATGCTATAGTGATGGTGCTTTCAATATTTTCTGATTCTTCTAGTAGTTGTGTGCGTACTTCGTCTTTTAGCTGATCTATTATTTCTTGAGACAGAAGCTTATTTCTTACTATTATTCGTCTTTGATCTGAAATTCTCTCTTCTGTAACTGTAATCTCTGGGTATTGACGTGTGAAAAGTTCATGCAGTTGTTGTCTGTATGTGGTCATGTCAGTCTCTAATTTAGTGATGTATAGATAAGTTCGCATGATAAATAGGTTAACTTCTTTGCTCCATCTCATGCGAACTCTTGCTTTCCCAGCCTTGGTGGACGCAGGTAAGAAGGTAGATACCTCCCGCGCAACATTCAAGGCCGGAGTGGGTGTAACTGTATTAAAACTAGATATGGGAGGTGACAATGGTATGGGTGAGGATGGTATTGATGGTGATGATGTTCTTGAAGGTGCGTACGATACTGTACTTGGACTATAAGGCTCTACAGAGGTGTCTGTCCTGTTTGTCAGTCGATCACCATCGTCAATGGCTTCGGCTGTAGTATCTTTGTCGGTGGGAGCCCGCCTGTTCAACTCCTCACCGCTGACGGTTCACATGCTGAGACACCCAGCGTCAGCTCCAGGTGCGCCCCAGCGATTGCCCCCGGGCAGCGGTCCTATACGTTTTATTTTTGAACGAGTCTCCATTTTGAATGGGTTTCCAGAGCCACGTTTGCCACGCCAGTAATGTATCATTCGTGTGTCCGCCCCCCACGTGATCAGATGGTCAATCAGGACGTGTGGTTGTTTAGGGGGCTTATTATTATTATTATCGGGAGTGTTATTTTTCTCAGCTCTTAGGCTGGTTTTAGCTACATTTACGGGCCAAAGCCAAGTAAATGCAGCGTGTGGTGTGTATTTAAGATGAGGGTGTACTTTCGTCTAACTGCATAAATTTCCTAACGATTCTGCATGTGTTTAGGATGGCTGCTTTCTGCAGATTGATGTAAAGGGAATCTTCTAGCTCTATTAATTTCAGGCTACGGAGGAGATGGTTAGGAATAACACCTGTCGTGGAGAGAACTACAGGAACAACATAAACTTTTTCTTGTCTCCAGATTCTTGTTACTTCTTCTTTAAGCTCAGCGTATTTGCTTATTTTTTCAGCGATTGTTTTTTGTAGGTTATGAGTGTTGGGGACTGCAATGTCTATTAGGTAAGTGGTTTTTCTTAATTTATCCTGTAGGGTTATGTCTAGTCTATTATAGTGGATGGTCCTATCTGTAAGTATGGCGCGATCGTAATACAGTTTATGTGTGTCATTTTCTAGGATAGTTCGTGGTGCGTACTTATAGTAGGGAGTGTTAGTGTTTTGTATAAGACTGTGTTTGAGTGCTAGTTTTTGATGGATGATGTTTGCAACCTGGTTGTGCCTGTGAGTGTAGTCTGTCTGTGTGAGGGTTAAGCATGCTCCGGTTATGTGTTGTATGGTTTCTGATTGAATGTGGCATCTACGGCATTTATCGTTTGTGATGGTAGGGTCTTTAATTATAAATTTTCTGTAGTTTTTGGTGTTGATGATTTGATCTTGTATAGCTATGATAAAGCCTTCTGTTTCCGGGAACAGGATTCCTATTTTAAGCCACTTATTTGATGCAAATTTGTTAATGTGGGACTGCTCTAGGTCATGAGGGTGTCTACCGTGAAGGACTTTCTTTTTCCAGTTTTCAATTTTTTGGTTTTGCGGGTCGGTGATGTTTATGTCTTGTATATTTTCTTCATTTAAATTAAGCGGGGTGTAATTCAAATCATTTAAAGCAATTGCTTTGTGTATGTTACTGGTGCGAGATTTTGTGTAGAAAAATGTTTTAATTTTAGTGATTTGTTTCTGCCAAAGGTGATGTATGTCGATTAGGCCTCTCCCTCCATTTTCTCTTTTGATGGTGAGTCGTTCGATCGCAGATTTAGGATGTAGGTTGTTGTGTTTTGTAAGTGTTGTGCGTGTGATTCTTTCTAACTGTTCGATGTCAGTTTTTGACCATTTTATTACTCCGAATGATTAGGTCAATATTGGTATGGCAAAGGTATTCAAAGCTTTTATAAGATGCTTTCCAGATAGCTGTGTTTTGCAAATTGCGTTAATTCTTCTCCTATATTCTGTATTTAGAGTCTGTTTAATTGCTGTGTGGTCGAGACCTTTAAGTTGCTTGTATCCTAAATATTTGTATAAATCTGTTGGTTCCATAGCTGCTATTGCATCGGTGTCGCTGACTGCGTAGTTGCCGGGTTTTACTTTTCCTTTTATAATATGCAATGTCCTGCACTTATCTAATCCAAATTGCATATTAATATCCTGACTAAATGTTGTCGTCACTTCTATAAGAGTTTTCATTTCTTTTTCGGTTTTAGCATATAATTTAATGTCATCCATATATATGAGATGCGAGATAATAGTTTCACCGGTATTGTTTTTAAAATTATATCCAGCGCGACACCGATTGAGTAAGTGAGACAAGGGGTTTAGAGCGAGACAGAACCAAAGAGGGCTCAAGGAATCCCCCTGGTAGATACCCTTCCTAATATTTATCTGTCGAGTTATAAGAGTGCTCAGACGATTATTTAACTGAAGTGTGGTTTTCCAACGTGTCATTATTATGCGCAAAAACTCAATCATTTTGGGATTAATTTTATAAATTTCTAGGATTTGTATAAGCCAAGAGTGTGGAATGCTATCGAAAGCTTTTTGGTAATCTATATAAGTACAGTGTAGGTTTCTATTTTTTGTGGTGGCATGTTTATGGATAGTAGAGTCTATGACTAACTGTTCTTTGCATCCCATGTGGCCTCTCCTGCATCCTTTCTGCTCCTCTGCTATCATATTGTGGTGTTCAATGTGTGAGTTGATTTTATTAGTGATGGCTGATGTTAGTATTTTATAGATTGTGGGTAGGCATGTGATTGGTCTGTATTGGGAAGGCTCTGATGTGTATTTAGTTTTAGGTAGCATGTATGTTATTCTTGTGTCTACGTCCCTCATAATATGTCTCCGGTAGTTATTCGTCAAGATAACTTCGTCCATAATTGCACAGACGAAATCTTCAGTTTCCCCGAAAAGGTCACCAAAACGTAGCCAGGATACGCACGCTAGGAAATCTACACCAGGCTCGTGAAGAGCCCGGTAGAAGCGCCCGTGAAGCTCCTTGCTTTGCCATACTTCCTTGCGGTCATCTGTAGTAAGTACAACAGGTTTGCGCCAGTTCTATTTAGCCATGGAGAGCGGGGTGAGCCCCTTGTCCACTGCTACCACATCACGGTGCATACCCACTTCGGCTTTAAAAAATATTCCCTGAGGCTGCACACCTCGCGGTTATGGAAGGTCTTCGCATTTAAAAAGCCTCGAACCCCGCATTTCCGCGGGATGTACAGTCTCATCACCGATGAACGTGGGTGATGCATCCGGTTTGCGGTCAGGAGTGTACGGACCCTCCTGTCCAGGGCGTCGAGTTCGGTCTGAGTCCATTTGAGTATCCCGAAAGAGTACATCAAAACCGGCATGACCCAACCGTTGAAGGCGCGCACCTTGTTTCCGCCCGAAAGAAGACTAATTAAAACCTTCTTCAGGCGACCAAAGAAGCGCTCCTTCAACGATTGCTTCATGCCAGCAACGTTGATGCCAAACGCTTCCGACATACCCAAATACTTATAGCTTTCGGTTGAGGAGAGTGATCTAAGGTGTATGGAGTCCGTGAGTTGAGTTCCCTCGGACTCCATAATCTCCCCTCGCTTTACATGCATGACTGCACATTTGTCCACACCAAATTCCATCCTGATGGCGCTACTGAATGTTTCAGTTACCTTCAGTAGCTCCATCAGTCGCAATTTGTTGGTGGCAAAGAGTTTCAAGTCATCCATGTAGAGGAGGTGAGATATGACCTGACCACCTCTCTTCAATCGATAGCCCAGTCCTGAATCCTCCAGCAGTGTGCTTAGAGGATTCAGGGCTAAGCAGAACCAAAGTGGACTCAAACTATCGCCCTGGAATATTCCCCGTTTAATCCATACAGGTTCATCGTTCCCCTGGATCTGTCGACATCCTGGGTAGCGAAGGACCGTCCTCCATTGCCCCATACACGACTTCAGGAAGGAGCGTAGATTTGTATCTATCTTGTACAACTCCAGCATCCACATGAGCCATGTATGTGGCACCGAGTCGTAGGCCTTCTTATAGTCTATCCAGCATGTCGACAGATCCTTGCGGGATCGACGAACCTGTTGGCTTATGGCCATGTCGATGAGGAGTAACTCCTTAGTACCGCGGGACCCATTCCTACATCCATTTTGAGAGGCAGACATAATTGAATTATTGACAATGTGTGTGTTAATTTTCTCTCTCAAAATGGATGTAAGAAGTTTATAGACCGTTGACAAACATGTGATCGGTCTATAATTCTTGGGATCCGCGGGACTACCTGACTTATGGAGTAGGTGGGTAACGCCTGTTGTAAGAAACTGCGGTAGCGACCCAGACTCTTGGGATGACTGGAATTGAGATGCCAGGCGAGTGTGTGAACTAATCAGCCATTTCAACCAAAAGTTGTGCAGTCCGTCCGGTCCCGGTGATTTCCAATTCGGTAACGGACGGACTGCTCTGGCTACGTCTGATGGCGTGATAAGTATGGCTTCCATTTCTGGAATAGTTTCACACACTCGCCTGACATCCTGCATCCAGTCAGCCTCAGCATGACAGACGGGCACCGACCAGATGCTGCGCCAGAATGCACTCGTGGCGGCATCACCCGGGCGGCACGCGTCTGTCACATTTTGTTCAGGTCGCTCCCAAGCTCTATATACCCACCTCTCATCGCTCTGGAACATGCGATTCTGTGTGTACCGATCAACCCGCCGCTTATACCGCCGAATACGGCTCGCCCATGCACAAACTTTGCTTCAGGAAGTCGATGCGCTCTGTGACACGGGACATGTATTCTCGAGGGCTGATTCCAGTCCCCGAGAATGCCCGCCTTACAAAGCGCATCACTCGTGGTCGTGTATTGCCCTCCCTGAAGCAGTATAGTTTGCCGATGAGTACCCTGGCCCCATCGATACGTCGCTCGATCCTGCACTGCCAGGCTGGTACGGCTGGTTTTGGTCGAGTAGCTCCGTCACTGTTTGGAAACTTGACGTTAGCTAAACGACATGCCGCAACAGCCGCGCAATACAGGATCGAGTGTGTATCAACGAGGTCCTCGCTGCTCTCGAAAAAAATTCTAAGCTGCGAGTCCAAGGCACCCACCAGCGCCCTATTTTTTTTGTGCATAGGTAGGCGTGGTAATCGGGGTCTAAGATCGGTCGGAGTGTATCTATACTCACGAAACGCATCCTCCAATGCGCTCCTCAATCGGACGTTGCACTGGCTACTTACTGTGGCAACCCTATCATCCTCCACTTCGACACTATGATTGGACCGCGGCGGGATTACATTAATTGGAGACGCTTGTGCCGCGGTTTGTGCCAGAGTTGTAATGATTTGGTTGCTCAGTACCTCTGAGCGCAGCCTATCAAGCACAGCATCGTCCAACCTGTGATTATGTTGGATGACCCGCACCTGATCCGACAGTCGTTGGGCCGAGACGTTGACGGTTGGCTCTAGTTCCTGAAACAGAGACAGCATCCTAACACGGTACGCAGTGAGGTTAGTTCCTCCCTCTGTAGACCCGTAATATGCGCGCATGACGTTCTCGTTCATAGACTGAGTCCATCTCATGCGCTGCACATAACCACCGGCAGCGGGGACCCGGCTCGGGGCCGGTTGGCCCCTAAGTCCCAAGCTTCTCGGTGGCCGGCCTCTCCCCTGCCGACGTACAGGTGTTGGCGACGTCGGCGGGGAAAAATACTCGTCACTCGAGCTCGACGCAACTACCGCGGCTGGTGTCGTCCTAGCGCCAACAGTGGGGCTGGGTACCGGCGGCGGTGAGGCGGAGCTGAGCGACGAGTCCGGAGGTGGTAGGCGTGCTCGTCTCGTAGCTGATCTAGTCAACATTCTGTTTTAATTGGGATTCATCATTTTCGAAATTGTTGTTTTATACTCGTAGGCGGAGGGTGAGTTTGACAGCCGTCATTTTTGCTTGATTTTTCTTTGGTTTTTTCATTTTATCTTGTTTAATGATATTTTTCTTCTGCTGTTATTCCTAAAGGTTTTATTGTAATTTTTCGTACTTTTTGAGACTAAATGCGGCTGAGGAAATAAATAAATGTGGAAAATATAAGTTATGAAAATTCTGACGTTTGTTGACTTGCTAGTGTTGCCAGCTTATTATTATTATTATTTCCTTTATTTTATTAGCCAGTCTGAAACCCGGTTGAACTAATTGGTCCCTATTTCTAGTCCTATAATTGTGTCTATCACCTACTCGTATTTTACTGAAAATACTTAGATTTTTCCTTACGTACATGATGTTCTCATAGATATATTGACAAGGTACCGTCATAATGTTAATATCTTTAAATAGTTCCCTTAAAGAATCGCATCTGCGGAGGCCATTGCTCTGATGGCTCTTATCTGCAGAATAAAAATAGATTCGATATCTGCAGCCCGTCCCCATAGTAAAATACCATAAGACATGATAGTATGAAAGTAACTGAAATAGACTAGCCTCGCGGTATCTACATACATCATTAACGGATTTTTCTCACAGCACACGAACTTAGCCGTCCTGCAAGAGATGTTAAATGAGGACCCCATTGCAGCCTTGAGTCGAGCGTGATCCGCAAGAAAACAGTTTTATCGACGAATTCTAGGTCTCCCTATTCAATACTATTTCACAAACACTACTTTTAACATTCGGTAAAGCTAATCTTATGCATTTAGTTTTTTTCCCATTGAATACTAAATTATTAGCAGTGAACCAATTTTGGACCTGCAGTAGGGCGTTAATTACGTCGTCATGACGTAGGGCGTTGATGCACGTCTATTTATCTTAAAAATTAGAGAAGTATCGTCAGCAAATAACACCATTTGTACTTTGTTTTTTAATAAATGGGGTAGATCATATTGTTCGGGATTTTATCAGGTTTTTTAGCAGGAGATGTAATAAAAACGACTTAATTCTTCAGTAAAATTAAATGTATTAAAAAAAGTAAAAACTGGCGGTGGAAGACGAAAATTAGTAAAATAAAAAAGTCTATAGCTTTAACACACATAGCGTCACTAGTGCTATGATTACTTTAGCAGGCGTTCCGCGCAAACATACCCCCGGGCGTTGAAAGCTTGTCTTTCAACTGGAATATTCAGACTCTGGGAAGATGGGCAATGGACAAATCTTGCAGAATGATCTTCGGAGTAGGCCACTGGAGGTTTTAATATCTGCAACTCTGATTACGCCATCGGGACCGGGATAGGTAGCCACAATACGACCCATTTTCCACTTCAGAGGCGGCGTATTGTCTTCCTTCAGAAGTACCAGGGTGTTTAGCTTCAGAGAACCCCTACATGTGCGCCATTTCGTCCTGAGTTGGAGCTCCGATATATACTCCTTGCTCCACCTGTTCCAAAAATGTTGTCGGAGTTGTTCGATGCGTTGAAATCGAGATAAGGTACTCGTGGAGTGGTCATGGTAATCAGGTGTCGGCAAGGATGTCAAAGGACGTCCAATTAAAAAATGTCCGGGTGTCAATGGTGCCAAGTCTTCAGGATTCGATGAAAGTGGAGTCAGTGGTCTTGAGTTTAAAATAGCTTCTATTTGCACCAGCGTGGTATAAAGCTCTTCATAAGTTAGATTACAAAGGCCCAACACCCTGACTAAATGATGCTTTGTTGACTTGACACCAGCCTCCGCAAGGCCAGCAAAATGAGGAGAGTATGCAGGGATGAAATTAAATTGAATTCCCTCTTTAGCCATTTCCTCAGATAACGAGTCACAATTAGTTTTAAGAAATTTAGATATTTCATTGTATGCACCAACAAACGAGGTGCCATTATCGGAAAATATATTAACCGGTTTACCCCTACGCGAGATGAATCTCTTTAGTGCCATTATAAAAGTATTGCTGGTTAAATCACCGACCAGTTCGAGGTGTATTGATTTTGTCGTAAAGCAAACAAAAATTGCGATGTATACTTTCACCAATCTACAGCCACGACCCTGTCGAACAGCAGATTGTATTGGACCCGCATAATCCAAGCCAATATTTTCAAAGGGGAAACCTCCCGCTAGAAGTCGCTGCCGTGGTAAATTACCCATGATCGGTGTAACGGTTCGACCTTTAAGACGACAGCAGCGTACACACCTGCGGTAGCACAACTTGGCTAAATTGCGACCTCCTATGGGCCAGTATGTATCCCGTACAGAAGCTAACAGCAACTGGGGCCCAGCGTGAAATAACCGTTTATGTTCATACTCGAATAGTAATTTTGTAAAATGATGACTAGACTGTAAAAGAATTGGACATTTTTTATCATAAGGTAAATCCGAGTTTTGTAATCGACCTCTAACACGCATTATTTTATGGTCATCCAAGAAAACGTTAAATTTCAATAAAGCACTTTTTTTTGGTAATTGTTTATTAAGAAGTAACAATTTGTATTCAGTAAAAGACTCGAGTTGACTTATTCGAATTATCAAATTTAAAGAATTTAGTAGTTCATCTTTACTAAAGGGACCATAAATAGACTGTTTTTTACATACAGAAACAAAACGTAAAAGGTATGCTACCGTGCGCTGAAGCCTTAAAAAACTAGAAAATCGGTTAAAGTTAATAAATTCATTGGCCACATTCTCGTTATCGTTAACAGTACCGTGTAATGTGACATTTGATTTAGTCTCCGGCAATAACTCATCAATAGATTGTGTAAATCTAGAAGGCCAACATGATACGTCGTTCTTTAAAAAACGTGGACCAGACCACCACTCCTCTAAAGAGGGTAATAAATTAATGTCTACTCCTCGAGAGACATAATCAGCGGGGTTCTGTTCGGTTGGGACATGCCTCCACTCACAGTTGCCAGTCTTCTCTAAAATTTCAGCAACTCTGTTGCGAACGAAAGGTTGCAGCCTACTTGGCAACATTTTAAGCCATCCTAGGACGACAGTGGAGTCTGTCCAAAAAAACGTACGCGGCCTAGTTTTTAAGCGTAATGATGCGACCACCTTTTCGTATATTCGAACTCCGACCAGAGCACCGCAAAGCTCAAGTCTGGGAATGGTGGTTGGTTTCAGAGGAGAAACACGACTCTTTGCTAACAATAAACGTACCAACACTTGATATTCACTGTTGACGCTGCGAACGTACAAGCATGCTCCGTATGCTCGTTCGGACGCATCAGTGAACACGTGAATCTCTAAAAACTGCATTGAATCAATTAAAGCGTGGCGTGGTATATTAATTTCATTTAATTTTGGTAAATTCATTACTAATTCAGCCCAAACTTTCCTAATGTCCGGCGATAGCGGTTCATCCCATGACAGTTTATGTAACCATAGTTTTTGAAGTAACATCTTCATCACTATAATGCATGGAGATAGAAACCCTAAAGGATCAAAAATTTGTGATATGATCGAAAGCATGTCACGTTTTGTATCGCCACAACTAATTGGTTGACTAATGGGAAAATAGAGTTGATCGGATTGTGATTTCCAACCTAGACCCAAGGTTTTGGTAGACTCAGATCCACCAATATTCAAATCAAGTGAAGATTGGGGACTGTCAAAACCAATAACCAAACGCATATCATTTGACTTCCACTTTCTTAGGATCATCCTAGCTGAAGCAAGAGTGGAAGTTACTTTATGACGCAAGTTTGTTACTTCAATGAGATCATCTCCTCCCGTCAGCAAATCATCGACGTAAAAATCGCGTAGAATGACCTCAGCAACCCTTTTATCAACGCAATCTAAACCTAACTGTTTAAGACACCTCGTTGCAAGGAATGGAGCGCTGGCGGTGCCGTACGTCACGGTATTGAGCTGGTACGTTTGCAACTGCATTAACGGGTCATCACGCCATACGATTTGTTGGAGATGTCTGTCATTTGGATGAACCACTATCTGCCGGTACATTTTCTCTACGTCGGCAGCAATAATATATTTATGTTGTCTGAAACGTATCAATATCGATAAAAGATCATCCTGTACTACAGGTCCGGTCATCTGTATACTATTAAAAGAAGTGCCTGTAGTAGTGACACTGCTGGCATTAAAAACTACCCTTAATTTTGTGGTGACACTGCTGTCACGCAAAACTCCGTGATGAGGGAGGTAATGAGCAGAATGTTCAACATTTTTACATTTCGACATATGACCTAGACTTTCGTACTCTGCCATGAAATCTTTGTACATCTTAGACAGTTGAGGCTGGCTTTTGAATCTACGCTCTAAAGAAGAAAAGCAATGTTTAGCCCTTGGAAAGGATTCACCTAGCAAATCCGGGGAACATTTCAATGGAATTCGAACACAAAATTGCCCGTTCTCCAAACGTGTAGTATTCTTATTGAAATGTTCCTCGCATAGCTTTTCTTCTTGCGAATACACTGATGTAGTACAGACCTCTTCTAATTGCCAAAATCGTGTGAGTTGATGATCTATGCTTGTATTTAATTCATCATTACCGTCAGAAATAATCTTTGTAAAATTACATTTTACCATTTTTGATGGTGACGAAGCATTACTCATTTTAGTTGGGCCTGAAACCAGCCATCCCAGTCGAGTTTCGCAAAGAATAGGTTGTCCATCTCCTAACTTAATTCTTTGGGATCCCAGTAAGTCCCAAAAGATGTCAGCACCGAGCAGCATATCTATCGGGGCCGGTGAGTAAAAGTTAGGGTCAGCCAGACAAATATTAGATGGTATTTTCAATTTTAATAAATCTACATGTCTACTAGGAATGTTATCGGTAATTGAAGGTAGAACAAAGCAATTAATGTTATCGGAAAAGTTATCGTTTAAAGACAAAATTGAGACAGAACACATTTTATTGATATATGAAGATGAATTATTAATACCTAATATGGAGTTGTTCACAGTATTGGCAGTTAAACCTAGTTGGTTGTACAGTCTTTCAGTCATAAGACATGATGTGCTGCCACTATCAAGCACAGCACGAGTAACGTATTGTTGACCATTTTTACCTATGATCTTAATTAACGCCGTGGATAGCAACACGTCACCACGTTCAACATTAGCAGAAAGAGACAAACCTGCACTAGAAACTGACGCAGCAGGGGCACTGGTCGCATCATCACTATTTGCGGAAGTAGTAGCCAAGTCTGACTTCTTCGAATGGTCTGCGACATGCACCAGAGTGTGGTGCTTGCGCCGACATATTTTACAACATGCCTGTTTACAATTATTAGCGTAATGTCCTGAAGACAAACAATTATAACAAATCTTATATTTCGGAAGCAATTGTAACCGTGCTTCATTACTCAATGCCAAAAATTGAGGACAGTTGCTTAATTTGTGCTCACCGTTACATTTTACACAACTCTTAAGTTTAGAAGAACTGTTGTTCACCTGATTATTCTTGTCTATTTTATTATTAGAATCCTGTATTACCATTGTTCTTACCTTAGAACTTTTATTAGTGATAGAATGTTTATCAATTGTTGAACTTGACATTTCTAATGTTTCAATTAATTCAGCACGATTCTTAATGAATGTGAGGAACACGGTAAATGTAATTTCGTAGTCCTTGTCAAGGCGACCCTTATACTCTTCCCATTCACGGTAAGTTTTATTGTCCAACTTATGTCTCATAATGTGAATGAGTAAAGTGTCCCAGTGGTTAACAGGTTCGCCGAGGGATTCCAAGGCACGCAAGTTTTTATTAATGTGATCGATTAAGGCTTTTAAATTCACAGACGACTCCTTACTGATCGTCTCAATATTAAATAATGCTGAAACATGGTGTTGAATTAACAAGTGTTTATTATCAAACCGGTCACAGAGTAATTTCCAAGCGACTGAATAATTTGTTGCAGAAAACTGGATTGAGTTTATCACCACTGCAGCTGAACCTTCTAGTGATGACCTCAAATAATGAAATTTGTTTATGTCGTTCATGCCGTCATTACAGTGAATAAGGCTGCTAAATGTATCGTGAAATTCCAACCAATTTATGTAAGAACCGGTGAACTTTGGTAACTGAATAGTCGGTAATTTAACGAAGCTGTGGTTATTGGAACGTGAGCCCACCTCACTATCAGTTAAATCCTTTTTCTTATACTCATCGAGCACTCTCTGAGCTTCAGAGAGGGTTTTATAATAAAGAGACTCAAACTCGCTTCGTTCTAACATTTGACCATCCAAATTATCTGTGCTACATTCCAGTGCTAATTGCACCTCATCGTACTGGCCATACAATGCCTCAAGCCTATTTAAACGTAATTGCAACTCGCTTACCTCAGAATGACTCATAGAAGGTTTTAATGAATTTAAATAATTCTGGAATACTGTAACCCGTCCCTTGTAACTTGCCCTTTTTCTAATGAGCTCCTTGTCCTCTGGCATTGCGTAGGCTGGTGCAGACAACCTGGCCATTAACAACAAATTACCACTAAATACAACCTGATTATAGAGTGTTGGGTGGAACTTATAATGATTTCGATTATCCAGACCACGGAAAATTCCAAATCTTCGCAATGACACAGCAAAATGAAGGTCACACAACCAACTCCGAGTGTAATTTCGAGTCATCCACCAATTCTCTTGAAATCCTTATTAATAATAGCTGATCGAAGTTTTCCAACGTGAAAAGTTCTAATCCAGGCTCGATAGGACCATGTTCGGGATTTTATCAGGTTTTTTAGCAGGAGATGTAATAAAAACGACTTAATTCTTCAGTAAAATTAAATGTATTAAAAAAAGTAAAAACTGGCGGTGGAAGACGAAAATTAGTAAAATAAAAAAGTCTATAGCTTTAACACACATAGCGTCACTAGTGCTATGATTACTTTAGCAGGCGTTCCGCGCAAACACATATATATTTCTAAAAAGAGGAAAGGACCCAATATTGAGCCTTGTGGAACACCCATTTTTACTTTTAGACCGAGTGAATTGACACAATTAATTTGAACGTGCTGTTGTCTATCATTTAAATAAGAGTTTACCAAACTGAGCGCAAGCTTACCTAGTCCGTAATGCTCAAGTTTCAAGAGTAAGGTTTCGTGATTTACGCAGTCAAATGCCTTGGAAAGGTCACAAAAATTCCTATGAAATCTTGGGTCACCTCCCACGCTGTAAATAAATAAGGCGACATCGGCGTCAGTCGTACAACGTCCTTTGGTGAACCCATATTGCTGATCGTGTAAGATTTGGTTGGTGTTAAAATGATTAAGCATTTGATTGAGCATTACCTTTTCGAATACCTTGCTGAATACCGGCAGCACGGATACTGGTCTACAATTTTATTTTTGGTGTCTTTACTGTCCCCAGATTTAAAAAGTGGTTTATCCTTACTGTATTTCATTAAATCCGGGAAAACTCCTTGATCCACGCACAAATTAAATATTAAAGCTAAATATGGTGCTATAGTCTCGATTATGGATGTACAAAATTTGATAGATAATCCCCATAGATCTTCGGTCAATTTGATTTTGATTTGCCGAAAAGCTTTTATAACTATCATAGGGTTTATATGATAAATTGAAATTCAATCGGGCAGCCTGTAGCGTTCGCTTTTAATAAATCAATTGAGACATCGGGTGAGGAATTTAAAGCTTCCGTCGTTTTTGATGGTATATTAGTAAAGAAATTTACAAATTCTTGAGCTACTTCTAAGTTAGAGCTTATGGGACCACGTACAGTCTCCAATGTGTACTCAGTGTTTCGTATTTTTTCCCTGTTAGTTTCATTATTTATTACTTTCTAAACCGTTTTTATTTTATTTTCTGCTGATTTGATCTTGTTGCTAATATACAGAGCTTTAGCTTATCTTGCAGGTATTTCTAAATATTTTCGAATATGTAGCAACATACTTGTTGAAAGTTTCAGTGTTAATGTAAGGCTTAAGGCCATACAGCTCGAACAGTCTTTCCCTACTTATCCTAATACCTCTAGTTACCCAGTCACTAAAAATAAAATTAGGGCAAATATTTGTTGTTTTCTTTTCAAAAGTTTGATTGAATTCAGTGTGCACTACTGAAAAGAAATCCTCATACATTTTAATTGCATCGTCCATATTATGGCCCAGAGCATTTAATTTATTATGTAGGTACTATTGAATCTATTTAATTTGCCAGTTGTTATTGGTCTAAATTGTATTTGCACTTCTTGCTTAACTGTTTTAAACTTAAAAGTTACCGTTTGACCACTATGATCAGACAGCAAATAATGTACGACGGATTTATCTAAATAATCGCAATCGCAGAAGACATTATCGGTACAAGTAGCAGAAGTTGGGGTTACTCTAGTTGGTTCTGTAAAAAGATTAGACAAATTGAACGATTTAAAAAGGCTTAATATTCTACTGCTATTTGAATTATTTTCTAAAATATTTATATTAAAATCACCACAAATAATTGTGGCTTTGATACTTGATGCAAGTTTCACTAGGACATCTTCCATTATTGACTCAAATAAAGAAAAGTTCAGATAATTAGGGGGTCTGTACACGCACACTAAAACATGCTTATCCAGCTGAACACAGGACAGTTCGATGCAACTTTCAACTGATAAATCAACTATGTCTATATGATTATAGTCTACAGGGAATTTGTCTGCAAAGAGTTGACCATATTCGAGATCTCGGACTCAAAATTGCACTTCAATTTTCATATCGACAACATCGTTATTAAGGCGTATCGTATGTTTGGTTTTGTCATGCGTTCTTCAAACGACTTTAAAAGACCGTCTACTTTTTTACTACTTTACAAAGCTTTGGTCCGTTCTCAATTGGAATTCGCAGTACCGATTTGGAGTCCCATTTTAAATGTTTATATAAAAAGAATGGAAATGGTTCAAAAACAAAATTTACGTAGTATGCAGTGCATACATGCATGAGCGCCGCGCCGCCGCGCAGCCGTCGCCGTGAGTTCATGTCGACGCGTCATCGCCGAGTGGAGTTTGCGGCGCGCCGTCGCACAATGGATCGACTCCATACAAACCGGCGGACATAGGACTACAAAAATAGTTTCAAGATTTTTGAAAATCAAATGATGCCAATGCCAATGTGCTCTCCTTACTAATCTAAATTGAAAGTTCCATCATAGATTTTTCGATTAAACCCTAATTTTAGGAGTAATTTGAGTAAAACTGATTGCAATGTATGAAAAAATAATAGTAAAAAAATGTTTTCCTGCGATTCCCGCACGTTTTCCGGTTTTACGTTTATAATATATTTTGGCATAATATTTAGGAGATTTCATCCGAACATATTTATGTCCCCCAGTGTCCGCCCTATTATTTTGATTTTTTGGTGGGAAATCATCAAATGACTTTTCCCGGTCTGGGTGGAGTGGGAGGGCGTGTCAGACTCTTACTGACTAAAACCCACCCGTGTTCCTTCTGTTGCCTGTGCAATGCTAGGGGCCACGGTATCCCTTTCCGACTTTCTCGCAACCCCATACTAAGCCTTATTAGCGCGGTCAATAGTACGGATACTTTAGATTAACTTAAGAATACTAGAAGGCGTAACTATCGCCGACGTTAAACTTTCGGACTTTCCCGCAACCCCGGCAGGCAGCGGTCCCATCAGACTCCTTTAATTGCTGACATCTCTTTGAGGCGCGCGTGGAACACAACGCGCCGTCGACCCGGGGCTGGACCTTACCGGACGGCGAGCTACCCATTGCTCACCGTCCGCTAGCCCGCGCCCACGGTGGCCGGGAATCGGCAATAGATTCCCGACGCCCAGGGCATCTCCTCCTGCGGCGGCTAGGGGCGTGAGGGCGCGAACTTTGCCTCTCCCTCACGCATTCCGCCTCCTCCTTCGCGAGCATTACTGCTTCGCAAAAGGAGGTGACGGCCTCCCATGCCCTCTCGCTCCGTACCATGGCCTGGACCAGGGCCGGACGCGAGAGATCCCCGCCACCGATCGCCTCGACGAGGACACGGCGGTGTTCTGCCCAAGCCAAGCAGACCTCAACCGTATGCTCCACCGTGTTGTTGTCCGCCCTTGAAAATATACGACAAATATATGATTTTTATTTTTTGTACCAGTAACTCGTGTTGTTATAATGATTTTAGTGCGAATGAGGCAAAAATGAAATATAAAGCAATTTTTCTAACAACAATATGGTTTTCTTTGAGTTTTTTCTAAGACAAAATATCCCTGATTTAAAAAAATAAGGCCCACGGCTGGCCACGCCACGCCGCCGCGACGCCGCCGCCGCTGTGGTAATATTCAGGCCACGCCGCCGCCGTGGAATTGGCCAACGGCGCTCATATCTAGACTATGCACTACAGATGCACTAAGTCTAAATTGCCATACAATCAATTATTAATACGTTATAAACTTCAAAGCTTGGAGTCAAGACGCAGCCTATTGATGGCCATGGCCATCAATATTACATATTATATTATTAGTTAGGTTATCACTAATAACCTATGTTACGTTGTACCAAGAACTGTGATGCGTCGGGAGGTGCGTGTGCCTCGGCTGTTTCACACCCCAAGGTGCAGAACTCACGCTGGTGCACGGGCGCCTCTCCGACGCATTGTAGATACGTATACACACGTTAAGTTTAAAGGGATGGCTATTGCATCTTTGAAATAGCCATCTTATACCTATAGGTATTTATTCTAAAATACCTACGAGACAGTACGAGTACTTTTAATTTTCTGTAAAATCGACGCACGTATTAAAGTAACTATAATATACCATTATTTCGCGGACATTGGTGTGGGTTACACGTTGACCTAGTTTTTAATTTATTCTGTCACTCGTTTACTGTAATGTGTAACTGTTTTATGTCCCAATAAAGTAAAATAAAAAATGTCATTACGTTGCTTAGATTTTAAACATTTTTTTATCAAGTTTAGAGAACCTCCACGCAGCATAGATATCCGGTTAAAACCACTGCCCACACTATAGTTCTCATAATTAATCAGCATTTGGTAATCCTATAACCAATGTTCAGTAAAACCACAAATGTCAAACCAGTGAGCTCATAGTGAGCTAAAATTAAATAACTTTAGCGGTGTATTAAGACGCAGAAATATGCCAGTGACCTTGAGTGGTTAGCTTGCGTATTCTGTACTGCGTCGTACGTCCAGCTAGTAATAGGACTTGCCCGTCAAGAAGCGCTGTCCCAAATTAGACGCATTATTAATTTAAACACACGCCTGAAACACAGGTTTTCATAAACCTAGATCAGGCAAGTCTACTTTACATCTAGAATTAATTTTTCCTCAATTGCAATTAATGTAAATCATTATCTTACTTTATACTTGAATATTTTTTTTTATTTTTTTTTTTATTATACATAAAACATAAAGGTATTTTAATAAAACACGTATACTACAAGATCAATAATTAAATTATCTTTAAAATGGTGAGAAAAATACGCTTCAGAAAAAAATACGCTTGATAGATTTTGCGTGATTCTCAGTTTTTATCCGCGTTAGACATTGCGTTACAAATTAATATCACTACGTAATAGAAATTTAAACTAAAATATTCATACCTATATTAAGTTATTAAGAAAATGCTCTTTTCTCACACATATTTTTTCCAAATCATTAACACTACCCGTTTAGACGTGATCCAGTATAAAATCATTAAATATCGGTTAACGTCGTTTCATTGTTTGTGCTCTCGAGGTCTACTGTTTGCACTAGGTACTATATAATTATCTAAGAATGCCGATCTAGTAGAATAGACACAGTGGCTACTGGAGACGGTAAAACGTATACGTGTAAACGTATTCTTTCAAATAAAGCAGAACTGGTTCTGATTTAATTTCCTTCCATGATAGGAAAATGGTTCCTACCTAGCTGTTATTCTTTGTGTCGTGTGCGGTGTGCCTCACGCGCCACGTGCTGGCTGCGTGTCTGCGACGACGGATGCGGCTCGTCGCGCCACTTGCGGTGATTAGGTAATGATGCTGGACACTGCTAACTGGCCAACTGCAATTAACATCGCATATTTGAGAGCCTGCGGCTCCAGTAGGCGCCTGCGTATAAGAATAATTCCCGGTTTAACTAACACTACGCGGCACCTAAATGTTTTGCCTAATGTACCTACGACCTGTGATTTTTACACTCAAAAAGTCAAAACCGCTTGCAGCACACTGCATGAAAAACAACAAAAAGATAAACGACATGATTGTGGTTCATTTATTTTAAAGTTCACATAATAGGTTTCCTTTGGCTTTTTTTTTTCTTTGATAGGCATATCTTTGTCCTTCACGATCTCGCTCAAAAACCAAAACAGTTTCGAGCTGTTTGCTATCCTTCTATCTATTTCCTTTTGCATTGTGTCTTCTGTATATAATAGGTGACCCAAATATATGTACTAATTGACATGTTCTATTTTTATTTGGCCACCATTTATGTTAATGTCTTTTTAGTTGAGTTTGTCATTCCCTTCGTTTTCGTTGTATTCATTGATACCTACCTACCTACCTACCTACCTACCTTGGCGCTTTCATCTGATAGTTGTTGTAGCGTATCCTCCAAATTATCTGAGTGCTCAGAAAACAGGATAATATCGTCTGCGAAACGTAGTTTGTCACCGTTAATGCCAAGTCCATTCCTTTCCCACTGCAGGTTTCTAAAAACCATTTCTAGAACTGCAGACAATAGCTTCGGAGAAATGGGGTCACCTTGTCTGACACCCCTTTCGATAGGAAATTCTTCTCCTGTTTTTTCCTGCTTGACTTGGGCCATACTCTTTGAGTAAATGTTCTTGAGTATTCGAATACTTGTACTTGGCCTCAACTCCCTGACTTTATAGCGCCCTCCAGATGCTAAGAAATCAAATGCTTTATTAAAATCCACGAACCCTAAGTAGTAAACTTTGTTGTATTCCTTATACTTTTGAAGCACCTGTCTTTCGACGTGAATGTGGTCTATCGTCGGAGTCACACGTAATCAGTTCGATTTACGTCTAACATGTGTGACTCCGGATTTTAATTTGTCTGTCTATAATGTCTTGTTTATACCTTTTTAGATGACTTTTTTGTTGTATTTGGATTTTAGTTTCATATATTTTATTTTTATTTAAATTATTTGTGGGTATATTTTTGAGATGTGCTCATTATGTCCTTTCAATTGATACCCAACATGGCCTATAAAAAAATACATGACATTATGTCCTCTAGAGGGCGCGCTATACCTATACAATTTAATGTGATGTCAATAACTAGTGATTCCAATATCCTATTTACAGAATAAACAATTCTATTTCATTTCATTAACCAGCGGACGTTCAAGCAAAACGCTTCCAACCATACCTCATTTGTCAAATTTTGATGAGTAGTTTAGAAGTTATGAGGGAACAAATGAACATACATACATATGTATATACCGGTCAAAATCATAACCATCCTTTTTTTTATTTCGCCGTAGTAGGGTATTGAGCCTTCCGCGAGGGCTACCGGGATCTCATAAGCGAATAGGTGAACCCTCCAGGAGGGCCCCCGGCACTGAACCTGTTAAGGTAAGCACTTTTTTTACTATAAGTACTTTTGAACCATCTAGCTATACATATAGGGAGATAGATATACGAGTATATAGACCCGCAGACCGTTCGAACTAGGGGTGCGTATGAACGAAGCCGTGGTGTAGTGGTGTTTCCAAACCGATACTGATATTAAGAGACTGAGTACTAATATATTATGTATGTAGCAAAGGACGATCGATATATACCTACTAAGCTATGCACGCCACGCTCATAGCACCATTTGCATTTGCATTCATTTGTTTTAATTAATTAATTTTATTGTCTTTTGGCACGCTGTCAGGTCAGCGCACACATATCAGCTCGGCACCGGATCAACATCGCCTCAACTCGAGCCGTTCGGCGTTCATCATTTTTCCTATGAAACTCCATATTCCAGCGCACACACCACCATCGTAACGGCATCGCCTCACCTCGGCTTTAGGTAGAAACGATTACGATAAGCAGGCGCCGAGCTTGTGGGCTTGTTGGGCTAGACTTCGGACGACGCCGACGCCGCGGTACGTAGGGCACCTTGAAATTTTGTGCACATGAGCATGTGGGGTATTGTTGGAAATAAAAATATTATTATGTTTCGTGAATCAATAGTTAGTAAGACGCTAGTCAAAATTCCAAACAATGTACCTATGTAACTTTTCAACTGAAGGTAAGGTACCTACGGTAAATTCTGAGTACCGGCCAAGTGCGTGTCAGTGAAGGGTTCCGTTGTTTATCCCAAGAACAAACTTAACATTGTAGTTGAAAAACATGTTCTCCCATAAATTTCAACTGCTGTATGTTGGTCGACTGTTACTCGTTAACTTGTAAAGCCTGCTTAGCTGTGATAGTTTTCCTTTTAACTTCGTTATAATACTACCTACTGCCGTGATGTTTTTCACCTATCCAAAAATAACCATTTAGGTGGCAGGGGGCAGGACAACCTTGACTCTAACAAAAATAAGCTCTTCGAAGCTTAATATTACGCCAGCGGATCTCTGAACCGAAAAATGGTTTTCACACACCCGCAATATTGTTGAATGGCCTATACTATAACATACCTACATGTACAGGTAGATTATTTTGATTAACTAGTAGGACATAAGTTCATCCTACTAGTTAATAAAAATAATCTACCTGTTTATATTTGGTGTGTGATATAATTAAATTAATGTAACATCTTGCATGCCATGTGTGTTTACTTATGTTTTGGACAAATAAACGATCTTATCTTATCTTAACAACGATATGATAGATAGAAAAAAAAGTATCATCCCCACTTTACGCGCTAGGCAGGTAGGTACTTACCTACCCTATATTTTTTTTTTAATTCCACCTTTGGATACGACAGATGACGAGGTCTCTCCACTTACATAGATCAGTATCTATGTGAAGGCTTAGACTAAATACAAACAGCGATTTTCAAATTCAAATTATTTTATTTCACATAAACCTACAAGGGCACTTATGAAACGTCAGAAGCTAGGTGCACGATTCCAATTGGTCATTTTCTATGGAGAAGAGCCGGCAAGAAACTCCACGATTACTCTTTTACAAATAATTGGCTTTTACAATATTTTCAAATAACAGTGTTAATAGTTAAGGGAGGACAGTATGGGTATTTCAACAAGTATCAGGTACTAAACAAAATGATGATGGTCAACAAATCTACAGTCCACTAAGCCTACAGCGTTCTCACATTCACAAAATAGAAAACAATCTATATAAAGATAAATAAATCGTATAATAGTAACAAATCTGAATGATTATCATGTCCACAAAAGCGACTAATTACAGTTAAATAAAATTGTAGGTAGGTATATAATTTATTTATTTATTTCATGGAGGTTTTACAGCTAACAAAAACATAACAAAAAAAGTGGTAATAGTCACCAGAAAGCAAATTACCAGTCCTCGCGTTTAGAATTATAAAGAAATTGTAAGTAGGATGATGCGAGCACAGACAGCAGCACACGACTTAAATTAAAGTTGCTACATTAAAAATAAAAACAATAAAATGCAGACATTTGCTTGCAAATAAAAAACAAACAGACAAAAGTAAACAGAAAACTGCTTATAATATTTTTCTTTCTTTCTTTTCTTTCTTATTATAACCGCTGTCACTTAAAATATTGCAAGTTCAAGCACCTTCTGGCTGATTTCACAGTAGTTACGAAAGGATCCAGATCATGTCGCTTGCTTATCTCATTAAAATTTCTGCTTGCACGCACAATATAGCTGTTCTGCCTATAATTCGATGACGAATGAGGAACACAAATGGGAGGATTGAAACGCAATATTTTACTAGGCACATTAAAATAAAATTTGGATTTATATTTGTGGAGGTGGAGGATTTTTAACAAAAACAGACAGTCCGCAATTTTAAAATCTACTAGTGGCAATAGGTAGTATTTCTTACAAAGTCGAAGATATTCTGATGAGTCATAAGGAACCTTTTGGTGAAAGCAGAGATATTTTATAAAGCGTTTTTGTATATTTTCTATGCGGCTTATCTGAGACACATACATACTTACTTTAAATAAAAAAAATAGAAAAAAAACAAAAATAAAAAATCTCGGACTGACTCCTTGCTTAATTAAGTACAGTAAGTACAATATTTTCAGCGAAATAATAGGGTGATTATTTCAAGGAAGGATATTAAAAATATAAACATGGTAAGTTGGGAGCAGGTAATAGACACTTACTACACTCTACTTCTATGAGACCTCAGTACCAAAACTTATTATACACAGGCGGCTACAAAACAGCTCTGTTAAAAAATAGTGTTTTTGGCATGGCACCTCAAATTTATAATAAGATACCTTACTGTATAAAAGCACAGCCAATAAGAATTTTCAAAAAGAAGCTCTTTGCTCTACTTGTGGAACAGTGTTATTATTCCACCAATGATTTCCTGAATGATCCGTCAATAATAAATAATAGAGTACTATAAAATTTAACTTGTGTTTAATTATATCTTCTATACCTAGTTTAGCTTAAGTAAATTATCGGATGTTTAATTTTAAAGTCCAGATTAAGTAAATTAAGTTTAAAATTTGCATGCCTAATAGGCAGAATGTACAAGGCCCTGTAAATAATATTCTAACACCAAATTGTAAATACCTGCATTCAAAGCAAATAAATTTATTTCATTTCATTTCATAATTTGCTGTTACTGAGTTACGAGGGAAGCCAATTTCTGAAGAAGATAACAGACGTCTGTAGTTTTTGAGATATATGGCCTTCGGCTACAACCATAGAAAAGTCGTTTTGCTGCCGATTACATCATTATTGTGCATGCGTAGGAACCTACATATTTATCCGGACTGCGGAACCCTTCACAGTTACAACCAACCAACCAACAGTTAGACCGATTTTTTAAACTTAAATAAATACATGTAAGTTGGTACAAATGAGATGTTTACCAAGAAGTTGATTCGATGAGAAGCTGCGCGGCCACAGCGCTCGCTGTTGGAGTGTTTGAGCGCTACAGGCCGTGGGGTGGCGGGCGGTCTGGGCGCACCGGGGCCGGCGCTCGGCCGCGCTGCGCCGGCGCCGCAGTCAGTCCGCGACGCCGCTTCGCGCTGCACGTCTGCCCGGCGACACAAAGCGACCCACGCCTCATGCCGACAGACGGTCAGTAACTGCGGTGACGAGCCGCAAATTTAGTGTATTGTGAATTTAAAAATATCTCCCGAGCGACGCCACCCGCCGCGCGCCACGCGGTCGCGGCGCGGCGGCCGGCCTCTCGTGACGGCGAACGTCCGCGTCGACCGCCGCACGCTCTTGTCTGTCATCGCCCATCGCTGATGCCAAGTCCTCACTTGAGCAGGCGCTGTAACTGTAACGGCTGCACTCGCCCGGAGGTAGCGCCCGCATACAACTCCTGCTGGCGCGCACAGACGCACAACCAGCCTGTGTGCCCGACCCTGCACGCGCTCGACGTCAACTATCGATAGTAGGAAGGAAGATAATATTGTTCACAAATAATTCGTTAAATTAATTAACGAGTTGTTGTTAGTCGCAATTAGTTTTGGATGTAGGTAGGTACTTACTTACATTTTGTTCCAAGTGCCAATACAGCTCCACAGTCCACACCGACACACTGCACTGCATTGCACTTAATTCATCGCTTGAAATTGTTAAGGACACAGAATAAATAATAGTTAGTACCTACTATTATTCGTATTATACATATTATACGTCCGGATAAAAGTAACGAGTACCTATCGAACATACTCGTAGATACGGAGCTAGAGCCAGATAACGCTTTGCGTGAAGTCTCCGGCACAGTCGTGCCACTCGTACCTACTGGCCGCGCAGGCCCCTTCTGTTGTTGTCCTCTATATTCTTACTTTAATGAAAGCATTCCAATTCGATCACTGAAATAGGTAACTATTTCTGTACGAAATAGTTACACCATATTATTCTGTAAAACAATACATCTGTAAATAGGTGTCAAATAATTATCATCGTAATAAGTACTTATTGACTATTAAGTTGGTGAACGCTCGGAATCAAAGTCCGACAACACCACCACTGAGACTGGAGTGTTTGAACAATAGGTACATATTAGTTTATTCATTTACATCGTTTGGAATCATTCATTAAGGAGATTACGTAGTGGCACTTCCCCATACATTATCTATAGGAGAACAAATCTCGACACATAAAAGATTTTTGTAGAATGAAATGAAATATTGTATCCTAACTTTTCACCCCCTAACGGGTGGATTTTCGTGAAAATTTTTATCCACCTTTCAACGTATCTTTAGGGTTCCGAACCTCGAAAGGAAAAAACGGAACCCTTACAGGATCACTTTGTTGTCCGTCCGTCTGTCTGTCTGTCCGTCCGTCTGTCTGTCCGTCTGTCTGTCTGTCTGTCAAGACCCTTTTTCTCAGGAACGCGTGGAGGTATCAAGCTGAAATTTATATCAAATACACATACTCTACTGTCCCTCATCATCTCTTCATCTACTGTCCCTTGCAGCTGTGAGCCATCGCAATTAAAAGATACAGCCGTTTATGCCGCAAATTCCCGCAAATTTTTGACACTCGCAAGGGAATCAAAACCTACAGGGTACTTCCTGTGAACTCAGAATCTTGTAATTTGGTACGAAGCAACATCTTATAGCACAGATAAAAGAATAATTGCGAAAACCGTAAATTTTTAGTTAGGTACATCATATAATAAAAATATTTTTAATCATTTTAAACTTACTACCCCTTTCCTCATGAACGCGTAAAAGGTATTAAATTGAAATTCATATCAAATACTCAAGTCTATAATACCTTTAAGCTGTAACAAAATCAAACTTCTATGTCAACGCGATCAAAAGAAACAGCATTTTATGCCGCATATTTTCAAACTCGCAACTACTCGCAAGGGAATCAAAACCTAAAGGGTACTTACAGTCGATCTAGAACCTTGAAATTTGGCATGAAGCAATGTTTTATAGCACATATTATAAAGGAAAAATTCCGAAAACCTTAATTTTTTTTGTTACATCACATTTTATTTTAATAATTTTTATAAACTTATTACCCTTTTCCTCATGAACGCGTAGAGATATCAAGTTCAAACTCGTATCAAATATTTAGGTCTAATTGCCTTTAAGCTGTGAAAATAAAACAAGTTTCTAAGTCAACGCAAGAACGCAAAGGTACAACACTTCATGTTCTCGTCTGATTGTTGTGGGAGACTTCAGTATCGATTTTGGAATGAATCCCCAAAATGGAATTCCCACATATTTTTCATCCATAAACATGTTTCCGTTAATAAACACTAGCACTACACGAAGTAGTACAACTATAGATAACGTTTTTTCGAACTTCAATGTTCAATGTGGTACTATTCATACCTTTTTCAGCCACCATTTACAGATCTGGGCCTCAAGTCTGCTAGTATCAGAATGGTCTATCATTGATTTCATAATTGTTGATTTTGACAAGTTTGGTAATCTACTAACATATTGGCGTCATTATGACTTTTCAATGGTCAGCCACTGACACTCCATTAAGAAATGGCATCTATTGGTAATCTCATACATATTGACCAATGAATGACTGAATTAAGGGGTAATCTGCTAAAATTTTGACAGTTCCTTTGATCAGTGACCTACCATGAGAACGTCATTGTGCAGTCATTCCTTTGAATTCGTTACAAGTATCGTGTTTGTGGAATACAATGATCAACCAATGATCGACCATTATGAATTTACGAAATTTTAGCAAAATGACAATGGGATCGTGTTGGAATGACGAATTTATAAAAATAGCAGACTTGGGCCCCTGGTTCAAATTAAATACTTAATTAGTATTTTTGTACCAGATTTCTAAATAGTAATGACACCACTAAAAAACTTTAAATTAATAACTTTGATTAAAAACACTTGCCATCATTCATTAACAGACTTTTGCAAGGCTGCTGCAAGGCTAGTGAAGATATTTCAGTTATATTATAAAATAAATGATGCGTTAATATAAAATAAAGGATTACTGAAACGATAAAGAGACCTTTCTCTTTAATTATTACAGCTTTAGTGGCAGTCATGTCATTTGGTTTAAATAGGTTTTTAAATTGTTTTTTTTTTAATTTAAAGATTCTCTTCTTTTATATTTTGTGAATGTGAGAACATTGTAGGCATAACCGACTTGTAGATCTGTCGATCATTTCAAAATAAATCATCATTCATTTATTCATTAATTTTCATTTTATTTTGCATTTTGTCGGTTATTTTCTATCTTGCTAAGTACCTGGTACTTGTTGATAGGCCTACAGTGTCCTCTCATACCTATAAACACTGTAACTTGAAAAGATTGTAAATACCATTTACTTTTAAAAGAGTAACCGTGGAGTTTCTTGCCGGTTCTTCTCCATAGGAAACGACCAATTGGAACCGTGCACCTAGCTTCTGACGTTTCATAAGGGCCCTTGTAGGTTTATGTGAAATAAAATATTTTGAATTTGAATTTGAATTTATGCTCCTCCAGCTTTCCATATTGTAATGTTATGGATTTCATTTTGCAATAAAAATAGGTACCATAACTATGACTCGATTGTCGTGTTGGGTGAACTTTTACTTATATACCTACAGGTTTGTACGGAACCCTCGGTGCGCGAGTCCGACTCGCACTTGGCCGTCTTTTTATTTTTTATACGGTCTCATGGAAAAACTACAAACGACGGCAACGACACGTCACGTTCGGTGCGCTCTGCGCCTGGCGAGCAATGCAGTGTGCACAGTCGCTGGTGAGGTCGACCATAGACGAAAGCAATATATGGGTCCGACTGCCGCCGAGGTGTCTGAAGCTCGGCGCTCGTGTCCGCGGTCATGTTATCCGACCTCGACGCCTCGATCGGCCGCACCGATCTACCACATTAGCATTCGGCAACTCCTTTGTATATACATAACTAAGTATATCGTTTCCGTGTGAATATTATTACTGGTTAAACGACTTATTCAATTAGGTATACATTTATATGTATTCAGAAACTAGTTTGAATGTGAAACCACGACGGTGTTTTAACAGTTTTAAGTGGACCTATACCGTACTTTTTGGATTCTGTTAGTTTTCAACAAAAACGACATAAATCGATGCATAGAAAAAGCGTTAACAGTTTGTATTTCATTGTTTTTGTTTTTGAATAACACTCATTTCTGTAACCGAAAATATAGCAGTCACTTAAAAACATAATAATCTTTTCCAATACGAGTATTTTTGCCTACTCTACAAAAGAAGAGTACATTGACAGGACATAGGACCAGGATACAGGAGTCAGGGCCGTACCTACATTTATGTTTATTTCTTACGTTTTACAACATCATTATCATATTACGAGTATCATACAAAGTTTAGTACTTTTCACATACATGATGTCCAAAAACGACGGGTTAGCTGTTATACGAATACACACTTGACTCTAACAAAAGTGACCACTTTAAAAACGGATCCCTGAATCGAAATCGAAAAACATGTTCACCACACGCTAGGGTTCCAATCATACTTTTTAATAAACTATCCTACTTTATTTTCGATAATAAATTTTACTTTATACCTACTTTAGCATAAGAAAACAGGCCAAGTGCGTGTCGGAATCGTGACCGAGGGTTCCGTACAAATCTATAGGTATATAAGTAAAAGTTCACCCATCACGACAATCGAGTCATAGTTATGCAAAATGAAATCTATAACATTACAATATGGAAAGCTGGAGGAGCATAAATTAAAGACAAAGGTCTTTTTATCGTTTCAGTGATCCTTTATTTTATACTAACACATATCATTTATTTTATAATATAACTGAAATATCTACACTAGCCTTGCAGCAGCCTTGCAAAAGTCTGCTGATGAATGATGGCAAGTTTTTTTATCAAAGTTATTTATTTACAAAGTTTTTTAGCCACTATTTAGAAATCTGGTACAAAAATACTAATTAAGTATTAAATTTGAACCAGATCTGTAAATGGTGACTGAAATAGGTATGAATAGCATTGAACATTAAAGTTCGAAAAAAAATTAGGTATCTATAGTTGTACTACTTCGTGTAGTGCTATAGGGATGAAAAATATGTGGGAATTCCATTTTGGGGATTCATTCTAAAATCGATATTGAAGACAGAGATAAGTCGCAGTCATTACGGTAACTAAAATTATATTTATAATCACACTTTAAATTTAGGTTTTGATTCCCTTGCGAGTAGTTGCGAGTTTTCTTTGCGTTTTTGCGTTGACTTACAAATTTGTTTTATTTTCACAGCATAAAGGCAATTAGACCTAAGTATTTGATATGAGTTTCAACTTGATATCTCTACGCGTTCATGAGGAAAAGGGTTGGGTTTATAATTATTTAAAAAAAAATATAACTAAAAATTTAAGGATTTCAGAATTTTTCTTTATAATAATATGTGCTATAAAACATTGCTTCATGCCAAACTTCAAGCTTCTAGGTCGACTGGAAGTACCCCTTAGGTTTTGATTCCCTTGCGAGTAGTTGCGAGTTTGAAAATATGCGGCATAAAATGCTGTTTCTTTTGATCGCGTTGACATAGAAGTTTGATTTTGTTACAGCTTAAAGGTATTATAGGCTTGAATATTTGACATGAATTTCAATTTAATACCTCTACGCGTTCATGAGGAAGCGGGAAGTAAGTTTAAAATTATTAAAAATATTTTTATTATATGATGTAACTAAAAATTTACGGTTTTCGCAATTTTTTCTTTATCTGTGCTATAAGACGTTGCTTCGTAAAAAAAATTCAAGATTCTGAGTTCACAGGAAGTACCCAGTAGGTTTTGATTCCCTTGCGACTTTGCGAGTGTTGAAAATTTGCGGAAATATGCGGCATAAACGGCTGTATCTTTTGATTGCGTTGGCTTAGAAGTTTGATTTTTCACAGCTGTAAGAGACAGTAGAGTTGAGTATTTGATATAAATTTCAGCTGATACCTTTATGTGTTCCCGAGAAAAAGGGTCTTGATAAACAGACGGACGGACAACAAAGTGATCCTATAAGAGTTCCGTTTCTTCCTTTCGAGGTACGGAACCCTAAAAATAAGACTTTTACATTTTTACATGTATATGTCAATTTTTAATTGAGGAGCTCGTGGCTAAGTAATAATAGCCGCACGGGTTGATCCATCAGGTTAAGGTACGCTTGCCGGGGTTCGCCTGTGGATGGGTGACCTATACATACCGAGACTCTTTTAATTGAAAGATTTTATTAATCATAAAATTGTTGAATTATAATACTTTTAAATATAAACTATAAATGCAAAATAAAATAGCATGTCCATCGATCGTCTCGCTGCGTGACCTGCACTCCTGCCCATCTCCTCAAAGCGTAGATGAGAGCATCTCAGTGAGACGATTTTTTTGACATTTTCTGATTTTTGCGACACTTCTATCCATGCTTCCTGGCAAGACGTGATGTTTTTGAAAAATTTCCTTACCTAATGTAAAACAAAGTCCACCCGCCGTCTGTCTGTCTGTCTGAACCCGATAAACTCAACAACCTACCGAACGGATTTCCAAACGGTTTTCACCAACAGACGGAGTGATTCATGAGGAAGGTTTAGGTGCATAATTCATTAGGTAAGGTTTTCTGTAAATTGGCTGAAATATGATGATTATTGCTGATGTCGGAAAAAAAACATGCCGACTGGGAACTTGTCTTTACTGACGTGCGCCGCGTAAACTGTAAGAGATACATAACATTAAGCATAGAACATTCAACTAAAAAGTTCGCGATAGCATAGATATTTTGCCTATCTTCTAAGGATGACCCACAGTAACCATTTTTTATCTTTCAGAATTTGATAAAAACTTCGTTGTTATTTCCGAAGCTACTTTCACCGGTATTATATTAATCCTTAACCAATAAAATATGTGCAAATTTTAAATTGGGCATTTAATTAGTTTAAAATGTAAGTATGCCTTCAAATCATATAATTTAAACGAATGCTTTAAAACATATCACAGATTTTATTTCGGCTATTAGGGATGCGATCATCACTTCGCTTCCCTTTAATCCACGGTAGTACGTTCCCGTGGGATATTGTCCGACATCCGCGCAGGTGAAGCCGCGGGAAAAATCTAGTCTTTAATAAAAATGAAGTTAGGATTATAAAAAAACCCAGCATTTGTAAGCTATCACGTTGTACTTGTTCGAATTTTTTAAAATTATTATTATTATTAGATGTATACTTAGTCTGGCCATAAATACTGTTACAATTAAAAATAAGAAAGAATAAACATTTGAATTGGGAATCTGTCGTTTTTATACGATTGTTCATTGAGTTTTCTAATTTTGGCGCCAATACATTGCATATTTTGCGATGTTAAAATGGAGTGGGGTGATAAAGAGAACCGAATCGCTATGTTTGCATTACATTATACAAAGTTGGTATGGAGACAAATGCAATTTTTAAAACTCTCCATACGCTTGGTATTAGTCAAATATTTGTGTACCGGGCTATTAATAAGTACAATGAGACCTCCTCTGTTTGTGACAGAAAAAGATCTGGCCGCCCACGTAGTGTTCGTACGAAAAAGGTGGTCAAAGCAGTAAGGGAAAGAATTCGAAGAAACTGTCGAAGAACTGTCCGAAAGCAAAAGATTTTATCTCGGGAGATGAATATAGCACCCAGAACCATGTCGCGTATTTTAAAAGATGAATTAGGACTTGCAGCCTATAAGAGACGCACTGGTAATTTTTTAACTGATAATTTAAAAAAGAATAGGGTGGTAAAATCGAAACAACTACTGAAGCGGTACGCAAAGGGAGGTCACAGAAATTTTTTGTTTACGGATGAGAAAATATTTACAATTGAGCAACATTTTAACAAACAAAATGACCGTATTTATGCTCAAAGCTCTAAGAAAGCTTCCCAATTAGTCAACAGAGTGCAACGTGGGCATTATCCGACTTCAGTGATGGTTTGGTGGAGTGTTAGCTATGAAGGAGTGACAGAGCCATATTTTTGTGAAAAAGGTATCAAAACATCGGCACAAGTGTATCAAGATACCATTCTTGAGAAGGTAGTTAAGCCCCTTAACAACACCATATTCAATAACCAAGTATGGTCCTTCCAAAAAGACTCGGCGCCGGGTCATAAAGCTCGGTCCACGCAGTGGTTGGAAGTGAACGTTTCGGACTTCATCAGAGCTGAAGACTGGCCGTCGTCTAGTCCCGATCTTAATCCGCTGGATTATGAGTTATGGTCAGTTTTAGAGAGTACGGCTTGCTCTAAACGCCATGATAATTTGGAGTCCCTAAAACAATCCATACGATCATACGATTGGCAGTGAAGAATTTTCCCATGGAGAGAGTGCGTGCTTCTATTGATAACTGGCCTCAACGTTTAAAGGACTGTATTGCAGCCAATGGAGACCACTTCGAATAAGCTTTTTATATTTTAAATTGTTTTATATTTATGTATTAAACTAACACACTGTTAAAGTAATAAATAGTATTTGAAATAAAAAAAATTAAAATCTTCGTGACAATATTTATGGCAAGACTAGGAATATGAAAATATAAAAAATAAATTGATAGTGCCGTACTTTCCTATAATTTAGTAAGACATTCGAGATCTATATTATGAGAAAGAATTAATGCTGTGTATGTGTTTAGTTGGTAAGCCTTTATTTATACTTATAATTTAATAAACTACTTACGTGAAGTGCCACGTTTGACAGGTGTAGGTTAATGTTTTTGTTTTTGGTTGGTATATTGGCGTGTGCTAGCTGTCATAAGGCTATTAATTTATAATTTAATGTTTTGTGTTGCGTTATGTAAATTATTTTGCCTATGTACTTATTGTATAGAATCAATATTTTCTAACTGAACAGACAGCTGTGCTGCTGGGGAGTTTGTTGCGCCACTTCTTCTTCCCAGCGAAAGCACTAGGAAGTGGTGAAGGGTGGGCGTTTTGTGGGACTGTCTTATGTAACTTTGACGTTCGAAAAGTGCTGATTCTCAGCCTAGTTTGAATAAATGACTTTTATTTTGAATGGGGATAAAAGACATGAGTCCATGACGTCGCTCTTGATTTTCATCGGGTCTAACGATTTTATTACGTCCGTGCGAACGTGGGCTTACTGACTAAAACCCACCCGTGTTCCTTCAGTTGCCTGTGTGTTGCCAGGGGCCACGGTATCCCTTTCGGACTTTCCCGCGACCCCGGCACGCATCGGCCCTAGCGGTCCCCGTCAGTTGTGCGGTCATCTCTTTGAGGCGCGCGTGGAACACAACGAGCCGTCGACCCGGGCCTGGTCCTTACCGGACGGCAAGCTACCCATTGCTCACCGTCCGCAAGCCCGCGCCGACGGTGGCCGGGAATCGGCCTGGGATTCCCGTCGCCCAGGGCGTCTCCTGCGCCCCTAGTCAAAGTCAAAGTCAAAGTCAAATAATTTATTTCAATTAGGCACAAAAAAGGCACTTTTGAACGTCAAACTTTACAAAAAATAATAAAACTGATTCTAGTCGCCCATTCCAAAAGGTAGTTTTCGTATGGAGAAGAATGGGCAAGAAACTCCACCGTTACTCTTTTAAAAAAAATCATTATATCTTGTATACACTTATTATATAATTATATGTGAAGACAATGCACCTAGAATAAGATTACTATACCACGATAGGTAAAAAGAATGAAAAATGAAGGAATGACATAATTATGTGATAGATGCATGGTGCTCACATACTTACAAACATTGTAAAATTATACTATATTTCTAACATTATAATAAGTAACACTAATAATAATAAGTCAGTGTGTGAGTTCAAATAATCACAAAAAATAAAATAAAATAAATGTTTAAAAAAATAAAAAATAATAATTATACAATTAAATTAGCAACCAGTTCGATTTTGTCTAGTCGGCGTGAGGGCGTGAAATTACATACAACAAAAATAATAATCGTATAAAAAAGCAATAATAATAAGTAATTATTCAAAGAAAAACAATTTATACAAATGAATAAACAGAATTACAATACATATGTACAGGTATATAAAATAATCTAAAACATTTTAATACATTTTGCAGATACAATACTACATAAATAATAGATAAAAAAACTACCTTTTGGAAGGGGCGACTAGAATCAATTATTATTATTTTTTGTAAATTTTGCCGTTCGAAAGAGCCTTTTTTGTGCCTAATTGAAATAAATACTTTGACTTTGACTATAAGCGAAATACTAATAAACTTTGATTATAATATATAGGTATCTAAGTTAAAACTTGTTCCCACAAAAATAACTAGGTAATTTATCTCGTAAAACAGGACTTCCTCTCTCCTACCCTTTTGCTGTGCCCTACAGGGTCCATAATTATCTAAATTATATAGTTACTACTTAAGTACACATTATAAAGGAAAGCAATAAAGATATTGACTATTGAAATTTGCCACTCCCTCACGCGCTCCGCCTCCGCCTTCGCGAGTATTATTGCTTCGCAGAAGGTGACGGCTTCCCATTAAACCCGTCGAGATTTTTTTTAAGAAATAAATATTCTGACTGTTGCCTCACAATATATATTTGTGTATTAGGTTGAGGAAATAGTTATTTGTGCAACAAGAGAGCAAAGTCGTTTTTTGCTGCGAGTGTTGATTTTGAATCCCGAGCAAGCGAAGGATTCTATAATTGAATCACGAGCGTAGCGAATGATTCTAGGTTAGAATCCTGAGCGCTGCGAGGGATTCAAAGACACGAGATGCAAATTACTTTGCTCTTGTGTAACACATACAACTTTTCACCTCAAAAGCGAGAACATACAACATGTAAAAAAAACCCTGTCCGATCCGTGAGGGTGTTGTTAGGTATCGTACTGTTTGCATATTTATGTGGAAATTTTCAAGAAAAACGAAAAAAAAACACAAATTTTTTTTTCAATGGTGATTTTGACCGAATTTTACATTTGGTGCGGGCGGCGGCCGTCGTTTATCGGGTGTCTAAAGTTTTTTTTTTTTATGGATTTGGGGTAATTTTGGAACTAAAAATGTGAATTTTAATTACCAGTAACTTTTTTACTATGAATAATAATCAAAAAAATACTGTTTTGTAATGTTACTGCAGTACCATATTTTCCCCAGATTTTCGGATCGGACAAGGTTTTTTTTTTTACATAAGCTTCATCACCTCATATTTTGCAGCCACCTTCTTGGATTTATATTTCGACCTCACTATCGACATTAGCACCATCGGAAACTATGAAAACGACACCCATGACGAAAAATGTGAAAATTTTCGCAGCCGCCATCTTGGATTTTTATTTTGACTTCACTATTGGCTTAAACAACCTTGAAAACCATAGAAACGATACCCATGAAGAAAAATTTGAAAATTTTCGCAGCGGCCATCTTGGATTTAGATTTTGACTTCACTATCGGCTTTAGCAACCTTGAAAACCATAGAAACGATACCCATGAAGAAAAATTAGAAAATTTTCGCAGCCGCCATCTTGGATTTACATTTTGACCTCACGGTCGGCTTTGGCACCCTTGAAAACTATGAAAACGACACCCATTATGAAAAATGTGAAAATTCTCACAACCACCATCTTGAATTTTCATTTCGACCAAATTCACACTTACTATCTCTCTCTTTCTCTTTGAATTAGTAGAAGACAGTCGCAAGCGCCTTTTTGCGTGACGATATCTGCCACTGCACTCTTACCGCAAGCCGCTAAGAACTTCGTTCCAAAAAAATAAAACAGAATTTAAATAAAACCATAGCAGATGATTTGCAATTTTAATGTTTTAAGTATATCCGAACGTTTTATTGTTTGTTTCTTTTTTGGGCCTAGTAGGTAGTTATGGAATTTTGAAATCGAACTTCGAATCGATTTGTTTCTATCTCTCGCTTTTTTCGTATCGAAGTGAAAGTGACAAAACTAATTGAAGTTCAAATCTTTAGAATTTTGTGAGAAGACCCAACACTGCTCTCGGCATTTAAAAAAAAAAAAAATTAAAAAGTTACTTTGTTTCACGCTCGCAGCAAAATCGAATTTTGCTCACTGTTTTTTGACAGCAAAACCTGCTTGTTTGAGGTGCTGAGATGAAAAAGTCTTTTCGCATTATAGTATGTATGAACTTGTAATAAAATCTCTTTGGCTATACTATTTGTATCTGGCTGGTTTTGGTATCATTGAAAGTTTAAATTTTAAAGAACATAACTCCAAATTCAAATTAGGAAAATGTGTGATTTTCATTTGTTTTTCGTACCGTCAAGATGAGTGAATCTAATCAAGAAATACGATACATTTTAAAATTTTACTACAAAAAAGGAAAAATGCAACGAAAGCCGCGAAAAAACTTTGCGATGTTTATGGACCTAGTGCAGTGTCTGTGAGAGTAGCACAAAGGTTTAAGCGTTTTCAATCCGGAAATTTTAATGTCAAAGATGCACGTCGCTCTGGTCGCCCTATTACGGATAAAATGGATGCCATTTTTGAAAAAGTGGAGCAAGATCGGCATATCAGTAGTTACGACGTAGCTGAAGAACTGGGAATTGACCACAAAACAGTTTTGTCGCATTTGAAAAAAACTGGGTACACAAAAAAGCTCGATATTTGGGTACCTCACGAGCTCACTGAAAGAAACCTAATGAACCGTGTACTCATTTGTGGTTCTTTATTGCGACGTAATGAAACCGAACTATTTTTGAAGAAGCTGATAACTGGTGATGAAAAGTGGATCACGTACGATAAGAACGTGCGAAAAAGGTCGTGGTCAAAGGCCAGTCAGGCTTCACAGACTGTGGCGAAACCCAGGTTAACTCGCAACAAGGTGATGCTGTGTGTGTGGTGGGATTGGAAGGGCATTATTCATTATGAGCTGTTACCACCAGGCAAGACCATCGATTCTGAACTCTACTGCGAACAACTGATGAGATTAAAGCAAGAAGTTGAGAGAAAGCGGCCGGAATTAATCAACAGAAGGGGTGTGGTTTTTCATCATGATAACGCTAGACCTCACACATCTTGAGCCACTCAGCAAAAATTAAGAGAGTTTGGCTGGGAGGTGTTAATGCATCCGCCGTATAATCCTAACCTTGCACCTTCAGATTTCCACCTGTTTCGGTCTCTTCAAAATTCCTTAGGCAGTGTCAGGGTAACATCACGAGAGGACTGCCAAAACCACTTGTCCCGGTATTTTGATCAAAGGTCCCAAAATTTCTATAGCAATGGGATCATGTCCCTACCTACAAGATGGCAAAAAGTTATCGAACAAAATGGTACCTACATACTTTAGTTAAATGTAAATAAACTATATTAAAAAATGTATTGAATTTTCTTAAAAAATGCGAAGCAACTTTTTCCCCAACCTATTATGTATGTATGTACACAAAAATATACCCAATTTTAAGAAAATGTCGTGTGTGAATGTTGTGTAGTTAAAATACTAGGAATAAACACAACCTTGCTGTACATCGCACTCGTCTCCACAGAGTAGGCAACTCGTTCATGCGTCAATGCATACGCGTTTACAACAAACTTCCCATTGACATTCGTAACTAACGCATTAAACGATTTAAAAGCTGTATAAAACCAACTTTGTAAAAAAGGGTAAGAGATAAAAAAAGCTTGGGATTGAGCTGCTCGCTCTGCTAAGCCTCGTGATAAAACCATAAAACTTGAAATTATAATTATTCTGTAAAATCATCAAAATATACAGTTTTATAATAAACAACCTATTATGTATGTATGTACACAAAAATATACCCATTTTTAAGAAAATGTCCGATGTTCATAGTTAAAATACTAGGAATAAACACAACCTTGCTGTACATCGCACTCGTCTCCACAGAGTAGGCAACTCGTTCATGCGTCAATGCATACGCGTTTACAACAAACTTCCCATTGACATTCGAAACTAACCCATTAAACGATTTAAAAGCTGTATTAAAACCAACTTTGTAAAAAAGGGTAAGAGATAAAAAAGCTTGGGATTGAGCTGCTCGCTCTGCTAAGCCTTGTGATAAAACCATAAAACTTGAAATTATAATTATTCAGTAAAATCATCAAAATATACAGTTTTATATAAACATTGACATGGATTATTTTAATTTTTGTGAATGCGAGGACTATGTAGATATTTTTATTATTTTCTTTTTTTTCATATTTTTTTTCTTTCTCAGTTAGTTTTAATGATGGTCTGGTAGTTTGAGTAGTTTATATGGCCCACCCAAATTGTCCTTTCTTTGGTATTGTTTGTCTGTTCCATACATTTTGACCGCATCGATATTGCAATGCTGTTTTTTTTTTTTTTTAATAACTGCCGAAATCTTTCAACATCTTCTACGTTGTTCAGAATCATGTAGGTACCTACCTACTGAATCCCTGGTAACAGTTTTCGCGTCGATGTCCCTGCCAGCCTGTATATTTTTGAACTTTGTATTTTTGTACCAAAACAAACATAAATTAGTTCTGCATAATGATTTGGTATCCAGAACTATAGGCTGAGCCGCAAAGTTCAAGATTTAATGACATTACTTATGGATGAAAAGATTAGGAAATAGGTACCTCTCTCTTCTTACTATCTCTTTGACTTAATTAAATCTTTTTGACATTTCTACAGCAAATATTTTTGACTGATTTGCAATTTGAATGATTCCTAATTTTATTTATCTAATCTAATGTCAATTCAATGTGTGATCTAATAAACTAATCAAAATCCGGACAATGTATTTGTACGCCGGAAACCGCAGAATATTATGAACTATAAAAACCACTGTAAATCTCTGTACAATATTCTCACAAAAATAAATGGAGTAGGTAAGTATTACTATCGTTTTTGTAATTTTTTTTTTTTTTTTATCTATGGCATCTCGCAGGTATACCCCTAAGGTATTTACTGCTCAACCGAACAATCCTGTGGCTGCCTTAAGCACTACACTCAAAGCCTCCAGCCAGGAGCAAAACTATTCTAAATTAAAATTAGGCGAACGCTCGCTAAGGGCACCCCCTGTGGGGTACGAACCTCGGCTTAGGGCAGGGGTGTCAAACTCAATTTTGCAGAGGGCCATATATTAGATTTAGAATGTGTAGGCGGGCCAGGTTCAAATTAAAAAACTACTCGAGGATCCGGATTCTCTTGTTTTTGAAATCTCATTGATGTCAGGTATCATATTCGTGGTAGTTATTTTAAGAATTGATATAATATATGTATTCTGCCCGCGGGCCGTATCTTTGACATGACTGGCTTAGGGCGTCGCTGAGGGGAGGACAGCAAGATGGGACAGGCTGGATCAAGGATGTATCATTATTATTATACGGGGAATTTAAAGCTACGCGCTCAGCTGCGGCGCAGGCTGGTGCTTCATCGGACAAGTTTTTGAACAATGTTGCCTTGGGTAGAGTATTAGGTTCCTACCTATGAAATCAGCGTTTTGTATGGAGAATTTTAAAGAAGTTGCATTTTACATACTAACATTTTCTTAATTTATTTAACAACCATGAACACTAATGTTTTAAAACTTTTTTGCACTAATGTTTAAAAACTAAGATAACGTATGCCACTTAGATTAAGCGACAAAAATAAGTTTTAAAACAAATAGTGGTCATTTCTGCTAACAGAAAGAGGAGTCATTTTTAAAGTATTTTTTATGTTTAGAAAACTATAAGTATTAAGGTTTTTTTTACTATTGGTAGTTGTCTATGATAGTCATTATTCGATATAATGTCGTGTGCGTTACTCCAGCGGAATGTTGTCACTTTTCAGGATTTCGGATCGACAGATAATTAGTACCCCATCTCGTGTAAATGTGCCCGAAATTTAGAATTTGTGCGTCCAGCCGATCCAAACATATTCACGAAAAACAGATTCCGCTGGAGTAAAGTTACCCCAGCGGCATGTTTTTTAACCGGTGGTCGTAGCTGAGTACAAACTAGCTACTTAGATAGATCATATTTGTGCCTATTAATTATGTGCCCAAAAAATAAAATTTGTGCGTCTTGAGGTTTCAGAGTTATTCAAGATGCCGCTGGGGTAACGTTTAGCAAATTGCTGTACCTCTCAAACGGCATGACATACAACTACGATTTTTTTTTACTACGGTGGGTCTTAATTTGTGCGTATGCTGTGCAGTTTTATTTTTTCTATAATCGACACAGTTGGAAAATAAAAAAATGATTTTCAAAAACCCTAAAATCGATCCTTGCGCTTCAATGAGAAACCCTACAAAACTTACCAATTATGGTGATTTGTACCTTTTATGAACTCAAAGCATCATGCCAAATTAGATGTTTCTATTCCAACTCCTCAGAGAGCTATTCCATTTTAATTAAAATCTGGCTACGCTAAAATGTAACACTCCATTATATGAGTTATTATTAAGTGACGGTAATTATGATTCGGCAAATAATTAGTACCTTTATTCAATTGCTTATCCTTAAATTTTCAGCTGAAAAATCCTTGTAACTACACAGATATAAGACGAAAACTATAGGAAAAGAAATTTCACGATTAACCGAACCAATTCGAATGACTGTATAAAAGCTGCCGCGCAGTACATAGTGCCAACCTTCTTAAATTTGTAGTATTATAATTAAATTTTGATGGGACAGGTGCGTACAAATGGTTAAAATAACTATTTACTTCGTTTTATATAAATATGTAACGTAGAGTTATCAGAAAGTAGGGACTCTATTGACGAGTTTATTACAAACATAATATTAATAAAGTTTGATTATAGATTTTGAACATAACTCCCATACTTACCGATATTATGGTTCTCATGGCCTTGGTCCATGGTCACATATATGTATGATTAGTATGACAGCACTTTTACCACTTACCGTTGTTTTTAATTGCAACGTAGCCGTAATTTCATAGGTATAAGTCATTAGGAACTATTGGGTGATTTGGAAACAATATTATCATTTGGAACGGCGATATGACATCGCCACGGCGCCGGCGCCGGCGGTGGCACCTTTCTTTAGTACTTATTATTAATGTTCAACATGAACTACAAGCTCTGGCGATTCCCCCCACGTGATGTTTTACTATCGGAATAGGATAGCTATGTATTTTAAGTATGAGTGTGTTATTTCCGATTGACGAATGACGAATGGACTGAGATAGACAATATAGACATCCACTTTGCCTCAATTTGATTAATTTGTAAATATTTTTAGTAAATAATAATACAAAATTTCACATAGTATGAAATGCTATTGTATTTCCATTGAAAACAAAATCTATAAACAGTATTTTTATTTTATTGTTAAGTTTATTGATCTTTTTTAGCAATAAAAAATACCATTTATCGTCAAATATAAGTACAAAGACTACACGTCTTTATTAAATTGCTGTAGGTACCTATTATGTTCTAACATTTGACGCCGACAAGGTGACCCTCTCGGCCCGTCATTTTCAGCCTGGCTATCCATCCAATTATACAGAAACTAAATTCAAAATTTAACGTGTGGTATTTGGATGATGGAACGCTAGGAGGTGATGTAGACACCATTTTGAAAGACCTACAATTACTCATAAAGCAACAATATAAATCCATTGGCTTGGACCTTAACCCATCAAAATGCGAAATTTTCCTTTCTGACATTACCGACAGACAATTGACCCTGGATAAATTTAATGCAATAGCCCCACAAATCAAAATTTTAGAAAAAAGTCTTTCCTCCATAATAACGATTCCTCTTAGAAGTATGGAACAACTGTTACTGATTTAGCCTCAAACCCGTTGCAGGATTATACAGGTTGGAATTATTTAACCTGACCTGGAGGGAAAGTAGGTACCTACGCTAAATACTAGAGATAGCAAATTTTACTCAAAGGAAACATTCCAATTTTTTTAAACAAATCTGCATTAAAAGATTTCCGAAAATTGACTTGCTACACTCGGGAATCGAAAATCAGCCAGCTAAAATCCGAAAAAATAACACCTGTATTTTTATGAAATCAATCGATAGAGTCAATCTTAAGGATCAAATCTCTAACAACCATGATTATCAAATGCAAGGAAAACCATAAAATGTAAACTTATAAAATTCAATCAGTCAAAGGCGATTAACACACGGCACCGCTCGACCGCGCGGTAGGAGCAGTTTGCGGTAGAAACGACCACCGCTCGACCGCGCGGTCGGGCGGTGTACGTGTGTTAGGCATCTACGGATTTATTAGAGGCCAATGCGACATGAGATCCGCTTCACCGCCTACCGCGGTGGTGCGCGGTGCCGTGTGTTAATCGCCAAAGTCAAATAATTTATTTCAATTAGACACAGTCATGAAATGCACTTTTGAACGTCAAAATCTACAAATAAAAAAAAATTATTCTAGTCGCCCCTTCCAAAGGGTAGTTTTCGTATGGAGAACAATGGGCAAGAAACTCCACCGTTACTATTTTAAAATGTCTTACAATATTTTGTATACATTGATTATATAATTATATGTGAAGACGCCCAACAAACATTTAGGCGTCAAAAAACAAAAGTTACACAAAAGCTATAATTACCACTACTAGTGCGAAAATGGTGTTATTATTATATATATTTTTTGATGGCGCTTTTTTTTAAATCTCTGATAGCCAAATTTTGAAAGAAACATTACTTCATTGATAAAAACAAAATTATTAGTTTAGTTCTTTACAAGTACCTAGTTACCCGTAAGAATTTGTACAGCAGCAGTTTTGAGCAGTTACTACGGATCCCTAAATCTATTTGCCCACCATGTTTAGGTTACGAATTGATTGACTAAGGTTAGAAAAAACACGGTTTAATTGAAGTATTTTGCTTCATTATTTTCTAAAACTACTAGCACAATACCTTAAACTAGAATAGGCAACGTTTTGTTTGATTATTACAAAAGCTTTATGTAATATATCTAATATAAAAAATATTTTCAGTAAATAGACAACAGACTTCGGGCGCTTGAATAATTTGTTAACAATACTTATTCACAGTGTACTTACCTTCGCGGTAAAAGTCAACTTCTGAGTCCACTAAGTTGAAACTAAAAAATCCAAATTCATTTATTAATTTTGTGCACATAGGGTAATAATTATACAGATGTTATGTAAAAAAACGTTGGTCCATACTATGTCCCGCCAGAAGGCATACAAAATAACTTAGGTAGTTGGTAGTAGAATGTCACATTAACAAAATATAATCAAAACATATAAAATAAAATCAATAAGTAAGTAGATGTCACAATTTCATGCCAAACACTAATAGTTAATATTCCAATAATATGTCAATAAATAAAGACGGCACATAAACAAATGGTAGTATTTAGTCACAATTTCGTATAGAATAATAAATGAAATAAAAAATGTCAACATAGAATAGATATCTTATCATAAGGGAGCAACTTTTTAATTATTCAGATAGTTATAAAATTATACAAATATTAATTTAATTTGTCATTAAAATATTCATTAACAGAATAATACACCTTGTCATTCAATAATTTAAAAAGCTTACGTTTAAACTCATTTATGTTGCTGCTTGATACAATTTCATCAGGTAATTTGTTATAAAGCTTTGGAGCCATTGCATATAATATATTCTGTTGTAAAGAAATTTGGTTTTAGTCCTTAACGGGTGCAACTTTTTTGAGCGCCGTTGACTTGCAACAGATTTATATAAGAACATGTTGTTTTTTACAAATATACAGGCTTCATAGACATAGAGGGATGGTACAGTCAATATTCAGATCATCATTCATGATACATCATTCTGAATAATCAGATTACTTTTAATATCACTTTCACAAACGAATGGCGGCGTTTTGGATCCGACAAATATTAACATACGCACTGTTTGAAAAGTTAATTATATAATATATGTTGATCAAATAAAAAAAAATTCCTCGCATGTTAATATACAAATTTTAGCACCTGAGGCCGTTTTTATAGCCTTTGTGGATCTATACTAGAGCTCAAAGCGCCAATAATCACCTATCTGTCACCCTCTCATCACTTGAAAATATAGTGAGCGACATTGTAGTTCTACTGTACCGCTTAACGAGTTAGTATTCACCTATTTGCAGCCATCTTAGCACCCAAAGAGTTAATAAACGATATTATAATCTATTGTACCACTAAAGGAGTTAATTTTCGTCTATATAACACGTTTTTATTCCTTGTAGTTTCAGTTATCGCTATTATAGCTCTCTTATTGCTTTATTATACCTCTTAACCCATTTTGTAACTCTGCTTTACCGCCATTAAAAAACCTGAGGTAATATGCGCCCATTTCGGGGGTATGCGTAACACTTGTTTATAACTTTAAGATCTGATTAGCGCTCTAATAGATTTACTTATAACTTTTGTCTTAGCGCCTAAGTGTTAGTTGGGCGATCCACCTAGAATAAAATTACTATAGGTAGGTATAAAGAATAAAAATAAAGCAATGACAGATAAACTAATTATGTGATAGATACATGGTGCTCACATATTTACAAACATTGTAGAAGTATATTCCATTTTTTTTTTACAAGTAATTGTAATAAATAAATAAATAAATAAAATAAAATAAAAATCATTTATTTCGGACATCAAGATCCATAGCAATTCGATAGTACATAATTATCATAAAAATTAGAACAACACAAAAAAGAAAATACAAAAAAATAAATAAATAAAATCAAATTACCCGTAGGCATAACGACCTCCAAATTGGTGACGAGATCCTACCCGACACAGTCTCCAAGATTTTATTGCGGCTGCCACGCATTCTGCAGATCAGGGATGCCGTTTTTTTGCGAATTATGGCGTGAAAGCCGTCCGTACGGTGTAGCGCAAACATCCCCGATGCACTACAGAATCGAGGCAGCCCCAGCAACATCCTGAAGATATTGTTATACTGGACGCGCAGGCCATCCAGCGACCTTTTGGTATGCTTGACCCACAGATTCCCCGTGTAAAAGCTCTGACAATATGCCTTAAAAAGCGTGATCTTTACCTGCTCAGAGCAACGGTAGAATCTGCGAGCCAGCATGTTACCTCTGACCGCTAGAGCCCTACGCTCCCTCTCAATGTCTACATCGTCCTCAAGGCCATCGGTAAGGAAATGCCCCAGATATTTAAATTTCGCGACGCGGTTTACGTTCAAGCCATTTAGGGTAATGTTATGTGAAAAATCGGGACATCTACCAGCGGCCCTGAAGACCATGTATTCACTCTTCTGTACATTATATAAAAGACCATGTACACCGGCATAGGTCTCACATACTTTTAACAACTCTCTAAGACCTCCCGCCGTCGGGCTCAGTAGCGCCATATCATCTGCGTAGCTTATGTTGTTGATACAAACGCCATCTATCGAGCAACCGACGCGCTTGCTACTGAGCTCGACGATGAGGTCATTTACATATAGGTTGAAGAGTCAAACCCCCCTGTCTCACCCCGCTCTCCAACCTATATGCTTCAGAGAGTGTGTTAGCCCACCTCACAAAATTGGTTTGGTTTGCATACCAATATTTTAATAAATTGAGCACGTCCTCCGGCACACCCCTGTCCCCCAGCTTTCCCCAGAGCACATCGTACGACACGAGATCAAACGCCCTGGAGAGATCAAGGAAACAGGCATATACCGTCGTCCTGCGGTCAGCATAGTATTGGACAGTATGCTTGAGACTTAAGATAGCGCTTTCAGTGGATAGCCCGGGCTGAAACCAGAACTGAGCGTCATGCAACATTATATATTTATCCAAATAGGAATCAAGCAAACTGTCCAATACCTTAGCAATCGTTGTTGCTAGCGATATGGGGCGATAATTCCCCTTGTCCGAGATATCCCCGGTCCTGTTCTTCACAATAGGCACAACGATGGTTTTCATTAAGTCGTGTGGTAGGTAAGAGTGACTCATGCACATTGTAAAGAACATGGCCAGGACCCTCGGCAGGTGAACCCCAGCGTGCCGCAAATGCTCAACACTAAGCCCGTCATGACCGGGAGATTTACCACCTGCCATTTTTTTCAAGACACATCTTACCTGACTAGCAGTAAAATGTACAGACGGCTCTCCCTCACATCCGGACTTAAAACCAAGAGATGACGCTGAAGGGCCCAGCGGGGACCGCACCTTAAAATGCTCCTTGAACATATTGGCAATATGTACCGGTTCACTATTTCCATTCACACTCACCGGGAGGCCAGGCCTAATATCATGCTTTCCAGTAGCCTTCCAGAATTTACTGAATTCTTTTGCCGACCTGTGTTTGGCTAGAATGTCCATTTTAAGTTGTTCTTGATTGGATTGACACCACTTCAGACGACTTTTAAAAATTTTACGTGTTTCAATCATTTCGTCATAAATGATGCCAGCAGTAGGCCGTTTACATGATACCCAGATTTCAAACTTAAGCCTGGCCGCTCGATGAGCTTCACGCACATTTTTATTCCAACCGCATAAGTGCCTGATTTTGTTTCGCTTGTTGCCGCGCTTCCCGCTAGACCCAACAGCGGCGTCACTCATAATGCGCACAATACTCTCATACAACCTGTCGAGTACAATTTTGTGGTCGCCCAGGCTACATGCCCCCCGACTGCATTCCGTGAACTCGGTGGGAAAATCTAAGACGCGAAACCCATTGTTACATATTTTATGATAGGTATTTACTTGTGGTTCGTCTCTCTCACCCCATACAATCGAGCTACGGTGAATATCGCTTGTCACCAATTTGGGTCTCACAACACTTATGTCACATTTAACAAGTAAAGGTAAGTGATCTGACATAAACACATCCTCTATAACTTGTACCTCAATAATGGTTTGCCATGCCGACAATGACACGACACAGTGGTCTAACCACCGTCTGCACCCGTGAGCCTCACTAACAAAGGTATAACTGTTAGACTGTGCGCCTAATTTTTCTAAGTCGGCACAAATCCAAGACTGATCTGAGCAAAAATTTATCATCTCGTTATAAAACAATTCATGAGGGTGAGCATTAAAATCTCCTAAAATAAATAAATTCTCCACATCCTCGCTAGCTACTATTGCACTTATTTCACCTAATACCTCTGTTAGAATCGGTAGGTTGTCCGGTGAGTCAGTCGGCATATACACAGAGAATACAATAATCGAGCGGTCATCAACAGCAGCCCGTATAGCTGTCAGTCGGGCGCTGGTACAATGCAACATAGCAACATTATCAAACATACCTTTTCTCCAGAGTATGGCTACCCCCCCATATGGTCTCCCCTTCAGCAGGCCCACAGATGTGTCTACAGCGGACTTACCCGTGTATTCAAAATTATCTGAAATAGTTCCCAGCAAAGGTATGTCATGGGGAAGCAACCATGTCTCCTGAAGTGCTACTAAATCTGACATTTCACAAATGTCTCTTACACTGTCAATAGACCGCTTGACCGATTTACAATTAAAGCTAGTGAAATTAAAATATTGTTTACAGTTTAAATCTATACTGACATTATATTTAACTTGCGTCTTGCTCAGATTCTGTTTTGTACATAAAATGCACGAAACGCCTGAACGTTATTCCGTTCGGCCAAAAATTGTCATTTAAAAATAACTCTAAACTACATTTTGAAACATACACTTTATAAGCGTTGTACTTCTTAGGCTGTCTCATATTTATCTTTTTTAGAGATACAATATGATTCGTTTTGTCAGTTTGTGAGTTTATAATCACAGAATGTAAAATCAATGTCATTTCACACGACTGCCCAAAAAGGAGTGTAATATAATCAGGGTTGATGTATGTATGTATGTGAGTTTCTTTATTCCACGATAACTTTTAAATGCCTGAACGGATGTATGGGGTATCGTTAGAATCCTTACATCATCCCGAGTGACACTGGCAATTTTTTTTTAAAATAAATCAATATGGCGGCAGTATGGCGCCATTTGGAAAAGTGAAAAAAACATTTTTTTTCTTCAATTATTACAATATGGGTATCAAATTGAAGACCTTGATGAGCACATTCCAAATATATATAATTTATGGCCACCACCTTTACTTAGGTATGGTCTAGGTGCAAAACAAACATTTCATCTTTGGCTGTGCAAACGATTTAATCAGACTTTAATAAGACTGAGAATGTCTAAATGAGTGAATGGTTTCGTAGATGATTGAGTTTTAGAATTCTTTTATCATCACACCGTCACACGAGTAACATACTTAGGCTAGTAACTGTACCTAAAAAAAAAAAAAAAAAACAAACATATTGGTTAAGATTAACGTAACACCATTTATTGCAATAGTGGGAAAAAAATGCACCTAAACTTTCATAAATAAATTAAATTAAATTAATCTTTATTTCAGACTAGGTCCATAAATATGTTAGTATAAATGGTGTTAATAACAATAAGGCTTGCTTACGGAACTATTATAGTTATAACTATTATAACATAATATATAACTATTATATATTATGTTAGTATTAAAACAGTTATGAATAAAGACCAAGGACTGTCCCCACCCAGTGTCCCTGGAAGGGACAGTCCGCTCTGGCAGCGACCATTTTTAGAATGCTGTTGTTACTAGCCTGCAGGCGCTGTAGTAAGGAGGCCGCTTTCTTTCGCATAATGGCATGGAAACCATCTGTGCGAGCCTCTGCAAACATTCCTGAAGCACTACAGCGCCATAACAGTCCCAACAGCATCATAAAAGCATTACTAAATAGAACACGCAGGGCGCTGTAGGCTCGGCGCGTGTATGACACTCACAGGCCACTTGTGTAAAACGATTGACAGAACGCCTTAAAAAGGGTAACTTTGACGTCTGTAGTACAACGAGCGAACCTGCGGGCAAGCATATTGCTCCTCACAGACAACGCCCTGCGCCCCTCTCTATGTCTACGTCATCCCTTAGGTCGCTCGTGATAATGTGGCCAAGGTACTTCAGACTCCGCATTCCAGCCTGTACTCGTCCGACAGTGAACCCACCTCACCCAGTTCTTTTGGTTAGAGTACCAATATTTGAGAAGGGATGTGTACTCCGCCAACACACCCGCGTCCCTCAACTTGCCCCACAGCATGTCATAAGCAACCAGATCAAATGCTCTTGACAAATCGAGGAAACACGCGGATTCGGCGTCCTCCTCGCGGTGTCGTACATGACAGTCCGCTTCAGACTTACCTACTACTGCTTTGAAACCGAACTCAGCATCGTGCAACTCAACCTGTACGGTGAGGCGACTATTCAGCAGACTGTCAAGTATCTTGGATACTGTAGTAGCGAGTGAGATGGGCCGGTAGTTACTGATGTCAGACGTATCACCCGTCTTATTTTTAACTATAGGAACAACTATAGTCCGCATCAGCGGCTCCGGCAAATACGAATGACCTACGCACAGGCTGAAAAACATAGACAGTACACGCGGCAAATGAACCGCCGCAAATTTTGAATGCTCGATACTGAGCCCATCGTGACCAGGAGATTTTCCACGCTGCATTTTTCTAATAATTTTATCCACACTCTTCGTAGGTATCTTTATATTCTTCCCCATCACAACGGGCTCACCACCACTCACCTCACTAAACGTGGGACCTAAGGGCGACCGCACAGTAAAGTGCTCTCTAAAAGCCTCGGCAATGTCACTGTGGTCAGAAAAACCATTGACACTCGTGACATTGCCGAGGCTTTTAGAGAGCACTTTACTGTGCGGTAGTCATAGTCATAGTCCATACTATATTTATTTGAAGTTTTCGATTATGATACCACTTTATTTAGATTAATAATAAAATATAATAAATAATATAATATAAATTTATGATACTACTTTTGTGGATAATATTTTAAATAATTTGCGGGTCGGACAACTTACCATGCAGCAACTCGAAACAACAGTCCAGGTCCATTTGCAGATGGCGAGTATGTGCGCATATTTCCCACATTAAAACAAGTGGATGAGTACAATATCGGTATGACCATTGAGCTCTCGAGAACATGTACGATGTACGAAGTGAAGGCAGTGGATATAATCTATAGAAGTCAAAACCTATGGACAGCGGCCGAAAGTGGAGTTCATTCCTTCCGATCCCAATAAAACAGGAGGTATAGTCACGTTTTTAAAAGTTGGTATTGGATCTAGAGTTAGTTTACGAAAGAACATTAACGTTGGACACGGCTTAGTAAATGTCGCTACGGGGTTCATCCGGGGTGACCAACCTGGAGAATTACCACAAGCCGTCTTCGTTGAATTCGATGATAAAACAATATATGGAAACACAGTCGGCGTGGGTGTCAAAGTTGGACCCAGTACAGTCGAATTCGACGCGTTAAGGGGTCATGGTAAAATTGAGCGGCGCATTCTACCGCTTATACTATACTAGGCTCTAAAATGTTTGGCAATCAGCATTTTGAATAAACGAAAAATTATCCACGAGCCACATGATAAAAAGTCTCTAGACGAACTAAATTGCTTGAGAAATCTGGGAAATCACCCTAACAATGACTTGTTAGGCCATACCGGCACGACCCAGCGCTAGCCCTCGCGAGTAAGCGCGACCGCACGACTAAACGGGAGCCGTCCTTGTCCACGTCCATCCTATCTACGCCTCGCGCTCGCCTCGCCGTGAGACTAAACCACCTTTAGTGCTTAAATTAAAGCCACCTAGCATGAATAAAGCTTGTCACTAAAATGTATAAAATAAAAATAAATAATTTAAAACAATTAAAAACTCGACTGCCCTGCCAAAAAACGAACTAAAAAGTAAAAAACAAGTTGTATTCCCTGACTAAACAGATAAATAAAATTTTCATTGCAGTCGGGGGACCATTCTGTGGAAAACTTTTTAATGTAAGAGGTCCCCCCCCCGACTGCAATGACAATTTTATTTATCTGTTTAGTCAGGGAATACAACTTGTTATTTACTTTTTAGTTCGTTTTTTGGCATCGCAGTCGTGTTTTTTTTTTTTTTTTTTTTTTTTACTTATTATTGTTGCTTACTCCAAAACTACCCAAGCAAAGTTAACATTTTATTCACACACACATACTTATAGTATTTACATGATTTAAAAACTAACAGACCTTATGAAATGTAATAAAGCAAAGTTAATCAAAATTTACATGGGACTACCTCTGAAATATGGCCTTCCAAACAAAAAAAACCGGCCAAGTGCGAGTCGGACTCGCGCACCGTGGGTTCCGTACAAACCTGTAGGTATATAAGGAAAAGTTTACCCATCACGACAATCGAGTCATAGTTATGGTATTTTTATTGCAACATGAAATCCATAACATTACAATATGGATAGCTGGAAAAGCATAAATAAAAGAGAAAGGTCTCTTTATCGTTTCAGTAATCCTTTATTTTTATATTAACACATCATTTATTTTATAATATAACTGAAATATCTACACTAGCCTTGCTGCAGCCTTGCAAAAGTCTGTTAATGAATGATGGCAAGTGTTTTTTATCAAAGTTATTCGTTTAAAGTTTAGTTTAGTTTTTAGTCACTATTTAGAAATCTGGTACAAAAATACATATAAAAGAACCAAATCTGAAAGAAGATCTGTAAATAGTGACTGAAAAAGGTATGAATAGTACCACATTGAACATTGAAGTTCGAAAAAACGTTATCTATAGTTGTACTACTTCGTGTAGTGCTAGTGTTTATTAACGGAAACATGTTTATGGATGAAAAATATGTGGGAATTCCATTTTGGGGATTCATTCCAAAATCGATACTGAAGTCTCCCACAACAATCAGACGAGAACATGAAGTGTTGTACCTTTGCGTTTTTGCGTTGACTTAGAAATTTGTTTTATTTTCACAGCTTAAAGGCAATTAGACCTAAATATTTGATACTAGTTTCAACTTGATATCTCTACGCGTTCATGAGGAAAAGGGTAATAAGTTTATAACTTTTTTTTTTAAATGTGATGTAACTAAAAATTTTAGGTTTTCAGAATTTTTCTTTACAATACTAAGTGCTATAAAACATTGCTTCATGCCAAATTTCAAGATTCTAGGTCGACTGGAAGTACCCTTTAGGTTTTGATTCCCTTGCGAGTAGTTGCGAGATTGAAAATATGCGGCTTAAAATGCTGTTTCTTTTGATCGCGTTGACATAGATGTTTGATTTTGTTACAGCTTAAAGGTATTATAGGCATGAGTATTTGATATGAATTTTAATTTAATACCTTTATGTGTTCCGCAGGTAGTAAGTTTAATATTAAAAATATTTTTATTATAAATGATGTAACTAAAAATTTACGGTTTTCGCAATTTTTCCTTTATCTGTGCTATAAGACGTTGCTTCGTAAAAAAAAATCATGATTCTGAGGTCACAGGAAGTACCCTGTAGGTTTTGATTCCCTTGCGAGTGTTGAAAATTTGCGGGCGGCATAAACGGCTGTATCTTTTGATTGCGTTGACTTAGAAGTTTGATTTTTCACAGCTGCAAGGGACAGTAGATTTGAGTATTTGATATAAATTCCAGCTTGATACTTCCACGCCTTCCTGAGAAAAAGAGTCTTGACAGACAGACAGACGGACGGACAACAAAGTGATCCTATAAGGGTTCCGTTTTTTCTTTCGAAGTACGGAACCCTAAAAACATCAAAATCAATTCATAATTGGTGGAGTAATCGTGTAACAAATATACAAAAAAAATGAGAACTTCCTCGTTTTTTAAATCGGTTAAAAATATAGGTAATTATAAAACCAGATTTTTAGTAACTAGCATCAACGTGCTTGATCCCTAGACACTTGATGTGTGTCCCAGACCAAATAAAAACCGGCCAAGTGCGAGTCGGACTCGCGCTCGAAGGGTTCCCTACCATTATCTATAAAAACGGCAAAAAAATCTTGTCTGTTGTATGGGAGCCCTTAAATATTTATTTTATTCTGATTTTAGTAGTTTTTGTTATAGCGGCAGCAGAAATACATCATCTGTGAAAATTTAAACTGTCTAACTATCACGGTTCATGAGTCGGACGTTCGGACAGCGAAGTCTTAGTAATAAGGGTTCCGTTTTTAACTTTGGGTACGGAACCCTAAAAACTAAGACATAGCGCTGTCAACAGTGACGTCAGGCCGGGTTGTGCATTTAGTGAGGTGTAGTTTGATTGTAAATGGTTGTAAATGTGTACGTGTGAGCTTGTATGCACAGAGCGGAGGTGTAGTTTTGGCATGCTTCACTGTATTGTTCGGAGCGCTATGTCTTGGTTTTTTATTTGGTCTGAAATGTGTGTATAATGGATGGTGTGTGTACCTATAAGTACTACCTAGGTACCAGCTAGTTATGGCTCGACGCTTACGTTTGAGTAGGTATTGTATTGTGTGTTTATAAATTGGTGCTTACGTTCCAGAGACAGTAGAAGACGTGAGCGCAGCCGCGTGGCTGCGGGGTTGGTGGCGCGCGCTGCTGGCCGAGCTGCTGGCCACAGCGCTGCTAGTGTGGCTGGGCGTGGCCGCCATGATGCCGGTGCGCGGGCCTGGCACCGTCATGCTGGCGCACCCCGCCATGGCGTTCGGCTTCGTGGTGATCGGCAACGCGTGCGCGTTCGGGACGGCGTCCGGCGCGCACATGAACCCAGCCATAACGCTGGCGGCGGTGCTGTACGGGCGCCTGGGTGCGCTGCCGGCGCTGGGCTACCTGCTGGCTCAGCTGCTGGGCGCGGTGCTCGGCTTCGGCGCGCTGCTGTGCACGACGCCGGCCGAGGTGGCACTGGCGCCGGCGGGCTGCACGCTGCCGGCGCCGCACGTGTCGGGGCTGAGCGCGGCGCTGCTGGAGGCGGCGCTGACGGCGGTGCTGGTGCTAGCTAGCTGCGGCCTGTGGAGCGCGCACGACGCCGCGCGCCCGGACCCCGCGGCGCCCATCAAGCTGGGGCTGGTGGTCGCCGGGCTCGTCTACGCGGGGGTAACCCACCGACTATCTAAATTATTACATCACACGCCCGTTCTCTCCGAAGGGTTATGCACGATTCGCCAGTCACGTCCATAGACATGATACGGTACTGTAAATCATCATCATCTTCAACCTGAAGCAGTCCAATGCTGAAAGCCTCTCCAAATGCATGACATTCAGCTCGATTCTCGGCAACCCTCATCCAGCCGCTACCAGCCACCCTGCAAAGATCGTCGCTCCACCTAGTCTGGGGGCGTCCTACCTTACGTTTGCCGCTTGCTGACCTATTCTGTGAGTTATGTGGACAACTTTGGTTCTCCGCCGAATCACCTCATTTCCATTTTTAAGCTGTGTAGGAGCCGCCTCGTTTTCGTCTTGGCTGACTTCTGGCAGATCTTCCGTGAAATTACGTGTTAACGGCTCTGGAAATTCGGGATCAGGTCGAGATGCGTGCGATGCTATAATTGGCTGTAGAAGTTTTCTACTTCCGAAAGGATAGTAGATCTCCAGCTTCCAAACGATGATAATATATTCCCCCTGAATTTGATCAACTTCATCAGGTGGCTCCTCCCAATTGACTGGACGAACACTTTCAACCTCCGATTTTGCTCAATGGCTCTCGCTCATCTACAGAGCGAGTTAGTATTGCAGCTTCGGAGGTCGAGTCGTACCAGTGTTCTAATATTTTTGAGTGCCCGTTGTTTCGACGAAGTAATATATATTATATTTATTTATTTATCATCAACAAAGTTTATAAAAATCTTAACATAGGAACTAAGTATGCCCCGCAAAACAGTTTTCACGGTTTGTCTGTGGGAACAGAACAAACATTAGAAATAAGTCAAATGACTGATTTTTCCTTAAATCAAATGGCTAATATCTTACAGAACTACTTAATTACTTATTTGCTCTCCAGCAACAATCTGTAAACCACTTTCCTAAAAACATCGCTTAGAAACTCCTGAAAATGAATTGCTTAAGTAATTTGGCAAATTCACCTTTTATTTCCGGACTTCTCACATCAGTAGGCAATTGGCTGAGAAGCTATGGCACTCTTTTATCAAGCGTTCGGTCGCCAAAATAATTCCTTATTCTAGGTACATCAAATTTACCTGCTGATACCATCCTAGTTGCGTGGTTATGGGTAACTAGCGAGTGACGCTACCAGCTGCCATGAAAAGAAAGAAAGAAAGAAAATACATTTATCTGGCACAGACTAAAGGCACACAAAGAGAAAGAAAAAAATAAAATAAAAGGAAACAAAACAAAATAAAAAGTGTAAAACTGCGTTGCATGATACCAGCAGGAATGTGTGCCTCGCGGCTGCGCCGATGCGCCCAGACTGCCGTGGCCGGCCACGACTGTTAACCAGAAGTAGGTCTTATGTTTTAAGCTGATAGGATTTTCTTTACTAATTTTAAATAACTTATGATAATCATCTTTACATTTACTCAATACTCGATATCTTTATTGCTTTCCATAATGTGTACTTAGGTGGTAACTATATAATTTAGATCATTATGGACCCTGTAGGGCACAGCAAAAGGGTAGGAGAGAGGAAGTCCTTTTTTTTTTTGGGTGGGAAATCATCAAATTACTCCTCCCGCTCTGGGTGGAGCGAGAGGGCGTGTCAGACTCTTACTGACTAAAACCCACCCGTGTTCCTTCTCTTGCCTGTGCAATGCCAGGGGGCCACGGTATCCCTTTCGGACTTTCCCGCAACTCCGGCAGGCAATGGTCTCATCGGACCCCTTCATTCGCTGACATATCTTTGAGGCGCGCGTGGAACACAACGCGCCGTCGACCCGGGCTTGGTCCTTACCGGACGGCGAGCTACCCATTGCTCACCGTCCGCAAGCCCGTGCCTACGGTGGCCGGGAATCCGCGATCGATTCCCGACGCCCGGGGCGTCTCCTCCTGCGGCGGCTAGGGGCGTGAGGGCGCGAAATTTGCCTCTCCCTCACGCGCTCCGCCTCCTCCTTTGCGAGCATTACTGCTTCGCAGAAGGAGGTGACGGCCTCCCATGCCCTCTCGCTCCGTACCATGGCCTGGACCAGGGCCGGACGCGAGAGATCCCCGCCACCGATCGCCTCCACGAGGACACGTCGGTGCTCTGCCCAAGCCGGGCATACCTCCACCGTATGCTCCACCGTGTCCTCCGGGCGATACCTACACGCAGTGATGACACCCGGGCGTTTCCTCCCGCCTTATCCGAAACAGGTACCTCCCGAAACAGCCGTGTCCGGTGAGGACCTGCGTCAGGCGGAAGGTGAGGACGCCGTGGCGCCTCTCCAGCCACTCCTCAAAGAGGGGACTTATCGCCGCAATAGTGGCGTGCCCAGCACTGGGTTGCGACAATCGCACTCTCCATGACGCCATGAGATCCCGTCGGAGCTCTATCCGCTGTGCCGCGATTTCTCGCGGCATCGGAGTCAAGCCCCGGCGTTTCGCCTCCCCGCGCCACTCCCAAATATGCGCGAGAGGAGAGAGGAAGTCCTGTTTTACGAGATAAATTAGTTATTTTTGAGGGAATAAGTTTTAACTTACCTACATATTATAATCAAAGTGTATTAGTATTATATTTCGCACTATTATTTACTTTTAATTTATTTTTAGTTTTCTCATTACTATTAGGTTTTAGGTGGGGTTTCATGTCGCGTCGTTCCGTCATTATAATCCTCAGTCTCTTCCGAAATTTTGAACCTCTTGCCCGTACCCCGCATTTAAAAAAATCGCGTACTTTGCTCCCTGAGGATTTCCGCCATTTGGTTGAGCACCCGGTCAACGTAATTAGCGGTTTCCGCGGCAGAAAATTGGTTCTCATGTGCTCTAACATAGTTTGGAGGATGTTTGGCCGGAGCCTAGACTTCATCAAACGAGTTCGCTTGAGCTTGAAATTGATATTCAGAGAGCCTCGGACAAGTCGGTGATCACTGCCAGTGCCGGTGTTGATCCTGTTGATCACCGATACATCCCTGAATATATGCTTTTTATCGGTTATTATGAAGTCTATCTCATTTTTCGTCATAATATCGGGGCTTCAGCACGTCCACTTCCTTTGAGGCTGTTTCTTAAAATAGTAGTTCATCAAGAAAAGCCCCTCCTCCTCAAAGAAGTTGACAAGCATTTGCGGGGGCAAATGACTTTTGCTGCCAAACCCATAGGATCCTACTACCGATTCGTTGCAATTCTGTACTCCCACTTTAGCGTTAAAAAAATAAAATTCCCCATTAGGACGTTGAAGTACCTAGTGCAATGCAAGGCCTTGGAGATGTCCTCGAACATTACCTCCACTTCGTCATCCGAGTGTGCCAAGGTCGGTGCGTAAGCCTGAACAACCTTGAGGCTATAATATATCTCTCGGTTAGCTTCACTACGAGGTACACTTACCTGTTCGAAACACCGGAGACTTCCACAACGTCGTCACAAAGGGATTTGTTTGCAAGTTTGCAAGGTACCCGACTCCGCCTTGGAATAGCTGGTCTCTCTCTCGAAAATTGAAAAGGTGGATTCAAGGGTTATTGTGTCCTCTTCGGACTTCACTCAACCCAAGAATGTGCCACCTTATTTTTCAGTCACAATCAGGAATAGCTAGATGGCCGGGAACTGGGGACCGTGATTGAATTTGACTTGCCATTTGGAGGGTTTCCCATAATGGCCACGCTGGGTATGCGGGCTGGCGGTCGCATATCGTAGTTTCTCGCCCTAGTGATGCTGCTACCCGTCACTAGTCTGCGACATTTAGCTGCGCAGTTTTTATTTAGAATGGTTATACCGCCATTTGTCGGTTGTCAGAGCCTTGTTTGATATTCAGCAAGAAGTAGGTACCACAAGCAGGTGAGGTTGACTTGGGGCACTGAAGTGGTAAGTGTGCCCCTTACACCCTTAAGCACAGTATGTATAAATATGGACACTCCCTCCAACCTTCCCATGGCCCTTCCAACGTACGTCATACGGGCCGAAACGTGGGGCGGCTGCGGACATAGCACCCATGGCAATCTTTTCAGTCCGTAGGCGCTTCTTGATCCCTTACAAGTTGTTGCCATGTATGTCCCTAATAGCAATTCTCCCGATTGGGTATGCACGAAACAGCGCAGTCGTAGACTTCGCCGTCGGAGCGCCTGTGAACATCGGTGATTAATAATATATACATAAATAGATAATTGCGTCGTATAAATATGAACAGTAGGTATAGAAACTACGGAGTAAACGTTCGAAACGGCACACTCACACAGACACGCTCATTGACGAGACCCCAAAGCGATTGTCGCGGTGCTGTCAGTTGCGGGCGGGTGCCGTGTCGAGCTCAGAGGTAGCCGCGATCTTTTTAAAAATGGAGCGTACCCAGGTAATTATTTTTTTAAAAGACCTTCATACTGTCATACTGTCCATATTTATATTGTGCCTTAAGGTACTGCACACGTGCGTGTAACTAAGCGGCGTCTGGTTGCAGGGGCACGCGACTGGCGCCAGCATCAACCCGGCGCGCAGCTTCGCGCCCGCGCTCCTTCACGGATACTGGGACTATCAGTGGGTAAGTCAACTCACGATACTAATAAAGTTCTCCTGGTGATCATAGACCATCAGGGGGGAGCATAGCAAACGCAACTGCTGCGCATAGGGGTCATGGGTTCGAATCCCGGGTCATGGGTTCGAATCCCGGGTCATGGGTTCGAATCCCGGGTCATGCAGTAGGTATTCATTAGGAAAACCTCAGTAGCCCCCGGAGCTTGGTCTAGATTCCAGATACCTATAGTCTGTTCTAAAAGTATCAGATGAAAGTGTAAACAAATTAATCTAAGAAAGTAGGCAGACCTGTGGATGCCAATTTGTAGTGCCACTTACAAATTGAATACTCTGATTTGTTTGATTGAACCTTAAATATGTTTTTCATTTGATAATTGGGTTTAATTATATAATTAACGTAAGTCGTCGATGATTTCTCAATAGCAACTTAATAATTTTATTCAAACAATAATTTTGGAGTGAGTTTTTGGTGAAATATAAAGTTGAAACCTTCATAATACATAGATATGAAGTGTTAATAATTCCCTTTAGTGAGTGATTGCATAATCTGAACAGGGTCTGTTTACACTCTCATCAGAAACTTTAGGAACATACTATACTGCATAGGACTTAGGAAGGTAGGTACCTATAACTCTGATGAAATGTGGTTTATTGAATTTATTTCATCAACTCTGTTCTCAAGACGTTGAATGAAAACATAGTGAGGAAATTGGCACGACCTAGAACCAAAAAATGACCAACACTGGGCCTACGTAGTGGATATTACGGCCCATTCGTTCTTACAGAGAGGAGGTCTATGCCAAAGCAGTGGGAATATTGCAGGCATCTAGCAGGCTAGCCCCGCGGGGTGGTTGTTTCGTGGGAGAGCCAACCCCGAGGCGCGGGCTCAGTGTCAGTGTGTGTGTGCAGGTGTACTGGGCGGGCCCGCTGGGCGGCGCGGCGCTGGGCGCGCTGCTGCACCGCTACGTGCTCACGCCGCGCCCCGCTAAGCGCGCGGCCAGGGATGTGGAGATACCGCTCAACGACAAACACGACCAAGCCTAGGGTACCTCACATGACGATCTAATTATATTTTAAATAAAGCATTCTAATTACTATTTTTTTTATTCATCCAAAATTCATATTTTATCGTTTCTGGAATCTTAGTAAGGACAACCGCACATCAGTCGTAAAGCTTGCACTACAATAATTCTGCGTAGTTTTGAAAAATGGTTGATATTGCATAGTTTTTATTCAGTCATGTGTCAGTTACATTACCTACACACTAAAAATGTGCCCTTACAAACTTAAAATGTATCCCGTGGACTCGTAGAGCGCATTTATGATCTGTGGTCATAATTGTCACCGCGCTGCACGGTATACGCGGTGCGAGGAGGTTCGCATAGAGTAATCCGTACGCGCAGATCCGACAAGTCTGCTTATTCTGCCTACTTGATATTTACCTAACACAGTTTCAACTGCAGAACATTATTCTAATTTTCATTGTTTTATTGATGATCATTAAATGGGATTGTTCACTTGGCGTTGGCAACCACGTTGCCTCGTTGCGAATTTTTTGCACAAATGTTATCCATCGATCGTTCCCGGTTCAAATGGTCAGAACGTGGAAACCTTCAAATTAAGCGTATTTGATTTAAAAAAGTGTAACAAACCAAAGAAAAGTCTTATTTAGGTCGCATGTCCGCGGCCCATTTTTTCATATGAGATCACCGATAAGAAAATTGTGGTAATGTAACCCAAAGTAGCAAAGGAGATGGAAAAGGGTGGGCCCAAATGTAATAAGTTAAGATATGATCTAAAAAATTAGTCATATTTTTCTATCTTAGAATATGAAAAATCACCTCAATTCTCAATCTGGAAGCGAAGAAATATGGAAAAGATAGTTTTCGTGAGATTACCGATTGAGTAATCGATTACACAATTACGAAAATAAATCCTTTGCACTAAATAATTAACTCAAAGTAATTAAATGCACTTTATACACTTATGTGCAATATAGTGCATATAATTACAGTCATATTAATAAATAAAATATCAATTAATTACTGAAAAAACAATATTAATGATTATCGGTTTCATATCGGTTAAAATTAGTTTTCTATTGTTAGTCTATGTCACTGGCATGACAGCTGACTGACACGGACACTAGACAGTTGCCAACTGCTCTAATCATATCCCTATGTAGTCTGTGGCTCTAATTTATTTATTTATTTATTAGGTTAGCCAACAGTTATGTACACTGTTACATTTATGGAGTACGAGAATTTTACAAAAAATACATTTGTAAGTGTAATAACTACTTACTGGCTAACACAACATGCACAAAAAAAACGGATAACATTCAATATTAAACGATTTTAAATTAAACAGTACAACATGAAGTATTAATTAAAAAAAAAAAAACAGGATTATATTAATTAAAATAAGTAAATTAATTAAATCTTAGGATTAATTAATTAAATTTTAGGATTATTATACAATTACCTACGATAATTTAATTTTATTTTATTTTATTTTAAGCAGCCCTCAGAACACAATTGAATAATTGATTTAATAAATTTCCCGATGCTGTCATGGTGGGTATCGATTACGTCACTGCAGCTGTTAATTAGCTTGCATAATCGGGGAATAGCCGAGTTTGCACCAAGGACGGTTCTACGCAGAGGTGGATAAAGGGGAGTAACGTTACCACGTGGGAGTCTGGTAGGGGCGCGGAATCCAAAAAGGCCAATCAATGTTGGGCAGTCAATTTTATTTCTGATCAGTTTGTAAAAGAATAATGCGTCTGTAATATTAACTCTGGTCGATAGTGGCAGCATCCTGAAATATCGCAATCGAGTGTGGTAGGACGGCAAGCATTTAGATTTACCCTGTGAAAATGCAAGGTGCCACAAAAAGCGTTTTTGGACTCGCTCCAATCGTAACATGTGTGTAGCGTAGTGTGGTCTCCAAACAACACAGCAATACTCCAAGATACTGCGAACCAAACTATTGTACAACATGATTTTAGTGCTAGTTTGCTTAAAACTTTTGGTATTCCTTATAACAAACCCTAACATTTTTGAAGCCTTTGTTATTATTTGTTCCATGTGTGGTATAAATGTTAGTTTATCATCGAACAGGACTCCTAGATCTTTAATTTTGTCTACCTTATTTATTTTCTTGTTATCAACCATGGTATTCTGAATGCATATGATTCATCTTTCGGGAGAAACTTATGTAATAACACTTTTTAATGTTCAGTTCCATTCGATTGTAGGTACACCATTTAAATAGTCTATCTAGATCTTCTTGCAAAAGTATAGCGTCGTGTGATGATTCGATACATCTAGCAAATTTTAAATCGTCGGCGTATAGAAAGCATTTTGAATACTGAAAACAATGGGGGAGGTCGTTAACAAAAATATTGAAAAGCACTGGGCCTTGCGGAGCTCCGGACGTTATAGAGACAGTTTCGGATCGAAAACCATTGACAACGATACGTCGTTGTCAATGGTAAATTAATATTTATATATTATATTTTTAAGTTTGCATGAGTAGGTAGCTTATTATAATTTAAAATTCAATCACTTAAATATATACTATCAAAACTGTAGAGGTCTCAGAACTAAGACAAATGATTTATAAGAAACATTTGCTGTATTAATTATGATGTAATAGTATTAACGGAAACCTGGCTGAATTATAGTGTGCTTAGCAGCGAACTGTTTGACGACAGATATGTGGTGTATAGAAGGTATAGGGAAACAACAGGTTTTCATTGCAAAAAAGATGGAGGTGGAGTGCTAATTGCCGTTTCGAGAAAAAATAACTCTCAAGTGTAATCAGGAATGGCAGAGTAAATGCGAAGATCTGTGGATCACCATTGATGCCTCTGCCACGCGTACTACGCAGCACATAGTGCTCTGTGCAGTCTACCTTCCGCCGCCTGTATGTCAGTCGACAGTTGAACATTTTATTGAAAATTGCAATAATATTTTTGAATCAATTAATTTACCAGTATGCATAATCGGGGATTTCAACTTGAGCAAATTGAGCTGGGAACCAGGAGCTGTCATTGGAAAAATGCCGAATACTTGTCAGCTGCTACTAGATTTTATGCATGTAACTAGACTTGTCCAGCATAACAATGTAAAGAACTGTTCTGGGCGTATTTTAGATCTGATCCTCACTACAATACCTTCGTGTTCAGTGAATGAATCAAATTGTTCATTAATCAATATTGATAAGCTACATCCCCCCTCGAAATAACTCTATCATTAATAAAAGACTCTTATCTACCATATAATAAATTTAATTTTAAATCCAATTTTTATAAGGCCAATTATGACCAAATTAAATTAGAACTAAATAAACAAGACTGGTCACAACTGTTTGAAAGCAGTAAGAATGTAAATAGCATGCTAAAGGTTTTCTATGGTGTTTTAAATCATGTAATTGATAAATTTGTACCTAAATGCAAGTCTACAACAAGCCGCTACCCACCTTGGTTTGACAAAGCAATTATAAAATCTCTTAAGGAAAAAAATAGACTAAGAATACGATTTAAAAAATATAAAAATCCACGAGACAAAATCGAATTAATACTGGTAACCAAACGTTGCGAAAGTATGGCCAAAAGTTTGTACCAAAAATACATGACTAATTTAGAAGCAGAAATAAATAAGAATCCTAAATTATTTTGGTCTCATATCAAAACAAATCGCGGGGGAACTAGTGCCTACCCCTTAACCATGACTGACGGACTGACTACTTCATCTAATGGCCCAATCATCTGTAATCTTTTTTCTAAGTATTTTTCGTCTGTCTACACTCCAGACAGTAACTTTGACTTTGATGGCTTTGAGTCGGATTATTTAAGCTCACTGAAAAACAGCCAATGCTTAACAATCCCAGTGCTAGAGAGCGACAACATACTAAATAAGTTGAAATCCCTAAAAATCTGTAAGGGAGCAGGTCCTGACGGGATCCCTCCTTTCTTTATTGCTGCATGTGCGTCAGCTCTTGTTATTCCTTTAAAAATAATCTACAATACATCCTTAACCACAGGAATTTTCCCGGCTGAGTGGAAGAAGGCCAAAGTAGTGCCTGTATTTAAATCGGACAAAAAAGATTGCATATCCAATTACAGACCCATCTCTATTCTTTCCACCTTTTTTATATTTTTTAAATCGTATTCTTAGTCTATTTTTTTCCTTAAGAGATTTTATAATTGCTTTGTCAAACCAAGGTGGGTAGCGGCTTGTTGTAGACTTGCATTTAGGTAAAAATTTATCAATTACATGATTTAAAACACCATAGAAAACCTTTAGCATGCTATTTACATTCTTACTGCTTTCAAACAGTTGTGACCAGTCTTGTTTATTTAGTTCTAATTTAATTTGGTCATAATTGGCCTTATAAAAATTGGATTTAAAATTAAATTTATTATATGGTAGATAAGAGTCTTTTATTAATGATAGAGTTATTTCGAGGGGGGGATGTAGCTTATCAATATTGATTAATGAACAATTTGATTCATTCACTGAACACGAAGGTATTGTAGTGAGGATCAGATCTAAAATACGCCCAGAACAGTTCTTTACATTGTTATGCTGGACAAGTCTAGTTACATGCATAAAATCTAGTAGCAGCTGACAAGTATTCGGCATTTTTCCAATGACAGCTCCTGGTTCCCAGCTCAATTTGCTCAAGTTGAAATCCCCGATTATGCATACTGGTAAATTAATTGATTCAAAAATATTATTGCAATTTTCAATAAAGTGTTCAACTGTCGACTGACATACAGGCGGCGGAAGGTAGACTGCACAGAGCACTATGTGCTGCGTAGTACGCGTGGCAGAGGCATCAATGGTGATCCACAGATCTTCGCATTTACTCTGCCATTCCTGATTACACTTAGAGTTAATTTTTCTCGAAACGGCAATTAGCACTCCACCTCCATCTTTGTTGCAATGAAAACCTGTTGTTTCCCTATACCTTCTATACACCACATATCTGCCGTCAAACAGTTCGCTGCTAAGCACACTATAATTCAGCCAGGTTTCCGTTAATACTATTACATCATAATTAATACAGCAAATGTTTCTTATAAATCATTTGTCTTAGTTCTGAGACCTCTACAGTTTTGATAGTATATATTTAAGTGATTGAATTTTAAATTATAATAAGCTACCTAGTTATGTAAAGTACATTTCTTAGGTATTAGGTACTCAGATTTTTGTTTATATCAGGTGCGCTGTGGAGGGTCGTTCCCATACTCAAGTGTCACCGCCGCCACAGCGATAAAGTAGTTGGATTGACATTGATTTATATTAATAAGTTTGTTTAGTCTACAGAATGTGTAGACTATAACTCAAATTTCACCATAGCGATAAGTGCACTGTTAGGATTAAGAATATAGTCTTCAATAAACCATCATCTAAGTAAGACTCCTCGTTTGCTTTAAAATAACCTCCGGCAACGCTCCCGAAACTTAACTGGCACAGCCGGTAGGATATCCGCGAAATAACGCTGTGTCCAAGTACACAAAAATCGGTCTTGCTCGCAGCACCGGGTATCCTCGAACCAAATAAATTAGTTACACTTCGCGTGCTGACTGGAGGTTCCTGTCCACGACACGAGCAGCTCTACGGGTAGGCATTGGATCGAGCAGACTGTAAGTAAACCTTTTTACTGTTCCCGTCTCGTCCTTGTTATTTCCTGTGGTTGTTCCTGTAGGACTTTACTTTAGAATATTATACATTTATTTGCGTATAACTTTTAGACAAAATCGCTGAAAGTTATTCGACTTCTGCACTAAAATCGGCAGGCTTATTGAATAAGATTAGTTGTTGTATATGTAAACCTATATTTAATTAATGAATACTTATTAAGTGTTAATAAGTATTCAAGTAAGATATATTAGTTATTGTACTTAGTTTGATAAATCAATTATTATAAAAATGGAACAAGCTGGACAGGTTGAGATGATTCCTAAAGAAATCTTAGCCTTAATTCCTAGATTTGATGGAGATCAAAATATATTAAATTTGTTTTTGAAAAAATGTGAATACGTCTTAAGTTATTTTAATGGACCAAATAACGTTGCTCAGTCAATTTATAATTTTCATGCTATTACGAGTAGGTTGTGTGGTAAAGCAGCAGCTTTGGTTAGCGAAAGGGAGGATATAATTACTTGGGATCAATTGAGAGCTCTTTTTATCCAACATTTTGGCGACCCTAGATCAGAGGACTGCGTGGCTATTGAGCTAGAAAATTTAAAAATTAAAACTAATGAAACATATTTGGAATTCTGTAATAGAATTCAACAAGTTCGCAGCACTCTCTTCTCCAAGGTCAACTTGCTTGCTAGTGAGGAAATTAAAGTAGCAAAAATGGTAATTTATAATAATTTAGCGCTTAACGTGTTTCTATATAATTTGCCAGAGGATTTAATTCGAATTGTAAGGCTCAGTAATTGCACGAGCTTAGAAAACGCTCTTAGTGTCGTCATGGAAGAGGTTAATTTCCAATTTCAATACAATTCAAAAAATAAAAATATTACAAAACCACCTCAGCAAAATTCCTTTTCTACTAATAACCCTCAAGGTTTTAGATCTCAGTCTTTTTCGAAACCTAATGTGTTGCCTAATAATTTCGGGTATCCTGCTAACCAAAACTTTAAATATGGAGTGCCACAATCGTTCCAAAATAATTTTAGGTCGGGTTTTAATACCAATAATTATAGGGGTAGTGTACCAAACCAAACTCACTTTAAATTTGGTGTACAACCGCCTCAAAGAATAATAAATCAGCAAGGTTTTAGACCAAATTTGGGTTATCCTCAGAACCAGAACAATTTTAAGTTTGGTCTTATACCTCAACAAGGATTTGTGCCGCGATTTAATAATGCACAAAATAGACATAATTATAACGCACCAAACCAGCAATTTAAGTTCGGTATACCGCCGCAACACCAATCACAAACCCACTCACAAGACAATGATGTTTCTATGCGTACTGTCCGTCCCATTAGACATAACATGACACCTAATTCAGAAAATAATAATATATTTTACTTAAATGATAATAATTATCCTGAAGTATTCCTAAAAGGCCGAGCTTTCCAGTCTGATAAAGTCAACGGCGTCGATGAACGACATTCCGAGGTAATACATGTAAATTGTAACAGTATTAATCGATTACCTCATATATTTATACCTGAAATGAACGCACGGCTAATGATTGACACCGGAAGTACTCGGAGCTTCATTAGCCCAGCTAAAACTGATAGATTCTTTTCCGCTTATAAATATAGTGAACCTTTTGAAGTCATTAGTACCCACGCGCGTAGTTCACACGATCAAGTTATAAATATACCCTTACTACAAACTTTTAAAAGTTCACTAAAACATAAATTTTACGTATACGATGTCGATAAGCGATACGATGGAATAATAGGTTCAGATTTATTAAAATTGTTGGACGCAACAATAGACATGAAAGCGCAAATTTTAAAAACTCGAGATACAGAAATACCTATAGTATACAGCCCCACATGTGAAATCACTTTAGACTCCCGCACAGAAACACTAGTAAAAGTGCCAACTGATTTTAATAACGGCGATGCAATTATTGCCTTCAAAGACTTCGGTAATAAAGTACTTATCAATGATGATAATAATACATCTATGCAGGATAATGTAGATAATACTGAAAGAGTCGATAGCCCAGTGCTAAACACAGACTCTTCGGAAACATTGACCGCTCCATCACCTTCAGATATCACCCTACCTTATCCAGTTCGATCTGCTTCTTCTAGTACTCTCACTGCAGATTCATTACCTGAAACAATACATTCTGCGGAAGATATGGATACTAATGGCATCCCTATTTTGGAAGAAGCTATAGACACCAAACCACACCAAGTACTTGTCTTTACCTGGAATAGAAATCCAATATCAGTTAAAGATACATCACGTGATAAACAAAAGATATTAGAGATACACTTACCTGTAGATAACCCTAACTCTATGGGGTTAATAGAGTGCTTCCACTCAACTATCTTAGAGATATATCGCGTTGCTAAATATGAACGGCGGATTACGGACGCGGCCGACGTGATGACATACGCAGTTATGTCTCGTAACCATAGTATTCACTCAGCGACAGGCCTTACGCCTTTTGAAGTTGTCTTTGGACATACTGACTCTAGCAGTACTTTCGCAGTAGATTTTAATAGACAATACACCCAACAACTAGTTAAAGATCATATGAGGGGAACGAAATATCTCTACCAATATCTAACAGATAAAAAAATAGAGCATAAGAAAAAAGTAAAAGAAAAATGCAGTGGTGAAACATCTTTTGACATAAGTAATGGCGAAGATAAGCCTCGTTTCCAAAAAGCTCTAGTTTCTAGCGAAATTAATAGGAACATTTGTCCCGTAAAAATAAATAATCGTGAAACAAAAGTACCAATAAGAGACATTAAACGACCTACAAAGGCCTCTCGTCACATTTCTGGCCCTGGTTACCATGATCCGCATCCTTCAACTTCAAAAGATTGACAAGCATGATCTTGAGAGTAGATCAAGCTAATAATAATAGGTGGATTATTATTAAGGATTTATATTTAAGTTTTATATTTTAACATAATTTAGAATCTAATAATAGAGATAAAAACTCATTTTTACAAGAAGTCGAATAACGTTATTTTTAAATTTAAGTGCTCATTGGTGCCGATTCTCTTGTCACAAATGCGTCTAAACTAGACTAAAAATCTCCAAAATTTAGTTTAATCCTGTCAAACGATGATTTCCCATTCTGAAATAGACTAAAGTGGCATAACTTAACTATATTTTAGTTTGACAGCACTAAGATTGTACTGAGATTTTAATTTAGTGAAAATGACAATTTTGCTATTCTGAATTTGACGTTTTTCACCTAAAATTTTAATTTTCTGACTAATTTTGACCATATTTAATCGCCACCGAAAATGGTGTGGAATATTATTAGTTGTCATGAACTAAAATTCACACGAACATCTCGACTTCGGGTGCAAAAACAGTACTTTACTGGATTTTTTTCTTTTCTTTTGCTTATATCTCGAAAATGGTGTGTCCTATCGCAAAAATAATGAAAATTTCGACCCCCTTTATGAAACCCTTAAACCCCTAATACTCAACACGTAGGTAATTTTTTTTTTTTTTTTCCATACAAAAAGTGAAAAATTCCATATAAAACACGTCGAGGCTGCCCCCACTGCGCGCCTCCGGCTCTAAAAAGTATGTATCACGTGGAGTCGCAATTGTCAAATTCGATTTAGTTGTGTCAAAATATTTTTTTTAATTTAGAGACATTTTACTACAGAATAGCGTTTAAGATTCTCATAGCCAAAAGTAAAGAATTTTAGTGATAGTTTAGTTAGTTTAGTCCGGTGTACAAGAGAATCGGCACCATTATTAGAAATTATGAATTTAATACATACTACAGAACAATCTCATACCTTAACTAATCCTTTTAACCAAACAACAATATCCTCTATCATTCCTAAATATCCTTACCTCTCAGTAAAAGGTTCTACAAATGGTTTTGCTCTCCCGGCCTTGCAACGAGCTCTACGAGGCGTTATTCTTGTACTCGTATTACGAGGACGAGCCCCAGCTACCAATAGAAGATACATGCAGTAAGACATTGATGAGATTTTCCACCGACACCAACTCTTGCTACCCTGTACCAGTGAACATTAAATCTGCCAAGATAAAGCCTATAAGAAGAGGACATTATATTCTGTACAATGAAGTATAAATTAATATATCATGCTTACCAAAATCTACAATAGCGAACTAACTAACGACAAGATAAAAGGCACATGTTTGAACGCTACGATGCATGATGTGAAGATTGCTGAAACGTTGTAACCTCACCGCGCTACCAAGAAGAATAACGAAAGTTACTATTGACCTGGACTGTCACCTAAGTAAATAGCCTGCTAAAATTCAGTGAAAGTGTAGTGAAAAACAAAGTGAAAAAGTTAATAACGTCAAAAGTTTAAACGTTAACACCCTAGTAGTAATAGTGAATGTATCCGTAGGCATAAGTACATACTTAGGTTAATCATTTTAAGTGTTTTTTAAAATTGTGGTCTCTATCGAAATAATCGAAGTAACGATAAGCACTCCAGTGGTAATCATTCCTCCGATAATTTCGAACTTGGGGGGGTAAGAGTTATGTAAAGTACATTTCTTAGGTATTAGGTACTCAGATTTTTGTTTATATCAGGTGCGCTGTGGAGGGTCGTTCCCATACTCAAGTGTCACCGCCGCCACAGCGATAAAGTAGTTGGATTGACATTGATTTATATTAATAAGTTTGTTTAGTCTACAGATTGTGTAGACTATAACTCAAATTTCACCATAGCGATAAGTGCACTGTTAGGATTAAGAATATTGTATTTTAAACTTCAGTCTTCAATAAACCATCATCTAAGCAAGACTCCTCGTTTGCTTAAAAATAACCTCCGGCAACGCTCCCGAAACTTAACTACCTACTCATGCAAACTTAAAAATATAATATATAAATATTAATTTAAGAAAATAAATAAACTGTACAAATTATATAATTTTAGTTAAGCTACTCATGTTTTTAATCAATATGTAATCGGCACCATCAATTTTTCTTACAAATATTTTTTCCGTCCCTGACCCAGGTATACTTATAGTGCATTTCTTTAGCTTTTATCCTGGCCGCTGCGTGGAGAGCTCGATTTGTTGGTGACAGATGTTCTGCGACGTAAACTGGAGACTTTCCTCCAGCGAATCCCAAATGAGAGCAGTTTAATTTTTCTTGTGGATTATCTTGATTATATTTAGTAACAGACGCCAGTAGTCGATCACGTAGTTTAGGTGTCGCGAGTTGTACAATTATCGACCGCGGGCGAGCACTGGAAGTGTTGGACTTAGCAATCCGCGTACAATGTATAATATCTTGCTCCTTGATATCACACTTAACAGCTTGGCCGAGTTGTGTTATAATATTGCACACATTCTCTTTCTTATTTTCAGGTACACATTGTATTTCTAGATTACATTTCCTTGATTGTTGCTCCAAAATATTAGTTCTCGCCTGCAGGTCCTCAAGTGTACTCCGCAGTTCTTTATTTTCGAGCTCAATTTTTTTCATATTTTCCTTTGCTAATTTCTGTTCTTTTTTAATTTCTTCAAAAGTATCATTGATAAAATTAATGGATTTATTTATTTCCTTCACTTCTTCTCTGATCGGCGCAAGTTCCTTGTTTATTGTACACATGATATTTGTATTTATTTGTTTCAACATGTTAATACATTCTTGCTTTATAATTTCTTGTATAATGGAACGGATGTCTTCCTTGTTACACTCTGGCATTGGGGGAGATGGGGCTTCAGTGGCTTGTCTTTTATTTCCTCTACTCGTAGTTACATTTCTTATAGGGGTTGAGTCATTCCTGGACGTCCTTGGAGTGCTACTTAAACATGTTGGACATTTCCAAGATTTCCGTGATCCATTTTTATTTGGAGATTCCTTAATTGACATGCAGGCGTAATGATAGGATTTCTTACATGTATCGCATACCATAAATTTATTGTCGGCAGACTCAAATTCGTTATTGCAACAACCCCAATGAACCGGATTGCTGGACATAATTATATTGAACTAAAGAAATATGAGGAAAGAAATTAAAAATCGTCATCCTCCCAGAGGCAAACGCAATGTAGGTAAAATGTATTGCGCCGATCGCACCAACTTATCTTTGTCTTAGGCGCAACACGCCACCGCTGACGTATCGCACTCGCTGGCAGGTAACAAGCGCAAGCGCACGCCGTTGACACACTTATCCTTACTGCTTAGATGCGCGATTTGCGTGCAGTGCGCAAATTGTGATTTGTCATGCTGTCACTTTATGTTCGTAGCTTTTTATGATTTTTGCACTAAAACTTGTATATTCAATTCACTTTCCGGTGCTTATTTTGTGTATTTCACTTAGATGATTTATTAATTGTCACTATAAACTACTTTACTTTCTTAATTACGAACAATTTGCAAAGAAGAATGCCCATTTTTCACCTGACTATGTATAGTAATGAAATAAATCTTAAAATTCAGCTAATTTAATAGTATATTAATTACGCTTATCACAATTTTAAAAGAAACGCAGGAAAATAATATTTTTTAATATTTCTTTATGCTTATTCTACGTAAGAGTAAACGTATACCATGTTTTGAACGCATCTTAACTTCCCTGTTTTTACAACGTTCCATTTTACATACCGCTACTTGACTTTATTCAACTCTGTTTCTGAGTTTTATATGTATATTACTTTACGTTTTATACAGGGTGTTTAGCAGAACGTTGAACATACGAAAATGGTGGATAGATTGGGTCATCTGCTACTTACTCAGCCCTAATTTAATTGGCCCTGGACCCCAGGATATTAAAAAAATTTTTTTTTGCTTTCTTCTAGTTTCACCACTTTCTTAACTTTAGAGTGTATTTTTTATCACAAATGGATAAAATAGGCATTTTTTTTTATCGTTAATGATGGTAGATTCTTATAAAACTATTGCTTTATTCAGATGTTAGCTAGAAAAAAAGTTATAAGTCCTCAAACTTACAGAAATATGTAAAAAAATACTTGAAACTAAATTTCAACTTGCATTTAAAAAAAAAAAATGGGTTGAGTAAGTAGCAGATGACCCCACCTATCCACCATTTTCGTATGTTCAACGTTCTGCCAAACACCCTGTATAATCAGTAAGTATTTCTATATTAGTATTTTCCTAATTCAGATTAATAAAGAAATAACAAAAATTAAATAAATGAATCATGCAGTATGTAATTGAGTTCGCAAGAGTGAAACGGATTTTTTGGACATTTGACAGTTCTCCGATTGGCATGGCATCGGTTATCGGTGCAGTCCTTCGTTGTTGCGCTTGCGTCTCGTTGTGTAATGTGCCATTTTTTGTGTGTTAGTTCTTTTTACGACCTTATTCACCGCCCCTGGACCTCGATATCTTACTCATCTGACGACCTTTGCTTACTATACCATTGTAAATCCGTCCTCTTGACTATGCCGCCGTCAGCAAAAAGTCGACGTATACTTTAACTGCAACGTCTGCTTGATGCATATACATAGCCAGGTAAGTATCCTATTTAAGACTAAACTTCGAGTGTTAATAATTAGGTATAGCACATTTATTTCTCTATATTTAGTAAGTAACGGCAAGTCCAAACCTAAAAAGTAACATTCATATTTTTTGGACTTCGTAGCGTTTAAACCGTAAAAATGACTATTAGACATTATTTTCTAAACTTAAAGGTAGTCTTTCTACTATACCTCATAACTATACAACATCAATGTATATTTTTTTGTATTATTATTACGAGTATACCAATTTTTCATTATGTGGTGGAGAAAATAAACTTTTTTTTTTTTTTTTTTAATTTTTTTATACATAAACGTTCATTATCAGGTTTTTAAATGTATGGGAAGTGGGCATTGTTCTTTTTGAGATTATTTAGCCCGGAGCTTATTAACATGATTGTCAACCGTTGAATCGCAAAGACTAATGATCTCGTTTGCTCACTCGTTTCGTGTTTTCCGATGCGTTTTGAGTGCCACAGAGTACATTTGAGTGTACGTTGAGTGCTTTCCCGATTGTTCTTCATTTTTCACGACCTTTGCTTTGTATTTTACGGATTCCGACCCTGCCTACCTCGTACGACCCTTGCTTTCACACTGGACACCGAAGATCGCTCACACGTTTGACTTGGAATTGTTATTTTGGATTTTACCGCCGGCTTGTGTATTGGATATTGTTGAAACCACGGAATAGAAAAAACAGTGAAACTATGGATCGCTGTGTGAATTGTGGGACAACAACTGATCACTGCAATACACTGGGTCGACGACCCTTACCCGATGAAACAATTCTGTCAGTGATTCGGCAATGGCTCTCGTACAGGAAGGGAGGCTATAGTAATGCATTACTGTAATTGTATTGTAGGGAGACGAACTATCGGGAATCGATTGCCGATTCCCGGCCACCGTAGGCGCGGGCTTGCGGACGGTGAGCAATGGGTAGCTCGCCGTCCGGTAAGGACCAATCCCGGGTCGACGGCGCGTTGTGTTCCACGCGCGCCTCAAAGAGTGTCAGCGAGTGAAGGGGTCCGATGAGACCATTGCCTGCCGGGGTTGCGGGATTAGTCCGAAAGGGATACCGTGGCCCCCTGGCATTGCACAGGCAACAGAAGGAACACGGGTGGGTTTTAGTCAGTAAGAGTCTGACACGCCCTCCCGCTCCACCCAGAGCGGGAGACGTCATTTGATGATTTCCCACCCAAAAAAAAAAAAAAAAAAAAAAAAGGGAGACGAACTATAGGCTGCTGCGCTCATATAATCTGCATTATATGGTATCTTAGCTGGACTAGGTACCAAGATCATATAGCACCACCTGCACAGTTCCTAGACGACATTTTAATTATAATTGAAGACGAATAAAACACTATAATACTTAAATGACTTTTTATTTTATTTTAGACATCCTTTCCGTAACTCCATGCCTGTTACCTACATAGGTAGGTAGGACTGAAGTCATTGACGTTCATCACATATTTTGCACTTCAGGAATCAGCTGTTAGTTAAAGATTGTAACATAACCTCACTTTTACATAATCTCTTTTATCTCTGTTCTCAGATTGACAAAATCCGCAGAATTTTCAGTGAAAGGCTGATAATATATAAGCTATTAATTGACACCACTTTCATCTTTTTACACCCAGGCCCAAGATTGTATGTAATCGTTTCAGTCTCCTTTTTGCCTATAAAATTAATTATTTGGGGTGCACTGAGAAAACGATTGATGATACCTACATAAAAATTATGTACTACATGATTAGAGTTATTACCTACAAAAAATACCGCGACGGAATATAAATCTAACTATCATAGTTAAGTCACCATAGCAGCTATTGTATTTTAAAATTTAATTAGGTCGCCGGTAGAAACTATAACTATAACTACGACTCGCTCCTTAAATTCGTCCCCATCTAAAGCTGAAAACCTTTTGTTTAGTAGTGTGTCTAAAAGTAGTCGTTTATTTAGCTTCGAACATGTAACGCCTCGTGATGTAGTTAATGTTTTCAACACACTCAAGTCTAAAAACACTGGTGATTACTGGGGAATCTCCATTAAACTTTTGAGTAATATAATAGACATCGTAGCCCCCTATCTAGCTGTTACTTTTAATAAATGTGTTGATTTAGGAACTTTTCCTGACCTCATGAAGAGTAGTAAAGTCATACCATTATTTAAATCAGGTAATAAAAATGACGTTGGCAATTTCAGGCCTATTTCTATTTTACCAGCATTCAGCAAAATATTTGAAAATTCAAATTCAAAAGTCATTTATTCAAACTAGGCTGAGAATCAGCACTTTTCGAACGTCAAAATTACATAAGACAGTCCCCCAAAACGCCCACCCTTCACCACTTCCTAGTGCTTTTGCTGGGAAGAAGAAGTGGCGCAACAAACTCCCCAGCAGCACAGCTGTCTGTTCAGTTAGAAAAAAAATAAAAAAATGATTCTATACAACAGTATGCAAGACAATTTACAATATGCAAAAAATAATTTAAATTAAATAGCTATAATTAATAGCCATATGACAGCTAGCACACGCCAATATACCAACCAAAAGCATCGAGAACTATACTCAAGCAGAAATAAAAATAACTAAAAGTAAACAATATCTAAAAAAAAAAGAAAAAGCCTCCAGGCATAGAGGGCGTGCCCGCTTACATATAGCTGTAACTAGAAGTTACAATTGATAAACTAGGACCATCGAGGTAAAATAAATAATTGTCGAGGTCGCTAGCTAACCACATATTGCAATACAACTCATAAAAAAAACATTGTAATGAGTAGATTATGTCAGCACTAAATTAAAATAAAATTAAAATAAATTGACTTATAAAGTAAAATTATAAACAATTATATAAACTCATATAACCTGTCAGTAGGTAAACTAATTCTGGAGAAAGAACATTTAAACATTGTCTTGAGTTAATCACAGCGACCATCTATTCTTATCATTTAAGTAGTCGTTGATAGAATAGTATGCCTTTGAACAAAGGTTGGACTTTAATTTAGTTTTAAACGCATTAAAAGGCAAATCTAGCAAAGAAGAGGGTAGCTTGTTATAAAAGGTTATACCAAGCCCAACAAATGAGTTATGAACCTTATGAAGCCGGTGAAAGGGAGCACGTAGTTTATCCTTACTTCTTGTGTTAACATTGTGAATATCACTGTTTTTAGTGTATAAGTGTATATTTTGCCTAATATATAAGATGTTGGCGAAGATGAATTGTGATGCCACTGTGAGAATACCGATATCTTTGAAAAAATCTCTTAGAGAAACTCTGGCACCTAGCTGGTAAATTGCTCGAATAGCTCGTTTTTGGAGGACAAATATATTTTGAATATCTGCAGCTTTGCCCCACAGCAGAATACCATAGGACATAACGCTATGAAAATAACTAAAATAGACTAACCGAGCTGTATCAACGTCAGTGTATTGTCTTACTTTTCTGACGGCGTAGGCGGCCGAACTGAGCCTTCCCGCTAGGCTCGATATATGTTGGCCCCACTGAAGTTTGGCATCTACTGTTATGCCCAGAAAAACTGCCGAGTTTACAGTTTCAAGCACCTCTTTATCTAAGACGATGTTGGGTCCTAGATTTCTAACATTTGGAAGGGCAAACTTTACACATTTCGTTTTTTTGGCATTGAGAACTAGGTTATTTGTCGTAAACCAATCCGTAACCATTGATAGTGCACTGTTTACATCGTCAAAATCTTGTCTATTCCTGTGTACTTTAAAAATAAGAGAGGTATCATCTGCAAACAGTACAACTTCACAGATACCCTTTAAATAGAATGGTAAGTCATTGATATATACTAAGAACAAGAATGGACCCAGTATTGAGCCTTGAGGTACACCTAACTGAACTGGTGTGCACTGAACTGGTAGCCCGGAAGATTTTACACCATCAACATCTACACATTGCGACCTATTATTTAAATATGAATTTAAAACGTTGAGAGCTTCGTTTAGCACACCATAATGACGCAGTTTACGCAAAAGCGTGTCATGGTGCACGCAATCAAAGGCTTTGGAGAGATCACAGAAAACTCCAATAGCATTTTGAGAGTTCTCCCATGCGTTAAATATGTGTTTCAGGAGAGCAACACCCGCATCTGTAGTCGAACGACCCTTTGTAAAGCCATATTGTTCATTATGAAGGAGGCTATTTAAATTAAAATGTCTTAGCAACTGCTTGAGTATTAACTTTTCAAATATTTTGCTGAATGCTGGTAAAATAGAAATAGGCCTGAAATTGCCAACGTCATTTTTATTACCTGATTTAAATAATGGTATAACTTTACTACTCTTCATGAGGTCAGGAAAAGTTCCTAAATCAACACATTTATTAAAAGTAACAGCTAGATAGGGGGCTACGATGTCTATTATATTACTCAAAAGTTTAATGGAGATTCCCCAGTAATCACCAGTGTTTTTAGACTTGAGTGTGTTGAAAACATTAACTACATCACGAGGCGTTACATGTTCGAAGCTAAATAAGCGACTACTTTTAGACACACTACTATACAAAAGGTTTTCAGCTTTAGATGGGGACGAATTTAAGGAGCGAGTCGTAGTTATAGGTATGTTGGCAAAAAACTCATTAAACGCCTCAGCTACGTCAGCTGCTTTAGTAACTAATTTATTATCGACCATAATCTCAAGTTGTTTATCTTGCTTAACCGATTTACCCGTTTCATTGTTAATAATTTTCCAAGTGGTTTTTACTTTATTATTGGAATTTTTAATTGTATCGCTTAAAAATTTAGATTTAGCAAAAACACTAACCTTTTTAAATAATTTTGAATAATTTTTGACGTACTCTAGGAAAGGAGTATCAAATCTATATTTTTTCAAACCATATAACTCGTATAGTCTCGCTCTACTTTTATAAATACCCGGAGTGGCCCATTGATTAAAGCCAACGGAGGTGCCATTAATGTCAATAGTTTTAGTCTTGAAAGTAGATTGGTACTCTTTTTGCACAACATCAAAAAGGGCTGCATACATTTCATTAGGATTGATGGATGAAAAGTTAATACTCAAGCAGTTGCTAAGACATTTTTAGCCTCCTTCATAATGAACAATATGGCTTTACAAAGGGTCGTTCGACTACAGATGCGGGTGTTGCTCTCCTGAAACACATATTTAACGCATGGGAGAACTCTCAAAATGCTATTGGAGTTTTCTGTGATCTCTCCAAAGCCTTTGATTGCGTGCACCATGACACGCTTTTGCGTAAACTGCGTCATTATGGTGTGCTAAACGAAGCTCTCAACGTTTTAAATTCATATTTAAATAATAGGTCGCAATGTGTAGATGTTGATGGTGTAAAATCTTCCGGGCTACCAGTTCAGTAAGGTGTACCTCAAGGCTCAATACTGGGTCCATTCTTGTTCTTAGTATATATCAATGACTTACCATTCTGTTTAAAGGATATCTGTGAAGTTGTACTGTTTGCAGATGATACCTCTCTTATTTTTAAAGTAGACAGGAATAGACAAGATTTTGACGATGTAAACAGTGCACTGTCAATGGTTACGGATTGGTTTACGACAAATAACCTAGTTCTCAATGCCAAAAAAACGAAATGTGTAAAGTTTGCCCTTCCAAATGTTAGAAATCTAGGAGCCAACATCGTCTTAGATAAAGAGGTGCTTGAAACTGTAAACTCAGCAGTTTTTCTGGGCATAATAGTAGATGCCAAACTTCAGTGGGGCCAACATATATCGAGCCTAGCGGGAAGGCTCAGTTCGGCCGCCTACGCCGTCAGAAAAGTAAGACAATACACTGACGTTGATACAGCTCGGTTAGTCTATTTTAGTTATTTTCATAGCGTTATGTCCTATGGTATTCTGCTGTGGGGCAAAGCTGCAGATATTCAAAATATATTTGTCCTCCAAAAACGAGCTATTCGAGCAATTTACCAGCTAGGTGCCAGAGTTTCTCTGAGAGATTTTTTCAAAGATATCGGTATTCTCACAGTGGCATCACAATTCATCTTCGCCAACATCTTATATATTAGGCAAAATATACACTAAAAACAGTGATATTCACAATGTTAACACAAGAAGTAAGGATAAACTACGTGCTCCCTTTCACCGGCTTCATAAGGTTCATAACTCATTTGTTGGGCTTGGTATAACCTTTTATAACAAGCTACCCTCTTCTTTGCTAGATTTGCCTTTTAATGCGTTTAAAACTAAATTAAAGTCCAACCTTTGTTCAAAGGCATACTATTCTATCAACGACTACCTAAATGATAAGAATATTATGGTCGCTGTGATTAACTCAAGACAATGTTTAAATGTTCTTTCTCCAGAATTAGTTTACCTACTGACAGGTTATATGAGTTTATATAATTGTTTATAATTTTACTTTATAAGTCAATTTATTTTAATTTTATTTTAATTTAGTGCTGACATAATCTACTCATTACTATTTTTTTTTATGAGTTGTATTGCAATATGTGGTTAGCTAGCGACCTCGACAATTATTTATTTTACCTCGATGGTCCTAGTTTATCAATTGTAACTTCTAGTTACAGCTATATGTAAGCGGGCACGCCCTTTATGCCTGGAGGCTTTTTCTTTTTTTTTAGATATTGTTTACTTTTAGTTATTTTTATTTCTGCTTGAGTATAGTTCTCGATGCTTTTGGTTGGTTTATTGGCGTGTGCTAGCTGTCATATGGCTATTAATTATAGCTATTTAATTTAAATTATTTTTTTGCATATTGTAAATTGTCTTGCATACTGTTGTATAGAATCATTTTTTATTTTTTTCTAACTGAACAGACTGCTGTGCTGCTGGGGAGTTTGTTGCGCCACTTCTTCTTCCCAGCAAAAGCACTAGGAAGTGGTGAAGGGTGGGCGTTTTGGGGGACTGTCTTATGTAATTTTGACGTTCGAAAAGTGCTGATTCTCAGCCTAGTTTGAATAAATGACTTTTGAATTTTGAATTTTGAAACAAGTTGGTTACATTCGTATCGTAAGGGTATTTATGTAGCAGTAAAATAATTTTTAATTCATTCGAATCGGACGTTAAATTTCGAAGTTATCACGAGTATAAAAATGCAGTACCTACGCGAACTTCTCGACGCGCCGCCCGCGCCGCCGCCGCCCGCCGCGAAGTTCCCTACTTACTCTAGGTTAGAATTAATTGCTACGAGGTGTAGGTATGAGTCTGATGCCGCAAATATAGTTTTTATAATTTTTGTCTATTTGTCTGGATGTATATTCTGGATTAACGCAAAAACTAGTGAACGGATTTGGATGAACGGACCATGCGTCATTTTGGACCCAACTCTAGTGATCATATCAAATCAAATCAAATCACTTTTATTTGTTAACACAGATAAAGAAATACAGATCTTGAGTTTGATGAACAGAACGCTATGTTTTGCCAGGGCGTGCACAAATATGGTGTGCATCTAGTATGTATAAATATTATCACGCATTAAGGCTGTTTTACATTTAACATTAAGTACATAGTTTGTTACAATATTGAGTACGCAATGGATTTCTTTTGACTGCCGATAAGCTGACAAATATGCGGGTTTTTTTTACAAACAATGCAGTTTCCATTATATACATTTCTGGCATTGTCAATATATTTAGTTTTTGAAATATGAAATACAGCTATTCGTTTTTAGACCACACATAGACGTCACACAGCGTTTCTGCATCCTAAATACAACCTCCCTATTAGCTGACTGCCCTCAAAAATAATACCGTACCGTAAAACAGAAGCTGCAAGTCCATGGTATGTTGTTAACAATGTCTCAATATTAACCTTTTTTGAAAGTTGAAATAGTGCATACGCATCATATTATGTCAGTATGAATGTTCCAAGTCAATTTACTATCAATAGTCATTCCTAAGAATTTAGCAGTATCAACTTCCTGAATTCAATTGAAATATTGATTTATTCTCATAATGTGTTACGTATTTAACATTACAAAAAAGTGTTTGAAGTCACTTAAATCAAAAAAGTACCAGAAAATGTATTTTTATCATAAAACAAATAAGAAATCACGTATACCACATTTTTCAATACGCCATCAAGCTCCTCAACATTCGTCATTCAAAACAGTGCCATCTATCATCCTAATAAAAATGTTACGACACTTGACACTTTATTGCGAAACATCATTATGTAGGCTTAATTGTGGACGGATTGTTAGTGAATTATCAGAATTATTATAATTACTAAAACAATAAAGAAGAGGAAAACACACCACACTGTACACATCGTTTAATTAGTAATTTAGAACTTATTTTATATTCTCATTGTTTTATTGTCTTAGTTTATGTATTAATTAATTATTACATAAACTAAGACAATAAAACAATGAGAATGAAATTATTATTGTTTCTTAAATTTATGTTACGCACATTCACAGCTAAAGGTATATTTTTATTTTTATTACATGTACATACTACGATCGGTTGAATCACACATAATTCAGTGAAAAAGAGTACTTACCCGATATATTACATCACACAGGGGGACGTCAATAGGTCATTCCATAGGTAATTGCTGAAAACCAGCGCTGTTGACGTTAGGTTGGCCCGAAGTCACAGCATTTCGCTGAGCAATGGCCTGTTCTTGCACAGATACGACGCACAGTTTAATTTCTCATATTATTTATTATTATTATAAAATAATGTAGTTCTATTCTATTTTTCTTTGTGGCAATAGTGCCGATGTCGACAATTCGGCCAATGTCAGATGTGTTAAGAGAAAAGATGCGAAGGAAGGTTACAAGTTTTTTTTTTTTATAAATGTCATTAAAAAAAAAAGGGTACTGGTTGTATTTAGTGTGACACTTGTTAACGGGTATACGTAGAACCGTAGACAGAGAATGCTAGTAGAACACTAAGACAAACAGATAAAAATATAGTTAGTTAAATTATAAGTATGTTTATTTATGATCACAAACCACACAAAAATCATCATAATTTGATGTCATTGATACGGATAAAAAACATCAAAGCCGCAAAGAGCTTTGGGGAAGAGTGTGTTAGTAGGGATGGAAACTTAATTGGGACAGGGATCTTTAATTTAGGGAGATGACTATACAAGGCCATTCCAAAGTACCTTCATCCAACCCACATTCGCAGAGCGATGTGTCTCTGACCCGGATTTTATGAAGGAAAACCGGAGAACAGCAATGGCCTATACGGAGATGGCAAAGAATAGATATTGCTTTCTTGGATATCTTCTTATAGGGATAGAACCAGGACTTGGGGGTCACATTGGGCTGTATTGCGTGATAAAAAGCACCTTTCCGTTTACTTGAATTTTGCCACTGCACTTGCCATGAGGTTAGCAAGCTCTTTTTGGGAAGGCTCAGCAAATCGTAGCCCTGACATTGGAAGTGTTTGAGATCAACGTCTTGGGACGCAACAGCATCAACATATTCGTTTCCTCTTATGCCACCATGACTTGGAATCCAAACCAAGTGAACGGTTTTTTGATTCTTGGCACAAGAGAAAAGAGACTTTTTTATTTGAAGCAGAATTGGGCTATGTAGTTTACTTTTAAAAGGATTCTGCTCCAAAGCTTGTAAACAACTAAGTGAGTCTGTAAAGATGACACCAAATCGAATGCTATGAGCCTCTATAAATAAACACGCTTCTAATATGGCCACGCACTCACCCGTAAACACTGAAGATTGTACAGGACATTTGAATTTTAAAACAATTTTGGAATTTTGGTAGTAAACCGCAGCACAAGTGCAACTTGCATCTGATAATTTAGAGGCGTCCGTGAAAAATCTTTCAAAATTGTACCAACGCTGACCAACCACCGCATTGAAAATAGAGTCAGCGGAAGAAGACTTTTTCGATATGCCAACATTGTAGAAAATATCTGGTTTAAAACAAATAATTTCATAATCAAAACTGAAGATAGGAAGATTCGGAAACTGAATAATGGAGGAATCTAAATTTTGATAACAACGAAAGGATTTTAAAAACAAAGGGACTTCTTTATGGTTCCAATAATTAGAACTCAAGGCATACAACATCCAAGTCTTCCACTTTTTGAACAAGAGGGTGGGAGGATTTGGTAATAACTCTAGCCCAAAATCTGGAAGCTAGACTGCCTTCTCAGGGCCAGGGGTGGTTCTGCGCACTCTACTTGCAATGTGTTAATAGGAGAGGACTTCATACATCCTGATATGATCCGTAGACATTTAGCCTGAATTCTGTCCAACTTTTCCAAAGCACCTTTGTTGCAGGGAATTAAAAGAAAGGATCCGTGTAGTCCATAACACTCCGGATTAAGGCATTGTATATCAATTTCATGGTGTAGGGATGTGCATCCCACCAGATACCGGCGAGTACTTTTAATATGGGAATAGTTCTCTCGCATCTATTCACTAAATAATTTAGGTGATGCAAACCACTCAATTTGGAGTCCAAAAAAACGCCTAAAAATTTAACTTTTCGAGAAACCGGTATACATTGCCCTTGGAAGCTCACTGAAATTTTAGGAATTAGCCTCCTGCGGAAAAATACAACTACAGCACTTTTGGGGGCAGACAGACTCAGACCGTGTGAATTTAGCCATTGGTTTAGAGAATCCAGGGATACGCAGAGAGATGTATGTATGTTCGAAAAAATCTACATCTCTATAGTAAGATAAGTGACAGGCATAATTTTAACACAAGAAATAGGAACAAATTAGATCAACTACGTTTCAGATTTTCTAAAGTACACACTTCTTTTATGGAGTACTGTGTAAAATGTTATAATAAAATACCATTCGATATTCTTCAACTAAATGACAAGAAATTTAAAACTTGCATTAAACGCACACTATGTAGACAAGCATACTATAAGTTGGATGATTATATCGTAGATAAAAATTCTTGGCTAAATGCTGGTCCTGCTCCATAGCCACTTGGGCTCACTAGTTAAAAAAAAAATATGGTAGAGTTGCTTCCCCATTTTAATTTTTTTTAATTTTTTCTGACTACGAACATAATGTTTATTTTTTATTTTTTTATTTAGCCACATTTTAATTATTGAATACTCCAATAGATAATATTGATTTTCTTTCTTTTGGTGGTAAAATTCTTTAAAGGTTACAAAATACATTGCAAACTATAGTTTTGTATAACTTAGACGCATTTTTATTTTCAATATTTGTAAATGTGAGTACCATGGAGTCGTTTACTGTGTTGTATTTTGACTTGAAAGAGCAGGGTAGTTGAGAGAATGTCATGCTCACTTAAATGTCTCGCTGATGGTGGCGAGTGTGTTGGATCATTCGGTTCCCTACAAAATGGTTGAGCTGGATGGTGCTGATCCACGCGTCATGTTCGTGAACGGGCGCCGTCAGTTGAGACTGGTTGGTCATCTCTTATCTGCCAGGGCTTATTTTTAATCGTTTTTTTTTTTTTTTTTTTTTTTTCTTTACATTGTTCTCACATATAGATTCAACAAGAGTAATGTACCCAGGATTTTGTAATTTCTATATTTAAAAGAGTGTCCTTGGAGTCTCTTGCCCGTTCTTCTCCATAGAGATCTACGTTTTGGAATGGGCAACTAGCTTCAACTTTCTGACTAACTGACTCTTTGACAATTCAAAAGTGCCTGTAAAGGGTGTAATTGAAATAAATGCTTTGAGTTTGAGTTTGAGTTTGATGATGCAGCTTCGCTAACTGATTTATTAGTGATAATTATATAAAGCCAAGTCCTTGGCGTACTGAAGAATTTGACAATCGTTATTAAGGCATGAACCAATGTCAGATGTATTTAAGTTGTACAGTAAGGGACTAAGAACAGAGCCTTGTGGTGGGCCCTTCCATGACATCCTGACGTCAAATTCCTCACCAGGGACTCTCAAAACCAAAATTTGAGACATGAGCAAATTGCAGATGCACTTTACCATTCTCTCCGGTATTCTCAGCTGTTGTAATTTTTGCCTGAGAATGGAAAGAAGGACATTGTCATAAGCAGAGGAAATGTCTAAGAAGTCAGCGACTACAGATTCACATTTGGAAAACGATGAGCGTATATCTGATACCAAAACCCCAATACTATCGATGGTACCGAGTCCCTTTCTAAAACCAAATTGAGACTTAGAAAGTAAGCCTCTCGATTCCACTATAAATTCTAGCCGATTCTGTTCCAATAATTTTGCAAGGACTGATGACAAAGCGATTGGTCTGAAACTATTTGGATCATCAACATTTTTGCCAGGTTTTAAAATAGGTAAGATATTTTGAGTTTTCCACTGATCGGGAACCCAGCCATTGGGGTAACAAAAATTGCAAATGTCTAAAAAATATTTTTTGCTCTATAACCTGCGTGTGACATAAAGGAACAATACCGTCTATACCGGGGGCAGAGTCATGAACATGTTTTAAAACAGTGTTAAGCTCTTGCATAGAAAATGGAGCATCAAAAGGATCCTCTGAAGAAATGAAAGATGGCTGATTATATTCTGCTTCCGATGGAACATATGGAGGGGCCTGCAGTTTATCAAAGAACTTGTCAGCAGTCCCTCGGGGAATGGGAGAAGAAATTGAAGGGGAACATCCAGATCTAAAACGATTGATCTTCTTCCATACAACTGAGAAAGGAGTGGAGGGGGACAGAGAACCGCAAAAATCAGCCCAACCAGCACGTTTCTTCCTTCAGCAGCCTTTTAGATTTAGCGAGAGCCCTATTAAATGCTATTATATGTTATATATAGGTTATCGCTAACCATCTCGTTGTACACCATCTCAGCATCATCTCTTTCTCTTATGGCTGTTGTGCATTCCTGGTCCCACCATGGTGCAGGAGGAATCTTTCCACGAGCTGCGTTTTTAACAGGGGAGCATGAGTCTGCACTAGCTGTAATGGCAGAAATGAAGTTATTATAACAGTTTGACACTTGGAGGGGACCAAGAGCATCAAAATCATGCTGAACTAAATTTGGAAGTGTATCAATCTTGTCCTCCAATAATGAGCAATACTTTGACCAATCAGGATTAGATAAATTAAACCTCAAGAGAGGAGGGCTTGATTTTTCTAAATAAGTTTTTTCTGCCTGATAAATTAAAATAGGATAATGGTCACTACCATGTGACAAACTGGTACACTCCCAATGAAATGACGCTGCAATACGCAGTGAGCAAAAGGTGAGGTCAACACAACTCTTATTCTGTCCAGGAAGAGACCTACGTTGGACAACCAAACTCGAGGTGGCCCGCAGAGGCGGCGCCGGCACTAGCCTTGGATCGCGGAAGTCGTATTAGATCCCGTGATCCCCGGCGCAAGTGTAAGACGGAACACCGGGGTGGTTTTAGTCAGTAAGAGTCTGACAGACCCCTCTGCCCTCCCCAGGGCGGAGGACATCCATGAGGATTTCCACCCGAAAACAAAAAGAAAAAGGAGGAATCGACAGAGGCCGGACTTTGAAGAGAGTCTATTATACGGATAAAATTTGTAGTTTGTTGAAGAGAATCTATTGTAGGGATAGAATTTGTAGTTTGTTGAAGAGAATCTATTGTAGGGACAGAATTTGTAGTTTGTGATATATTATTAATTGGTATTCCTGGGTAAAATATCCTCTGTTAATTGATGGGAGATTGAAAGACGACGACTCACGACGGCGACAGTTTTTAATATTTTTCAATAATTTTAGCACTCCCATTTGGAATTCGAGGACTTCATCATCGTCAAACTTATCTAATGATGGTACATAATATTATCCCATTAAAAAATGAAAGATTCATAGTTTTAGGTTCATTATTTGAATAAGAATCCATAAATTTCATCATCTTCGCATCTAGAGGACTAACTGCATTCTTCATAGGTCTTTTACGTATAAGTACTTTTAGGTATTGGGCTCAATGTCGCCATATTATCTTGTGTGTATAGAGTTTACTTCTGATGTTTCGTTTCCTTCAGAATTATTTTTCTGTTTTTTCGGATTCTGCGTTGTTATTTTCGGTAGTAATATTGCTTATTGTCTCTTTAGGTTGTATTACTTTTTGCAGAAAGGATAACTGTTTACTATAAACATAAGGTTTTGCTGTTTTGGCGCCACTTTCTGACCTCTTCTGATCTTGTATCTCTTAATAATGATCGATTATAATTATCTCTTATATGAGTCCACCTCTGAATTTACGACAAATAACCTAGTTCTCAATGCCAAAAAAACGAAATGTGTAAAGTTTGCCCTTCCAAAAAAAAACCCAAAAAATCTAGGACCCAACATCGTCTTAGATAAAGAGGTGCTTGAAACTGTAAACTCGGCAGTTTTTCTGGGCATAACAGTAGATGCCAAACTTCAGTGGGGCCAACATATGTATATCGAGCCTAGCGGGAAGGCTCAGTTCGGCCGCCTACGCCGTCAGAAAAGTAAGACAATACACTGACGTTGATACAGCTCGGTTAGTCTATTTTAGTTATTTTCATAGCGTTATGTCCTATGGTATTCTGCTGTGGGGCAAAGCTGCAGATATTCAAAATATATTTGTCCTCCAAAAACGAGCTATTCGAGCAATTTACCAGCTAGGTGCCAGAGTTTCTCTGAGAGATTTTTTCAAAGATATCGGTATTCTCACAGTGGCATCACAATTCATCTTCGCCAACATCTTATATATTAGGCAAAATATACACTAAAAACAGTGATATTCACAATGTTAACACAAGAAGTAAGGATAAACTACGTGCTCCCTTTCACCGGCTTCATAAGGTTCATAACTCATTTGTTGGGCTTGGTATAACCTTTTATAACAAGCTACCCTCTTCTTTGCTAGATTTGCCTTTTAATGCGTTTAAAACTAATTTAAAGTCCAACCTTTGTTCAAAGGCATACTATTCTATCAACGACTACGTAAATGATAAGAATAGATGGTCGCTGTGATTAACTCAAGACAATGTTTAAATGTTCTTTCTCCAGAATTAGTTTACCTACTGACAGGTTATATGAGTTTAAGTATATAATTGTTTATAATTTTACTTTAAAGTCAATTTATTTTAATTTATTGTTGACATAATCTACTCATTACAATTTTTATGAGTTGTATTGCAATATGTGGTTAGCTAGCGACCTCGACAATTATTTATTTTACCTCGATGGTCCTAGTTTATCAATTATAACTTCTAGTTACAGCTATATGTAAGCGGGCACGCCCTTTATGCCTGGAGGCTTTATTTTCTTTTTTTTAGATATTGTTTAATTTTAGTTATTTTTATTTCTGCTTGAGTATAGTTCTCGATGCTTTTGGTTGGTATATTGGCGTGTGCTAGCTGTCATATGGCTATTAATTATAGCTATTTAATTTATAATTTAAATTATTTTTTTGCTTAGTGTAAATTGTCTTGCATACTATTGTATAGAAACATTTTTTTTTTTCTAACTGAACAGACAGCTTTGCTGCTGGGGAGTTTGTTGCGCCACTTCTTCTTCCCAGCAAAAGCACTAGGAAGCGGTGAAGGGTGGGCGTTTTAGGGGACTGTCTTATGTAATTTTGACGTTGGAAAAGTGCTGATTCTCAGCCTAGTTTGAATAAATGACTTTTGATTATTGAATTGAATTTTGAATTTGAATTTTGAATAAATAGTTTCGCTGTAAAAGACAAACATGGTAAGTTATACTGAATACTGCAGGGCGAGCACAAAGTGCCAAAACGTTTGTGACTTGAAGTTTTAAAAATATAAAGTAGGCACCTAGTGGATGATTTGTGTATTTAATAAGAATAGGCACTTGTCAAAATAACTTAACGATTCATACATACGACTCACGACACGATAAAAACCAACTTATGCCTATATTCTTTTATCATGTCTTGTCACGATCGCTTTGGTTCTCTGTGCTCATCCTGCTGAATACTTTACATAATATATATTGAGGTTTTTTTTTCAGGTATTTAGCATCAGGTAGGTATTTTCCATGAAAGATTTACACTATGCATATAAAGTTGGAGTATCGACTATAAGTGGGATCATCTGGGATGTTTGCTGGTCGCTGTGGGATGTTCTTCAGGGAGAATATCTTCAAACGCCTTGTTCAGAAAATGAATGGATGAAAATTGTGGAAGGTTTTGAAAGAAAGACTAATTTCCCTCATTGTCTAGGTGCCATTGACGGGAGACGCATAAAAATCTTAAAGCCTGCTCATAGTGGATCCATGTACTTCAATTATAAAGATTACTTTTCCATTTTACTACTTGCAGTGGTTGATTCTGTATACAGATTTATATATGTTGACATAGGATCATACGGTAAAGAGTGTGATTCAACCATTTTGAAAAACTCCGTCTTATGGAAAAAAAAATAATGATGTTTCGCTGCATATACCCAAACCAAGACCATTATTAGAAGGTGGAGACAGTATGCCTTATGTATTTATTGGTGATGAGGGATTTACTCTACATAATTACTTACTACGTCCTTTTGGAGGAACACATTTAGATTTACGTAAAAAATCTTTATTTACCGTCTGAGCAGAGCAAGAAGATACGTGGAGTGTGCTTTTGGTATCTTAGCAGGAAAATGGAGAATCCTATTCGCCAAGTCTAATGATAGAAATCGTAAAAGCATGCATCGTGTTACACAACTACGTGCATGAACATGATGGACACAATTTTGAAGAGGTGGCAAATCCTCTATTATTTGAAAATCTTCAAAGTACGTCAATTCGAAACGTTCAAGCGAACAGCGTAAGATCTACTTTTAGTCACTATTTTTTATCAAACGAAGGCTCTGTCTCATGTAGGTCCCATGGCAAAACGAATATATTTAGAACTAAGTAAAACATAAATAGAGTTACTTAAGTAAAACATGTTGTAAAACAATTATACAAAGTGTCAAGGGATCATCATTGGCAGCCCACGCGGTATAAGCAAGGTGGACGGTACAACCTTGCCGCCAGTTCTCTTTAATGGTACGATCGTGCCTCTTAGCACTGACGTGAAGGACTTAGGCTTGCATATTGATAGTACCCTGAACTGGCGTACTCAAGTCGCTAGGGTAAGCCAGAAGGTTACTGGAACACTGCGGACTCTGTACCGACTGAAAAATGTATTACCATCGAGTACGAAGACAATGCTTGTGCAGTCCTTAATCTTCCCTATCATCGATTATGGTGATGTGTGCTATTATGACCTGAATGCAGATCTCCTCGACAAACTTGACCGTCTTCTCGATAATTGCATTCGATTCGTTTTCAATCTGCGTAAATATGATCATGTCTCTGCGCATCGGTCGCTTCTAAGGTGGTTGCCCATACGCCAGCGCAGAGAGCAAAGGGCGCTGACCACCTTGTTTTCATTTCTTGACTCTCCCTCTTCTCCTAGTTATTTGGCCCCCCACTTTCAGTACATTTGTGCCAATCACAATAGAAATCTACGTTCATCTCACAATCGTCTTCTTCAATGTCCCACTCACCGCAACAAAATCCCCAGCAGCACAGCTGTCTGTTCAGTTAGAAAAAAAAAATGATTCTATACAATAGTATGCAAGACAATTTACAATACGCAAAAAATAATTTAAATTATAAATTATCAATTACTATCATGATTTCCTTCCAAGCAGATTGAGTTGCGACGCGATTTTTATAAAGTTCCATAGTTTTATCCCACAAAATGGGCTTTTGTTCCACTAAAGAAATTAATAATTCGTTATCTATAGACATATATTCGTTAACTATTTTTATTTTTTTATAGAAGATTCGTCAACCATTTTGAAACAACAAACACAAATACGCGCGACCTTTCCAAAAGACGCCAAGAGACTAAATGCTTGTTCGGTTGCTATTCGATGAAAAACGTATGAACATTGTGTCATGTGAACGAGACAGAGCTAGCTATACTATGGGGTACGTATTTGAATACCGTATCGAAAATTAAAATACCTACGTTTAAAATACCAATGTTCAAAACCTCGAAAATTTAAATATCGATTATATTAAAATGTCGAAATTTTTTATTTTTTACACGTCGAAGATTAAAATGTCGAATGACATTATGCCTAAGTTCATAATATCTACGTTAAAAATACCTACTAGTTAAAATACAAGTACAAGTGTGTTTTATTTTGGGTTTTTATTATGTAAAAATAATTAAAGTATGAGGTTTTCCTTGTTTTTTTTTGTAACCCACCTAGTAACTGATTACCATCTAGCAAACAAGCATGCAGCAATCATGCAACTTGCAAGCAAGCATGGTTTCTGTCACGGCTCCGGCGCTGCAGGGCTCCGGCAGTCCCCCGCGAGCTTAACGTCGCAGATGGTCTAAACGCTCACTTCGACTTGTTGGCCGGCTTAGCCGGCCAGCCTCAGCTGCGGCGTTGTTAAAACTACCTGCTCCTCAGCTCACGGGCTGCCTCGCCCCTCCGCGCCTACCCGATTCTAAATTACACTCTAGGGGTAGGGCAGACAAGACTACGTGGAGTCGGTTTTGCAGCAATATGTTTCTGTCACTAACTTTAGTAGCACAACATATCGACTTTCAAGAAAATATTTTAATTTAAAGACCTAAATAATACCTTCACGATTGACCTATGCTTGTACACTGGACACTGATTTTCATAGGTCGAAATTGTTCCAAAACCGAATTGGGGCACCCCGAATTTACGTAGTCTTTTGGCTGTGACCCCTAGAGTGTATATAAAAATCCCTATAACTGTAACAAAGCATCTATGTCTCTATGTGCCTATCCTTTGTTACGTAAGGGCGAAGGGGTTGCACTTCCCGAAGCGCCGGAGACGTTGCAGAAGCAACCTTTTTCCACTCATACTACTTATATCAAAATTTGTTCGATATTTTAACTACGGCACGGTTGGCGCAGTGGTTAAGCGATTGACTGCTGCGCTGCGTGTCGCGGGTTCGATTCCCGCACGGAACAAATATTTGTATGACCTACATTAGTTGTTCCGGCTCTGGCTGTTTGTGTATGTGAGCTTAAATGTATTTAAACGCACCCACGATACAGGAGAAATTCCAAGTGTGAGGTAAAGTTTAAAAAAAAAAATAAAAAAAAATTGTAGGTACGTAGTTTTAGGGTGAATTAATGAATGTATAAAATGTTGAAAATTAACCCATTTTTACACGTAGGTATATTCAATTTCGATGTTCAAATAATATATGTAAACATCGATATTTAGGACATTCGATAATCTGTTTTCGATATTTGGATCTTTCGATGTAACTTTTATTGGTGTTTTTTTGTGTATTTAGATTTTAGATATATTAGACGTAGAATATTTAACCATTCGATAATACATATAAACTTTCGTTATTTTAATTTCGAGTTCGATATTTCTATTTTCGATGTTTTGAACATCGATATTTTAACAGTAGGTATTTTAACCTTCGATATTCAAATACGTACCCATACTATGTGCCACTGCAAGCCGAATACGTTAAAGTTCATTCGAATTGCTTGACAAGTCCGTTGAGTATTCGTTTAAACGCTTAGACGGTGTACGATTTTTGGCAGTACAAACGACATGTGAATGGTTCTATGTACAATGTATGTGCCACTATTTATTCGTTAAAACGCATACTGCAAAAAAAACGTGCAGGACAATGCCGTGTGAACCCAGCCTGAGTGTTGTGCATCTATTCTGAAAAAACCCAATTGTTACTAAAAATACTATCGCAAATATTCGTAGTCTTAATGCTAACTTTGATAGTTTGAATATCCTCCTACAGAGATTTCAATTTGAATGTGACATTATTGTTTTTTCGGAGTATTGGATGTCGTGCATTCGGAATCTTCCTATCCTCGATGGATATCTAAGTTTCTCCACATCCTTGCACTATAACCAGAATTATGGGGTTGTAGTATACATAAAAAATAATATAGAGATATAGAGGATAGGAGATATAGAATAATATAGAGGCAAACTGCATACTTATTAAAACGAATTATGATGTGGCTGTTATAGCACCTATACCGTCCTTTTTGTTTCAAAAATATAAATAATTTCTTAATCACCTTACAAAAAAAATATAGATGGTTTATGTGGCGAATTGTTGCACTTCAGGAATCAGCTGTTAGTTAAAGATTGTAACATAACCACACTTTTACATAATCTCTTTTATCTCAGTTCTCAGATTGACAAAATCCGCAGAATTTTCAGTGAAAGGTTGATAATATATAAGCTATTAATTGACACCACTTTCATCTTTTTACACCCAGGCCCAAGATTGTATGTAATCGTTTCAGTCTCCTTTCTGCTTTCGAGTTTAGTCTATTAAAGAGAAAAGGACCGAGGTACAGGTAAAATTTGGATACAAAAGCATGTTTTGTTGTATTTTGTGGACAATACCTTTTTTTTGTGGACCTTTACGTCTTTTATTAGTGTACGAGTATGCAGTGCTGTAGGGTAGAGCTGTGTGTTGTTTTAATACAATACCCATTATAAATAGCTGTCTAACTGTTAATACTTCACAAGATTTATATAGCAGGTTAGTAGGACAAAGAAAAGGGCGGAAAGTAGACACTTTGAGAATCGCTCTTTGAGCTCTCTCGATGGTTAGTAACATTGCTTTACTCGCTCCACCCCATGAGGTAATAGGTACAGTAAGTTAATATTGATTAACACAGCGCAAAGTAAACTTGTCTAACTCGTTTTGGGTCAGCAATATAGCGTAACTTTTTTTAAACAAATATCAACTTGCGAATTCTATTATTTAAAAGCTTGTATACTTGCTTGTATATGTTGTTTGAGGAGAGGAGCTCGTGGCTAAGTAATAACTGCCACACGGGTCGATCCATCAGGTTAAGCTACGCTTGCCGGGGTTGGTCTGTGGATGGGTGACCATCTTTACATACCGAGACTCCTCCGTGCCTCGGAAAGCACGTTAAGCCGTTGGTCCCGGCTGTCATTCGTGGATCATTGACAGTCGTTACGGGTCGTCAGAAGCCCGAAAATCTGACAACCAGTCTTACCAAGGGGTATCGTATTACCCAGTTACTGCGTTGTGGAGGTCAGATAGGCAGTCGCTCCATGTAAAATACTGGTATTCAGCTGCATCCGGTTAGACTGGAAGCCGACCCCAATATAGTTGGGAAAAGGCTAGGCAGATGATGACTTAATGTTGTTTGAGAAAGTGTTTCATCTATTAAGTATAACACCAAAGTAGGTATTTTGTTGTATTTGACATTTAAATGATGGGAAAAACACATTAGTCACACAGACACATACCTCTTGCATGGCGCGAGGTGAAAGTCATATTCATACCCAAACCTGGCAAGACTGATTATACACAACCCAAAGCTTACAGACCCATAAGCCTCACATCCTTTCTACTAAAAACCCTAGAGAGACTCTGTGACAGGCACATCCGAGACGGACCTCTCCGGGTAAAACCACTTCATAAACAACAACATGCGTACTCCACAGGCAAGTCAACAGAATCAGCGCTGCACAGCGTGGTCTCTAAGATCGAATGTGCAGTGGACCACAAAGGCTCAGCACTGGCTGCCTTCATCGACATCGAGGGTGCCTTTGACAAAACAACGTTCAACAGCATAAATATGGCCCTCGACAGACACAACGTAGACCCGACCCTGAGTGGCTGGATCACCAATATGCTCAAACTAAGGGCTGTACAAGTCACAGTAAATGACACCACGAGAGCCATTGTTGCGAAAGGCTGCCCGCAAGGGGGCGTCCTCTCGCCGCTTCTGTGGAACTTAGTGGTAGACAGCCTCATCAAAACACTCAATGGCAAAGGTTATTTCACCGTAGGCTACGCCGATGACATAACCATAATAATCAACGGGACCCACGAAAACACCCTATGCAATCTTATGCGCCAAGCCCTGAAAATAGTAGAGGAATGGTGCAACAAGCACCAACTCTCAGTGAACCCAACGAAAACCGAACTGATTCTCTTCACAAAAAAGAGGAAACTGATGACACTACAATTACCACGATTCTTTGGAACAACCCTAAGCCTCTCAACTGAAACCAAATACCTGGGCATCTATTTGGACAAACAACTGAATTGGGCAAAACACACGAACTACACTATCACAAAAGCCAGCATATCCCTGTGGCAATGCAAGCGACTGCTTGGCAGGAATTGGGGGATTAGCCCCAAAGTCACCTACTGGCTATACACTACAGTCATACGACCAACAATCACATACGGCTCACTGGTCTGGTGGCCCAGAACAGACCTGAGCACAGCCCAGAAAGATCTCGAGAAACTGCAGCGGTTTGCGTGTGTCGCAATCACTAGCTGTATGAGAACTACACCGACCGCTGCCCTACAGGCACTGCTGGGGCTGCCGCCTCTACACCTAATCGTGCGGGAGGAAGCGGCCCTGGCCGCCTTTAGGCTCCATTTATCAGGAACCCTAAGTAATGACTCCAGAATTAAGCACACACGCATAAAGGAGGATGTGATCAAACGACAGCCAATGATGGCATCACCCTGCGACAAAGCCCCGAAAACAACCCATTTTCAAAGGCACTACAAAATAATACTCACAGAAGAACAGTGTGACTACTCAGGCCCCAATGAAATGAGGGTATACACCGACGGCTCGAAGACCGACTCCGGTACCGGAGTTGGAGTCTTCTCACACGAACTCAACATAAATATATCCAGACCGCTGGGAAGGTTCAACACCGTCTATCAGGCGGAGTATGTGGGCATAATACAAGCGGTCCACGCCCTAGAAGCCAGGAGGATTACGGATACACACATACGTATACTCTCCGACAGCGCCTCAGTCCTCCAATCATTACAGAAAAAAATCATTACCTCAAAACTAACACTAGAATGTCACAAGGCATTAGAACAAATAACGGTCCTTAACCGCAACACTGTGACACTGCAATGGATAAAAGGACACAGCGGGTCTCTAGGTAATGACGCAGCTGACGAACTTGCTAGACGAGGATCCAGCACGGCATTCTGTGGACCCGAGCCTGCCATACCCATCCCCTTCAACCAAATACGTAGGTGGTTACAGGAAATCACCCACACACAAGCAGAACAATGGTGGTCCTCGACACCGGGCTGCCGGCAGTCAAAGGAAGCTATGCCATCCTTGGACAGCAAGCTGACCAGGCGTCTTTTACGCCTGGACAGGAACTGCCTGCGCCTGGTGACAGGGACCATCACGGGACACTGCTCGCTAAACAAACACTTCCACACAATAGGCATAACGGACAGTCCTCTGTGCAGGGCGTGCATGGAGGCTGAGGAGACCGTTGCACACGTGCTCTTTGAATGCACGGGCGTCACCCAGATCAGAATAAACACCCTCGGGTCACCCAGATCATACACAGATGTTCTAAGCAAACCAGGAGACCTAATCAACTTCTGGAGGGAGGTGGGCTGGTTGGAATAACCCCCCAAACGGCCGCTATGGCCCACGCACAATGGTCCACCTGACGGACTGAGTGCGGAAACCAAACCCCATAACATAGAACATAGAACATAGAAAACACATTAGTTTTCTGTAGGAATTGTGCAATGATGAGCATATCGTCCCCGACTCCCCGTAGAGCGAAAAGTCATTAGGTCGAAAAATCTTGTTTTTTGAGATAATGAGAGTCAAAGTTTTTGAAAATGTAAATCGTTATAACGTTGGCCTGCCTTTACATATCTTTATGTTTTTAGCTTTAATTTGAAGGAAATAAAATAAAATTTATATAATAAGAGCTAAAACACGAGAAAAATCTAATAATTGAGAAAAGTTGAAAACATCAAACCAATTAATTGTTCTCTATAAAATCTCTGACTTAGTTGTGAATTAGTTAATTTTCGAACGTAGTTAGTGATTTTTCTCTCAGTTCTAAATTGTTTTGAAGAAAAATAACTAGACTTAATTAAAGTGGAACTAACTGTTAGATGTACGAAATGTGTATTGTAAATACTACTTAACTGAATATTCGAAGCTTGTGGGGTAAGGCTTGTTGTAAATACGACATGAATAATTATTGTATTAAATTCTATCAAGTTTTATTGAAGGAATAATTCGAAAAAATCACCAAAAAACAACAAAATACTATTAATATTAAACAAAAACCAAAAAAAAGGGTCGACTTCCAGTCAATCATGGAATAAACAGGCATTATGTCTTTGCACATAAGGAAGTAAACTCCATAGGTATGCATGGAGTCCACTTCCTTATGAGTGTGTCCACTCTCTAAATATTTTTGCTCAATAACTTCCAGATGCACATCCGATCTTCGAATTAGATGAACCAAAAATGCCGTGATAAATTGGTTTCTATTTTGCCCAGCGCATGTGTCGCTATATATGGTGACTTCTTTAATATTGATTGGTATCTGACTAATACACCAGTTCATTGCACTGGCAATTTCCACACTGCCCCTTTTACGATTAATCTCATTTCAAGTTACACAAAATGCTTCATGAGGTGGTTTAGAAGTGTGAATGCATCGAGATGTGTTCGCAGTGGACAAACGCCTCACCCCACTTTCCTTAGCGATAGAGAACTGGCGCAAACCTGCAGGAATTGATACTAATGGTCGTAAGGAAGTATGGCAAGGCAAAGATCTTCCATTTTCCGAGCTCACCATGGGCCTGATGTAGACTTTTTGGCGTCTGTATCCTGGCTGCGTTTCAGCGAACTCTTCGGGGACACCGAAGGTTTTGTCTGTGCGACTATGGATGAGGTTATGGTTTCATTATCATATCATTATCAAGGATGGTATGGTTGACATCTGTCGGGCATGCTACCATCCCGGTGAATCATCAATCCGACATATGGTTTCCGGTTGTTGTCGTCTTGCTAACGGCGAGCCATCGTCCCGGTGAATCAATCCGACATAATTATTGTTTCTGGTTGTAATCGTCTTTCTAACGGCGAGTACTTACGTATACAAACACAATCTATTGGCTAGGATTATCCACCACTTGCCTTGCAGTACAAACCTTGTGGCATCCGAAGTACCATACTACAGGTATGTGCCCGACCCAGTTTTCGAGAATGGTAATGCCAAATAGTACTAGGCTCGATCTATCATCACTGACAGGACTATTGTAATCAATAAGCCTAATATTGTGGTGATAGATCGACGAGAGCGCCGTGCAATGATTATTGATACGAGTATCAGTGAGATATTAATAATCATTGAGTCGCGTGAAAGCTAAGAAAGATAAAAAATCAAGTATTGACTTAGCACACGAGGTTGTCGACATGTGGGACGTGAACTCTGCAATCATTGTATCGATAGCCGTTTTGGTTTATGGCCTAATAGTGGAGAGCCTCGACCAACACCTCAGGAGGCTCTCATTGCGTGGCTGGGACAAGGGCTTGACTCACAAAAGAGTATTCCTGGACACGGCATGAATAGTGAGGAGGTTCCTCTCGCTAGAGCTCTGACCAGCGGTCGTAGTAGTTTTTTTGGGTTCCGTACCTCAAAAGGAAAAAAACGGAACCCTTATAGGATCACTCGTGTCTGGCTGGTTGGCTGTATGGGTGTCTATCAAAGCCGATTTGCTCCGGATCTACTGGACCGATTAAGTTAAATTTTGGTACACCTATGTATTTTTGTGAGCCAAACACGGACGTGGAACGTAAATAAATGAATTTTGAATATGGGTGTCACATTTGTGCACTCCTTGCACTGCACGCACTTGCCCGGTTTTTTTTAATACAGAAAGCTTTGGAAGACATCTCTTACAAATTAAATTATCAAACACTGGGATTGATTCAAACTAATGCAGATCACCATAACATCGCGTGTCTATGTCAGTCGACTTCAACTCCGCGAATTAGTCACCACGCGCCGCGCTCGTCACTATAGCCGCGACAAACTCACTAACTCGCGGGCAAAATTTATCTTAATAAAATTGTAGCAATGTACATCGAAGTTGTATAAATAATAATTAAAAGACTTTAATTATTATTCACAATACACCATAAGTTCCACTTTTAAAATAAAATAAAACATTTATTTATTTATTTATTTATTAAAGGCTCGTACATACAAGCGCGACTTGTCGCGCGACGTGTCGCGTGGCGATTCTGCGATATTATCGCCACGCAACACCTTTCACACTACCGCGATATCGCGCGCGATTCGCAGCGCGACACCGACAAAGGAATGACCCTTTGTTGATGCCGCCACTCTGCGAGTATAAATGGCGGTCCATTCCGAGGTGAGTTCAGTGGTTTCACATATTCTACGCTCGGCACCGGTCGCGGACGGACGTGCGCTGCGGTGTGTTCCTGAGTTCCTGTTTGTGGTTCCTGCTGTGGAATCCTGATATCGTCGTGCAGAGCGACGAGCTACGTAGTCAAGGACTACCGACCGCTATTAATTGTCTGTCTTTTTCAAGACACAATTAATAAAGTTTTTCTGTTAACAGAGATAAGTCAAAACGTAGCGCGTCATTGGCCCCTTCTGGGTAAAACCACAGTTTCGTGGGCCTCGGTGGATACCATACGGTGCCAACGAAGCCGAGGGGGTGTTGACCCAATCACACCCGCCGAACCCCTTCAGGGCTAGGCAGTCAGTTGGACGGGTCCCAGTGTTCGGCCTTGGGGGGTCTCCTAGTCGGCATTGGTGACAGTTTTCCTTCAACAGCTACACACCTAGTGTCGGTTGGGTGTGTCTACACCCTTCGCACTAGACTTGTAGGACCCTGTTGCACATTAAGATAGGCAACGGGCAAAAATCAAGCTTAGGGCTCACCCTTAGGCACACAACCTCCCTGCCTATACCCGGCAGGGAGGGTTTTACACATCCCCGGTAGTCCGCCCGGGGAGTTAGGCATAGGGAAAGATAGGAGTTATATTCCCCAATTTAATCCCCCGCTAGATACTATGAAGGGCATCCTGAAAGAGTTCGTCGAAATCTTTCAGGGCGTCTTTGAAGATGACCCCCGACTTAAAGCCAAATGGGGCAACCGATTCGCTGCCTTACAGCGATCCCTCTCTGGTCCCTCTGACCGAAGCGTCTCTACGTTTAGTGACGCATTAGACATCCCTGCCGTCGCGCGGGATAGCCCGCTCAGCCCGT